>CM050843.1:4569304-5069304 GCA_027580175.1 Siniperca scherzeri | reverse complement strand
GCACCACAGAGTGCCACAGGAAGTCATTCCTGCCTGTGGCCATCAAACTATTTAACTCCTCCCTCTAAGGGTTAGTCTGTTTGACCCTAGGTCACTAAACTGGACATTGAGCATTACATCTCCGCCATAATTAATAATAATTGTGCAATATTCTGTGTTATACTTCCGTGCAATATTAGTTTTCCCCTTGTTAATTTTTTCTTATTTATTGCTACTGATACTATATACCTCAATTACTCTTCGACAGTACATGCACCTCCGCTTATTAATATTATTTATTACATAAGGAGTTACATTGTATTTTAGACTGTACTTTCATCACCAACCAGTAAACCCACTTGGTACTTGACACTTAGTTTATCTTATACTTATACCGACAGGATACTTTAGGATTTATTTCTGACCTGTTTTATAGTGTTTATTTTTTTCTAGTACTTTCTCCTGTGTGCACTGACGTAAAGACGAGCTACTGTAACAAAGAGTTTCCCTACTGGGATCAATAAAGTATTTCTGATTCTGATTCTGATATATATATATATATATATATATATATATATATATATATATATATATATATATATATATATATATATATATATATATGCATATTTATTAAAAGCGCATGTGAAATGTGTTTCACATCACACTCTCAGTACCAATCCACAGCCATGTCTGTGTCTGTCTACGTGTTTGCCCTGTAATGAACCCTCCATCCATTCAGATTGTCTCCCTGCTTTCCACCCTAATGCATGCTGGGACTGTGGGAAATTAGAGGACTTTGTATTTTCTAAGTAGCTGAGGCATAACACTCTCTCGCTCTCAGGAAAATTTTGCAACAAACACTTAGAGAACTGTGTGATCTCAGAGTTTGGAGAGAAACAAATCTCATCGACAACAGAAACACAGAAGCTGCGACCCTCACACATTCTGCTCTGCTCTGACCTGCACTTAGTCTAAAACTCACAATGAAACTCAGTTCAGCAGGCCTGATTCAATTAATGGCATTCATGACCAAAACAAAACTGCATACCATTCTTTTTTTCCTTGACAAAATGCATGTACAACATTATAAAATGACACAAGGACAATCCATATGAATAATTAATCCTACCGACTGGGGTACCCGCAGACCCAAGATATATACTTTTAATAATATCTCACAAGTGCTTTATTCTATAATTACAACTTTTCATGCCTTTGTCAATCAATTTGTTCCTAATGACTTCATATTATTGTTTTCTGTTTCTGTTTTTATTAGTACTTTATAAAAGATACAAATGTATTGGCTCCTGGCAGACCTCAGTCAAAAGCACCCAATTCTGCCTATGCGGTTTTAATAAATTAAACTATTTACTGAGTTCATGTTTGCATAGGTCCTAATTTAACTTGAAATTACTGACAACTAAATGATACCAGAATCAAAGAATGGCAAATAAGCTTTTAAGTACTAATGTGGATTGTACTTTGGATAAAAGCTGCAATTTGTATTAAAGAAAAGTATATAGGTGTTGACATGCTGCGGTAAGCATATTGTCTCATTTCCAGACACCAGTGTTTGTGTGTTACTAGTAGCGTATCTAGTGTATCGTGCTCTAGCTCATCAAAGTTTATTTGTTTAATTCTTCATTATAGTGACTAACTGTCTGCTATACATGTAAATGTACACTTGTTCTGCTCAAGCACTCGTAGCTCTCTCTTTGTTTTAACGATTTTCTCGCTAATCCCACAGTTTACACGCTATTCAGTTTTGCTGGCTGCTGTTCTTTAGCTTAGCAGCTAGCAATGGCTTCTCTCTCTCACTCTCTTGCTCTCTCCTGTTCGGTGTGGCAAATGTTTAGCTATTCCTTTGCCTCCTTTAGTGATAATGGTACATGTAATAAATGTAGTCTATTTGTAGTGTTGGAGGCGAGGCTTAGGGAATTGGAAACGCGGTTCAGCACCATGGGAACTCGATCATTAGCTGCTGTAGTTAGCCAGCCCCCAGTAGCTGGTGCGGACTGACCAGAGGTCGCTCCTGTTAGCCATCCCACAGGGAGGCTGGGTGACTGTTCGAAGGAAGCATAGCCCTAAGCAGAAGCCCATGGTTTACCACCGCTGGCTGTCGAGGTGGTGTCCAGCAAATGATGTGTGCTTTGTAGATGATTGGCGGACTTTCTGGGGAAAACCTAGTCTGATTAGGAGAGACAGCATTCATCCCACTTTGGATGGAGCAGCTCTCATATCTAGAAATCTGCTGATTTTACTAGTGGGCCAAAACCATGACAACTCAGAGTTGAGACCAGGAGGCAGAGTTGCAGTCCTACACACTTCTCTGCGCTTCCATTAGAGCAGTTACCCACCCAAAACTCCTTAGTGACGGTCTCTGCCCCCTGACCACTTAAATGAATAAAATCAAACGTTAACAGAAGAGGAGTTATACATAAAAACCTAAACAAGATTACCACCACTGAAATAGCACAACAAAATAGAAGAATTCAATGTGGACTCTTAAACATCAGATCTCTGTCATCTAAAGTTGTACTAGTGAACAATTTAATATCAGAGTATCATATTGACTTATTTTGTCTTACTGAAACCTGGCTGGGTCATGAAGAATATGTTAACCTAAATTAATCCACTCTGCCCAGTCACAGTAATACCCACATTTCTCAAGGCACCGGTCAAGGAGGTGGAGTTGCAGCCATCTAAAACTCAAGCCTATTAATCAACCCTAAACCTAAACAAAATTATTACTCATTCGAAAGCCTTGTTCTTAGTCTATCTATCTAACCTTCCTTTTCTCTCTAAGATCCTTGAGAAAGCAGTTTTCAATCAGTTGTGTGACTTTCTAGATAACAATAGTTTATTTGAGGCTGTTCAGTCAGGATTTAGAGTGTATCATAGCACAGAGACAGCACGGTTCTGTGCTTGGACCGATTCTATTCAACTTATATATGCTGCCTTTATCAGAAATTCTGATTCTGATTATATATGCTTCCTTTAGGCAATATTATTAGGAAACACTCCATAAACTTTCATTATTATGCGGATGATACCCAATTATCGATTAAGATTGATGAAAATAATCAGTTTGCTAAACTTCAAGCATGCCTTAAGAACATAAAAACCTGGATGACCTGCAATTTTCTAATGTTAAACTCCAAGACACATTATCTAAAGATATCAGAATCAGAATCAGAAATACTGTCTTTGCAATGTCAATGTCTTTGTTTGCTTACTTTCTGATGCCTGTTAGAAGACTGCAGAATGGGGATTGACCAGTTGATTGATGTAAGACTTGCTGCATTGTTTTAGGTGCTAATTAATCTGTCATCAAATTGCATGTTTGGGTTCATGCAAAATTAATTTTAGGGCATTCCTATGTAGGACTGCTAAATGTATACAAATGAGTACTAAAACTGACTTAACATTGCAGATGAACCTCTGCAGCGATTGAAGGTCTGTGATTGAAGGTCTGGGAGAAGCAGGTGTAATAATTGCGGGCACTACTGTTGCAGGCATGACGGCTGCTTTCATTCATATGAGACATTGTTGGTAGAGGATGTTTGAGAAAAGAGAGGCTGTCTCTAAATCACATATCACCTTTTGGTTTGTCACAGGCAACGTTGCTGTGTGCAGGTCATCCAAAGTCTGCATTTCTAGACAAAATATCTCTTAATGGGCAACAAGGCTCAGAGTGTAGCTGAGAAATTCAGCCTTCTTTGGCCCAAATTTAAAGTACACAATCAGTGTATAATCTAATTCCTGGGCCTTTTCAGGGTAACTTCCTGGTGATAAAATTGGGCATTTTTGATTTCAGGAGTTGTCAAGGAGCACCGGAAAGCATCATGAGTTTTAGTCTCTTTAAAGCCTTTTAATTTTCAGGTTGTAGTTTGGCAATCAGGTTGTCCAAAGGACATGGTGTGGAAAGTGGGTTCTTCCACCCTCTGAACAAGGACACAGCTTGTGAGAACTTTCTACAGGCTTCTATAGCATAATGTACTCCAGTTTTTAGCCTTTTTACTTCAATAGTATTTTGTTGAGCTGGCAGCATTATTTAGCTTGTATTTCCTTCCATAATGTTTTTCCTCACAGGATGAACAGGGTATGACTGCAGTCTTGAAATGTGTTCATTGATTTTGCACTTCATTACTTTACATATGCAACATGTGTCTTAAATGTACCCTGTAGAGTTTTCTTCTAAACAGTCATATTTATATCCACTGTTTCTCACCCAACTCTGTCTCCTAAACATTTGGTTCATATACAACTAATTTTAATTTGCAAATATATTTTGTATGAAATGTAATGCCTCCTGAATTGCGTTTTTTTAACATAACAAGAACATAAGAAGAACAATAAACTGTTATAATAAATGTATTGCAAACTTTTCACTGCCAATGCAAAATCTTTATACTGAACATATCTGCAAAATGTTCATTGTCAACATACAGTTCTCATTTGTTTTCCCATTGGTCAAGAGTAGGGAAATGTGGGACAAAGCTCAAATGACACTTTCAACATAACCATGAAGGTCTATGTGACGAAATTTTGTCATCTGTCATGATGGTCTGAACAAACATCTTTGGGGACATCTGTGGGCAGCCCTGATTACACATGTGTGACCTTGACCACATATGCAGACACCAAATGTTGTATAATGTAGTATGTGTGAACTGTTCACCCTGCTGTCCTCATCCATGCCTGTTTTTGAGTATAGCAGGGCTTTAAGGATGTCACACACAAAAAAAGTTACCAGTGAAAATAATCCAGGAAGTAGTAATGTTTCTTCCAAACGTATGGGAAGGCAAATTAGTAGTGTATTAACATATTTTAATGGGAATCTCAGTGTACCTAATTTGTTTGTTTCCTTCACCAGACAACTAAGACTGAAAATATCAAGTATGTTTGATAAAGCTTTGGCCATCTCAGACAGGGTCAGGAGAATGGAACAGCAACTGAAGAGAGGCAACCAGCTCCGAAATGCAGATTCTGAAAACTTGTCTCGACAGCTGTCATCTAGTCAGGGTTTAGCCTTAATAAATATTCAAATTAACTGCTGCTGCATCCATTTACATCTTCAGTCTTGTTAAATACCCTACTAAACTAAAAACATGTGGCAATGCAAAATTTTTCATCCCTGATGTTAATTTGCAGTAGGCTAGCAGCTCTGCATCTGAGTCAGTAGAGTCACTGGACTTGATAGAGTAGCTAAAAGTCAATGAGTAGTGGAGAGTGTGTGTTAATAAAGAGGACAAACCACAGAGGAATACAAATGAGCCAAAGTACGCACACATATCTCGGTATCTGCTCATATCTGCATACAAAATTGCCAATTAATTTAGATTTCTTTCCTTAAATGCTTTTTTCTATGTCTTCTTTTTTTTTTTACACCACAGCCGCTGACAGTAAACTTATTAGACTGCAGTGCATTAAATTAATAAGTGAAAGGCTTTGATTTTATTTGCCTAGGGGCTTCATAAATGCATGTCACTGATGCAATAAAATTAACATTGTTTATGTGCTTGTGTGTGTATTTGTGTGTGAGTTCATGTCTGGGAACTGCGTTCTCAGGAGTTTTGACTGGATAAAATGAAATCCAGAGGACACCCACAGGGCAACACGACTGAACAAATACAATAATTCAATTTACTCTTCAATTACATTCGCATTCAGGCTTTCTCCTCCTTTAATTAAACTGCTGTACATGTCGGTGCAGAGCAGACACAAATATAATCAAATAAAATCCATCACAAGGCCAAATATTCCACCTGTTAAAAACCAAATGAGGGATTTGATATTGCATGTCGTGCTTTTATAATTTTATAATTATAATATAATTTTTGTCTAAAGCAAATAAGTAAATTGCTGGTGTGAAATGACGTTCAAAGCAATATGCAGTTAAACTGAAACTAATTAACACATTTCAGTTCAGAGACCAAGAATGAGCATGACATGCATACTCGGCTTTGATATTGATCATACACATTTCAGTTGGAGACATCAAACGCATAGATTACCCAGAATTCCTAAATATTGTTGGAGTGGGGAAGTCACTGCAGGTCTTTGCATGCCAGCAATAGGTCCAGCACAAAACAACCCGAGGCTGCTGATTGCTTATTCATGGATCTGTCATCAAACATGTTATGACCCTGAATGAAAGTGATCTCCCTGTACACGGGGAGGATTACACACACAAGTGAACACACACTAACACAATTTTGCACTCTTCAGGCTAGATATTGAAAACTTTGCTGCCTGCACAGGGAGGTCATGGCAGGTATTGATGCAATACAAGGTACATGCCATTGTTTACCTTTTTTTAAAGATTATATTTGGTATTTTTGCCTTTATTGTATAGATGACAGTTTAGATACAGACAGGAAACATGGGGAGAGAGGGTGGGGGTATGACATACAACAGAGGTCCCTGGCTGGCATTCCAACCAAGGTTACCAGGATGCCGCAGCATTGTTTACCTTCATGATGTTACATGCTTGAGATGCAAGCAGCTCTTCATCTAACCAGCTCACTCTGACTGTTACCTCTTGCACTATTCCTCCTTGCAATATGTAAACTCAGTCCACTGATAAAATATCACGGAATGTCCATATGTTTTATTTGTCACACATTTACTGTAAGGGACCAATAACTGGGTGACAAATACAATGTATTTTCTATAGCTGCTTCATTATAAAAGCCTTCGGTTTGTTGACAAACTTTTTAAGTAACTTAACACAGCTCTGTAGGAGAGCAATCAGCAAACAGTAATTGGATTGCTATCTAAAGCTTTGTTCAGACTGCAGCAAATCAGATTCGTTTCTCAAATCAGATCATTACTTGTATTATAGTGTATTATATTTTTTGTTAGTACTTCTATTCCTGTGTGCACTGACGTAAAGGCGAGCTGCTGTAACAAAGAGTTTCCCCAGATTGGATTTGTGTGTCCAGACATCACCAACCTATCTGCATGGGTTGCTGTGGTAACGACGTAGGCATGAGTAACTAACTACGCTGGAAGCATGAGAAATGGAGTTTCATCTTCTCGCCTTCCAATCAATTGCGCTGTCAAGTCATGGGTGCAGAACTCTTCTGACGCATCATGGATTCTGCTCAGCCACTCTTATGCACTTCGGTCACTCTGGATTTGATGTCGTCATTGTGTGTTGCGTTGCGAGTCACGCAAATCCGATGAAATCCAATTTGAGTGTCCAGAGCATCAGCAGACTGAAACACAGCTCTAGAAATCCAATTGGAATTGTATTTCAAACCACTGCCAAATGTGGCTTGGATCTGATTTGCAAAAATTGCATTTCATGTGGTTTTTTGCTGTCCAGACTTTCTAAAATCAATCAAATATATATCAAAATATTATTTAATAATCTGGAACATTATTTCACATTAGAAAATAAACATTGTGGAAGGTTTTGTCATGTATTGTTTCATGTTACAATGTGGAGAATTAGTTAGTAAGGTGAAAGGTTATTTTTCATTTTATTGTTACTTAAACACATGCAACATGACATTTACAAAAACGCGTGGACTGCTTGTATCATCGCTTCCATACTGAACATGTGTGTGTTTCCCAGACAGATGGTACTGAAGAGAAGAAGGGCAGCACAAGCTGGTTGTTGTTCTTACCAAAACAAATGCATAATTTCTATGTAAATTGGCCATATACCTCAATCTATCACCAGCAAAGGGCTTGACACCTGTTGTGAATATGCATGAGTTTATGGCAATTAAAAGCAGGAGAGTGGTGGGAGGATGAGACAATGATAGCACAGGCAGTAAGAGCTATGGGCCATTCAACACTACAGACATGTAATTCCTCTCCTCCACACCACTTCACACAGCTATTAGGTTTTGTAATTGAAATATCTTTCCCCTTCAGTCCTTCCAATCCAACTCCCACTCTGCTGCTTTATTCCACTTGTGCTGTACCTGTGTCCTGCATATCTGTGTACACATGAATCTCTTTCACTCCACCCTTACTCTTCAACCAAACACCTATGATGACATACACAAAATAAAATATCTGTCGCTACATAAACACAATGGCTATATGCAAAAACAAAGTCTTGTCATAACAGTACACTTTTTAAGATTTCCCATAAAACTGTCAGGAAAACCTTTAAGCACTATGGACAGAACTACTGTAGCATGAAAAAAACAAAAACATTAAAGGATAATTCTGGTTTATTACAACTCGGGTCTTAACGTCATAGTCTTGTCCATCACTTCTATCAGTTAAGATAACATTGTGCTCACCAATGTAATTGCTGAGAAGAGGCCAGCTATCAGTGGGGTATATTACACTTTCACACTTTCGCGTGAGACTTTCACACAGGAGACCGGGGTTCATTTCCCGTGTGAAACGTTGATTGTTTTTAGGAAGTAGTTATTTTACCCCAAACCACAATCTTTTCCTGAACCTAACCAAGTAGTTTTGGTGCTTAAACCTAACCAAACTGCGTGCGTCACCTGAAATGTTTATCAGCAAGCTTTATTTTGAAAATCTAACCAGACTTGCATATTTATTATTGCTAACTTGACCGTGGAATGAGAACGTGTTGAAAATGTGACACATTAAAATCACAATTCTGAAACAATTAGTCAATTAATATGCCTACCTGGCCTTAGAGCTAAGACATCATACACAAATATCTTCCAAATAAATTGCTGTGCAATCTTAGAAACAACAGTTTGACTACATAGTAATTGCAATGCATGTTCAGGGCTTGCCATTAAGCTTTTTCTGGTAAGGTCTGGAGTATGGACAAGTAAGCGAAAATGGATCAAGCATAATTACAAGTTGCTTGTCCAAATATATAAATAAATAAACTTGCAGGCAATAAACGTTACAGTAGCAACATGTGATGCGCATTTAGACACATTGGGGAACAGGTCTGAAAAGCCAACACGGTTTTTCCACATATGTTTCACTTGAACGATACAACACTATATGATAAAGCATTTCACTTGTCCGACCAAAAAGTTTACTCCAATATGGTAGTTTAGGTGTTGTCACTTCCTGGTTTATTTTGTAGTATTCTCCTTCCCTTGTGTGTCTTGTGTTTTTACTTCCTGTCTTTGTTTTCCCTCCAGTTTTGATTGTTGGTCCTCCCTTGATTGTTTGCACCTGTGTCTCGTTGTCTCACCTCCCCTAGGGTATTTAGTCTGGGTCTCGTCTTTGTTCAGTGTTGGGGAACGCGACAGAAAAAGATGGCGGCAGCATCAGCAGGCTGAGAACGAAAAAATAGTAATCGAAAGTTTACGGGAGAAACTAGTGGAAGTGGAAATATCTTTTGTGAGGCGGTTGAGCGCGACTGTTCTGTGAATGGATCAGAGGTAGGTAATGCTAGTTGGGGTGATATGGAGTATAATGATGAGAGGGATGAAGAGAATGAGGCGGAAGTAGGGAGATTGATACATATCAATCAAGATAAAGGGAGTAAAAGAGCTAGAAGTGATAATGAAGAGAAATCGGAGAATGGAGATGACGAGATAGAGGGAAATCAAAGAGAAAGACCTGACAAATACACAATCATAGTAAGATTTAATGAGAAATCGCAAAGTGACATGAAGAAAATCAACCCATTTACTTTGACAACATCCCTGGTGAATAAAGTGGGAGAAATAATATACGCAAAGGTGCTAAATGATGGTAATCTACTGATTAGATGTGCAAATGAAAATGAAGTTGAGAAAGCTCTTAAAATGAAAGAGATAGGGAAAATTAAGGTGGAAAGCGCAGGGAAATTGGGGGGGAAAAATGATGTTGGAAGTAAAGGAGTTATCACAGGAGTGCCAATGAGTGTAGGAATGGAGGAAATCGAGAAGAATATCAAAGGAGGAAAAGTAATGAAAGCTCAGAGGCTGAAAACAAGAGAAGGAGTAAAAAAGGAAAGTGAAACAGTATTGATTGAATTTGAAGAAGACAATGTGCCAAAAAAGGTGTTCCTGGGTTTCTTGAGTTACCCAGTGAGAGTTTATGTTCCAAAACCATTGAGATGTTTTAACTGTCAAAGATTTGGTCATATAGCTAGGAACTGTAAAGAGCAGAGAAGATGCAAGATGTGGGGGATCATGAATATGGGATGTGTGGAGCAGGAGTACAGCCAAAGTGCTGTAATTGTGGTGGAGCTCATAATGTGGCCTACGGAGGTTGTGAGATTATGAAACGCGAGAATGATATCCAGAAGACAAAAGTAGAAAGGAAAATGACCTACGCTGAAGCAGCAAGCATGGTAAATGGAAAGAACAAAGGTAGTAGCAATAACAGTAACAGTCAAGGGACAATCAGGAACCAAGAGCAGGAAAAAGATCAAATGACAGGTTTACGTGGATAAAAGAGACCTGGTTACATTCATTGCAGGTGTTCTTAATAGTACTGCGGATGTTAAATCCAAAAATGATAAAATTCAGCTAGTAGTTAAAGCAGCGGTGAATCACCTTGGATTAATAGGACTGACGTGGGAAGAGGTGAGGGAAAACCTTGCCATTCAGTCAAGTCAGGATGTACCATGGGTTGGTTAATCTTAATTATGGTAATCCTCCTACAATGGAATGCCAGGAGTTTACTGGCTAATGGTCAGGAATTTAAACACTTCATTAAAACACTGGCAGTGAAACCAGACATTATCTGTGTTCAAGAAACTTGGCTGAAGCCAAACTTAGATTTTATAATTTATGGATATTTAGGGATAAGAAAAGATAGAGATCTTGGAAAAGGCGGGGGTTGTGCTACATTTATCAAGAAAGGAATCCCATATAGACAGCTGGGTGTGGAGATGATCAGGAATGTGTAATGGTGGAAATATGGGAGGGGGGAAATGGTCATAATAAATTATTACAATCCCTGCAAAAGTTTGGATCTGAAAAACTTACTGACAATACAAGGGCCAGACAAAAATAAAGTGGTGTGGTGCGCAGACTTTAATGCTCACAGTACAGTGTGGGGAGGCGATCATACTGACCCAAATGGAAGGGTAATTGAAGAGTTGATGGAGGATAGGAATTTAGTATGTATGAATGATGGTAGAGGTACGAGAATAAATGTAAATACAGGGAAAGAATCAGCAATAGATCTTACCTTAGTATCTAACTCGCTAGCTGGTATTAGTAACTGGGAGATTTGGACAAGTGATACAATAGGTAGTGATCATTACCCAGTTGTTTGTTCAATTGGAGAAAGAGGGGAAAAAAGACCAGGTGATGGAAGTCCAAAATGGATATTTGAGAAGGCAGATTGGGACAAGTTCCAGATATTGAGTGAGGCGGCGATAATGAGGATGGAGGTATCTGAAGATGTCGATGAGCTGAGTAATCAGTTTACATCAGCAATCATAATAGCAGCAGAGAGTTCTATTCCAAAAAATAAAAATAGGAAGAAGAGAAAATTAGTACCATGCTGGACAGAGGAATGTCAGCAGGCAGTAAGGGATAGGAATAAAGCATTCAGACTAGTCAAAAGAACCCATAATATGCAACATTTAATCCAGTACAAGAAGGCACAGGCTACAGTGAGAAGAACAGTACGACAGGCTAAGAGGGCTAGCTGGAGGACGTTTTGTGAGGAGATAGGTAGAACAACTCCAGTAGGTGCAGTATGGGGAATGATAAAGAGGATGGGAGGAGATAGAAGGGAATGGGAATACCCGGTTATAATAACAGAGGAAGGTTCAGCAGTGTCAAATAGGGAAAAAGCAGAGAGCATGGTCAAAGCATTTGCAAAGATACATAGTTCAGAAAACCTATCAGATGAAGAGAGAAGAAGGAGAGAGGGGAAAATAAGACAGTATCCAGGGATATTAGAAAGGAAGGAGGAAGTAGATTGTATAATAGATGAACCATTTACAATGGAAGAAATGAAGAGAGCAATAAATATGTCAAGATCATCATCACCGGGTAAAGATAAAGTATGCTATGTGATGTTAAAAAATTTAGGAGAAAGTGCACATCTGAAATTGTTGCACCTGTATAATAGAGTCTGGGAAGAGGGAAGATTGCCAAAAACATGGAAAGAAGCAGTTGTAATTCCGATAAGGAAACCTGGCAAGGATCCATCAAAACCCATCAGCTATAGACCAATAGCATTGACCTCTAATGTATGCAAAATAATGGAAAGAATGATAACAGAAAGGTTATCATATCAGCTTGAAAAAAAGGAAAAGATAGCAAATTATCAGAGTGGGTTTAGGAAAGGTAGGAGTACCATGGATGCAGTTGTTAGACTAGAAAGTGAAATAAGGAAAGCCCAGGAAAATAAAGAGGCAGTAATTGCAGTGTTTTTGGATATAGAAAAAGCTTACGATATGATGTGGAAGGAGGGAGTTCTGATTAAGTTACACAAGTTGGGGATTGGAGGGAGAGTTTTCAATTGGATAAAAGATTTTTTGTGTGAAAGGAATATCCAAGTAAGAATAGGATCAGAACTGTCAAGTCAGTATACGGTAGAAAATGGTACACCTCAAGGTAGTGTAGTGAGCCCACTACTATTCATAATAATGATTAATGATATCTTTTTAAAGATTCCAGCTGATGTAGGTAGGTCACTTTTTGCAGACGATGGGGCTCTGTGGAAGAGGGGGAAAAATATGGATTATGCAGTTGGGAAAGTGCAAGGAGCTGTAGATAAAGTGGTGGAGTGGGGGAAAGAATGGGGATGTAGATTCTCAGTGGAAAAAACTAAAAGTGTTTTCTTTACTAATAAGAGCATAGATGAAAGATTGAAAATAAGGATGTATGGGAAAGAAATAGAGAGAGCAGGAACATTCAAATTCCTGAGGGTGCTTTTTGATTCCCGTTTAACATGGGCAGATCATATTAGAAGAGTAGTGGAAAAAAGTAATAAATGTTATGAGATGCTTGACTGGTAGAGAATGGGGGGCAAGTTGCCAAACACTGAAAAGAGTTTATGTGTCCCTGATAAGATCTACGGTGGACTATGGCAGTATAGTGTATACTTCAGCAGCTAGATCCCATTAAACAATTGGATGGGATTCAGGC
The DNA here is from genome assembly GCA_027580175.1 of Siniperca scherzeri. Classification (NCBI taxonomy): domain Eukaryota; kingdom Metazoa; phylum Chordata; class Actinopteri; order Centrarchiformes; family Sinipercidae; genus Siniperca; species Siniperca scherzeri. The sequence goes on along the minus strand of CM050843.1, from coordinate 5,056,315 downwards.
TCAAGCGTTGAGAGTGTGTAGTGGAGCTTTTAAGACATCGCCTGTCTCAGCTATCCAGGTAGAGGTAGGAGAGATGCCTCTGGAACTAAGGAGACGGCATATAATAGCAAACTACTGGGTTAACTTGCAGGGGCATAATGACTCGCACCCCACAAAAGAAGTGCTGAAGGAATGCTGGAGGAAAGAGAGAAGTAAAAAGGACAACTTTGGTCATATAGGGAATAAAATAGCAAAAGAGCTTGGGGCATCTGATATGAAAATCAGCTCTTCAATAGTTCATCCAGTCATAGCCCCATGGAAGATGAGATGTCCGGGGGTGGATTGGTATCTATTAGAGATTAAAAGGAAAGAAAAAAGTGCGGATTTGGTTGGGGTGTTTAATGATTATATGACTAAAGTATATAAAAACTATACTCAAATATATACAGATGGCACTAAGAACCCTGAAACAGGGGTAACAGGAATGGGAGTGGTGGTTCCAGCAAGAGGAATTGAAATCAATAGAAGAACATCTAATAACTTAGCAGTTTGTACAGTGGAGATGGTTGCAATTTTAGTCGCATTACGTTGGGTGGAAGAAGCAAAAATTGACAGAATCATAATATGTACAGACTCAGCTTCAGCTCTAGTTAGTCTAGTATCGTTCAAGTCAAGTCGACAGGATATACTTTATGAAATTCTCAACTCAGTCACAAGAATAACACACCAGGGAGGACTAGTTACATTTTTATGGGTTCCAGCGCATATAGGAGTGAAGGGGAATGAAAAAGTGGACAAGGTTGCAAAGAAGGCATTAAAGAAGGAAAATGTAGAAATGCAAATAAGAATCAGTAAAGCGGAAGTAAAATGTATAATCTGGGAAAAAATTAACCAGAAATGGCAAGAAATGTGGGATAGTGAGGGGAAAGGGAGACATTTATACCATATCCAAAGGAGTATTAAAGTAAATAAGGTAGGAGGGGGAAACAGAAAAGAGGAAATGGTAATAACGAGACTGAGGCTGGGACACTGTGCTCTAAATAAAACATTAAAAATGGTGGGGAGACATCAGACGGGTATGTGTGAGGAATGTCAGGAAGAGGAATCGGTGGAACATGTAATTCTACATTGTAGGAAATATCAGAGGGAGAGAGGGACAATGGATAATAGACTAAAGGAACTAGGGGTGCAGAAACTCACTTTAAAGACAATATTAAGTATGAATGATAGAACTCAGGTGAGAGAATTGTTGGGATTTTTAAGGGGTACTGGGCTGTATTATAGGATCTAAAAGTAGGGTTTTTTTTTTCTTTTGTTTTGTTGTTTCTTTCCTTCCCCCCTAAATCCCTGGGAAATTGTAGAGTATGGTCTACTGACTGATCCACACTCCAGAACAGAAGGTGGCGGTAATGCTCCATTAAGCTGGTTGCCAACCGCCGTTAAAAAAGAAGAAGAAGAAGTGTTCAGTGTTGGATCATCGTTGTTACACATGGTGGTGTGATTACGGCCTGAGTGATTACTGCCTGGAGTTGTTGTTCCGTGTGTGTGTGTGTGTGTGTTGCCGTTTGGTGAACTTTTGTTGCACCTGGTTCCAGTGCCCAATTCCCCAGCAGTTTTACCGTGAGTTCTGTTTGTTGTCTCCCGTGGACCTTGGTTTGATTTTGTACTTTGCCTGCTCCCTTGTGAACTGTTGCCACCTTGGACTCACTCCCCTGCTTTCACCACTGCCAGCCGATAACTTATCTGCCTTTTGTCTGTTCATTACCTGTCTGCCTGTACTTGCCTACATACCACCCCACAATAAACACTGTAGTCATCGGCTACTTCACCCTGATACCGCTCCCTCTTCATCTGCTTTTGGGTCCACAAACCACTATACAGCACCCCATACGACAGACAAGTTATAACGTTAATTGTCAAGCCCTGCATGTTTCACTCACAAGCTTTGAAGCTAGCGAACTCATGTCAACTAACACATTAACCCAGCCAACGTTAGCCTGGAAGCCAGACTCATTCATTAATTTTCTACTGCAAAATGAAGACTTTTTTGTGAGGAAAAACTGGCTGCCAGGCTAAGCAAACATTTGCCACAAGTTGACATAGCCGACTGCCCAGTAACATTGACTTCAATTATTTTATTTTCGCCAGTTCATAACAGACGTTATCTCACTTTTCGTATAGAGCAGGTCTAGACTGTACTCTTCATAATATTCAAGTGTCTCTTCAGGTTGGTTGTATTCTTCCTGCTTAGGTAATTTGTTGCCACAGGGCATCTCTCCATCTCCCATTACTACAGTGCATTGTTTTACTTTCTGCCTAATTACAAATAAAATGTGTCCATAGATCTATTCTTTTATTCAGATGGTGTTGTCATTAACTCGCTGTCGGTTTGGGACAGCATCTGCACATGTCACATCAATCTGCACCACATAGAAATCAATCAATGCAGGGATACATTGTTTATATTTTGACAGACTAGACGCACAACTGGGGGAAAATGTCATGCAATTTGTGAATACATTTCGTCATAGCTTTTATTATCAAAGATCTATTTTTAGCTCGTCAACGTCTCCTCTTCGTCATGGAAAAAAGGTTGTTGATGAACATTTTTCGTTATAGTTTTTGTTAATGAAATTAACACTGCAGTAGAATGTTTACACACACACACACACACACACACTTATTTCTAGTCTTGAGATCCAGCTTCATATATTTGCATCTAAACTGCCTAATGCAGATTATGTTCAAGATAGTCACAGCAGTTTTGGACAATACAGGTTTCAGCATCTCTGGTGTAAAATACAATTTAAATAAAGATGGGCACTATTTTTGAAAGGACAAGGTCTTTCTAAATTCATCAGCATAACGTGTGAGTGGTTTTGATCTGGAAACTGAGGTAAGGAGCTGGAGACAGAGGGAAGGGAAGACTCAGGGTAAGGGCCAAATCACAGTTCAAGACGTTCAAGCTTGCATAAAAGAGAAAGCATCTTCTCCCGCGCAGCAGTTATGATTGTGCATGTTCTTCATCATCAGCCATGATGTGATGAGAGTGTACATATCAGTTAACTCTAATCTAATCATATTCATTGATACACTGGAGTGTGGCCCCAGCTTGCTGAGCAGAAAGTAAATTTTTAAACCCAAGCTAATCCTCACTAACGATATGCTGCTTGTTTCCCCCTGAAATGTATGGGCAGCTAAAGCCTGTGTGTGTGCAAGTGTGTGAGTGAGATGGAGGACAGAAAAGGGAAAAGGAAGATGATATACCTTTTTGGTATTAAAACCTGCAGACTTAAAATTGATTATTTTCAAAATATAATGTCACACAGATATTACCAGACACCGCTTAATGTTTTATATTCATCGATGCAGCATCAGCACGCTGCTGCTAATCTTTCAATCCACACACGTAGGAAGAGAGGGAGAGCGCAGGGGGAGGAGGGCTTCCTTGTGCCTTTTTTCAGAAGGTATCCAATTTTTTGGCCCTTGGACTGATTTTTAGGGGCATTTACTAAACTCTGAAATAATGTATAATTATTACATTATGTTGTCAATTAAACACACTTAATTTGTGGCACAAAGATTTATTAATTTTTTTTAAAATAACAAGTGAGAACAGCAAAAAAAAGGTCTATGAGCATTCAAGGGCACTTTTGCTCCAAGCTCTGTTCATTTCTGACCCAGCCTCTGTCATGCTGCTGACGCACTTTCTCTTTCCCCCATCTGCTGTAGAGAATATCGATAAATTATTGAGAATTACTACATTTTGATGGAGTATTTCTATTTTAACTGGAGTTTTTCTAGCCTTTACAGCACTGGTTTAGTGGCCCAGGAAAATCACAGACCATTTACATGCATTGTATATCATCACACATGATGCTACTCAGCCAATCAAATCTGTGCAACTCTGATTAATAATTAAATTAATAACTATAACCAAAATTACCATCAATAGCGAGTAGATTCAAGGATTTGGAGTTCAACATAGCAGAGGTTGGCAGAATTCATTCTTGTGCAACATTAAAGAAACCAGCATGCACAAGCATTTAGTAAAAAGATAATAAAAGTAAAACACAATTAATTTAACTAAAGTGTACTTTATATATATGTGTGTGTGTGTGTGTGTAGGAAAGGGAAAACTACAAAACAATATGACTGACAAAGTGATGGACTCATGTCCAAGATGCCGTCTGAGACCACATATGCGTGTTTAGCTGTGTTTAAGGCCCAATTCAGGTGTATACGTGTGATCTGTGTAGGATAACCAGGTGCCAGGTTAGAAAAAAAGGATAGTTTGCATCCAATACCCTGTGTCTGTGTGAAAGATCACTAACATCAACTTATCATGTGGCTACCAAGTAACCCAACAATGCAAACACATCACAACAATAAAACCTCAGTGAAAACACATCAGCACATGTACATTGACAAAAGTTAAACAGTCCTGTGCTTAGAAGTGTACACTGCTATGCTATGTTATGCCCAGTTGTTACGTTACCAGTCCATGGAGGAAAAATAAGTTGCCTTGGTGTGCTGCTCTGTTGCTGGTGGTCAATCTGTTGTAGACAGGCCAAGCTGGAAAAAATTGTGGTTCTGGGAAAAGTCTTTGCTGTGCAGTGTCCACTTGTAGGGATCGGATGAAGCCGGTAGCTCTGTTCTTTGATCTCCTTACAGTGAGCTCGGCACTAAGTTCAATTTAATTTATATAGCACCAATTCATAACAGAAGTTATCTCATTGCATTTTTCCTAGAGCAGGTCTAGACCGTACTCTTTATAATATTATTTGCAGAGACCCAACAAATCCCACCATGAGCAAGCACTTGGCAACAGTGACAAGAAACAATTTCCTTTAAGAGGCAGAAACCTCAGGCAGAACCAGACTAAGTGGCTTAGTTCGTTGTTAATGTTACCTGGCAGACTTTGTGTAGTAGCCGCTGGCATTAACTAAGCTTTGTTGCAGAAATCTTACGCAGGTCCTCACATCTGCTACAGTAAGACAGAGAGTTCGGTTCTGTTGTGAGAACAAATGGTGCCCTTTTATGAAGCTGATGACATCACGGGTTATAGTTCAGACTGACCAATGGTAGCTGAAAGCTGGGTACATGGATGGAGTATATACACAGGTGTGAAGTCTGAAGGATGGTGGGAGACTGAGTTCAATGGCTCAGTTTCATAAAAAGTTCAGTTTAAGTCACACACAGGAATGAATTCATCTGTGGAGTCCCAGTGATCCCAACAATGAACCGACCAGAGGTTGCTCCTGTTAGCCGTCCCCTGGCAGCTTCTGAGCAGCCGGGAAACCAGGGAGGCTGGGTGACGAAGGAAGCATAGCCCTAAGCAGAAGCCCACGGTTTACCACCCAACTGTTCAAGTTTCTAACAAGTTCTCCCCACTCAGCGACACACCGACTGAGAAACCAACTCTGATTATTGGCAGCTAAACTTCAAGCATGCCTTAAGGACATAAAACCCTGGATGACCTGCAATTTTCTGATGTTATATCTAAAGATATAGTTTCTCTAGATGATATTGCCCTTGGCCTCCATCACCACAATGACAAAGCTTATAGTTAGGGCTGGCTTAGGTGAGTCCTGAACCATACCTTAGTTATGATGCTATAGGCCTAGAGACTGCCGGGAGACTTCCCTGATGCACCTCTCTCCTCTCCCTCTCCATCTGCTTGCACTCTTTTCTCATTAATGCATGTTACTAACTCAACATCTTTTCTCTCCCGTAGTTCAGTGCTTTCTCGTCTCTATGATTGCCCCTATGTTCCTGCTCAACAACTGCTACTACATTTGTGATTCCAAGCCCACTCGGGCTAAATATCACTTCCTGTGTCCGCTATGTGGCACTACAGAACACCCACTAATTATATTTTCCAGTATATTAAGTGTGGGCCACTCCATGAAAATTTCATGTAAATCAAAACATCTTCCTCTTGCATGGCGAACAATGTGTCACCACGACAACAGCGTTTGATGGAAACTCACAATTGTAGAAAAGGTTTCAGTCGTAGTCATCTGGACACTGTTTTCAGAATCAAGACGTTTCGGCTCCCATCCGGAAGTCATTCTCAATTGTGGAAATGGTCTGAGAACTCAGAAATTTAAGATACTCTGTGTTGCTTAGGCCCTGCCCTCAGGGAGGATTCTTCCTGAGTGTCTGCTGTTTACCCTGCCTAGTTTCACCTGAAACTGACCTTCTTGTTTCCATGATGGCCCAGTAATCAGACCTATTGTTTTCTGGCTGCACCTCCCTCATCACTGTTAAGTACCTGATTAGCATATGATTGGCTTGACCATGGTGTTAATACACTGTGGTAAACGGTTGGCAAGTTGAATCTCAGACCACCATTTCTGTTTAAAGATTGGCTTGACCATGGTGTTAATACACTGTGGTAAACGGTTGGCAAGTTGAATCTCAGACCACCATTTCTGTTTAAACTCACAATCTTCACAATGAAGCATAATCAAGGTTTTAAGACTTTGCTGAACAAATTTGAGGTGAATCTGGTTCACCTGGTAGGTGTAATTTGTAAGAGTGTAGGGTCTGTAACGCTATGACCGCACGTCGGGGTGCAAGCCAGCCTTGGCATGGCTGCTGGAGGTGGAACGAGACAGGACTGAATTTACACATGTTCTGGATGCTGCACGAAGGAGTTAAATGTCACTTCCTGTGTCCCCTCTGTGGCGCTAAAGAACACCCACTAAATATACGTCATGTTACAGTATATGAAATGTACACGATACCCTGAAAATTTCATGTAAATGAAATTATGATTTTCACACAAGGCATACTTCTTGTTACCAGTAGGTGGCATAATGAGTACAACTCATTGGCATGTAGATATCCTCAGTCTTATCAAACATGCAAAATTTTGGGCTTATTGGACCATGTACACTCAAGTTACAACAACTTCCTATTTCAGGACAAATAATTGCCACGGAAACGGTGTTTGATGGAAACTCACAATCTTCACAATGAAGCATCATCAAGGTCTTATGACTTTGCTGAACAAATATAGGGTGGATCTGGTTAATCTGCTAGGAATAGTTTGTAAAACTATTGGGACTGTAATTTCTTATTGCCAGTAGGTGGTGCTATGAGTATGACTGAATATTTTCTGCCAAAATATGAGGTATATTTGGTCATCCTGCTAGGAGGAGTATAAAACATGTCATTTTCTGTTGCCAGTAGGTGGCACTATGACATAGTGGCATGTACAGTAGATGTCTTCAGGGCAGGACTGTTATCAAACGGGAAGTTTGGGGCAGACGTGACCATGCTCATTCAAGTTATAACAACTTCCTTTTTCATGGCAAAACATCGAAAACTTTTCATCAATAAGGTTTTTAGATTGCTCTGCAAAAATTTCAAGGTCATTTGATTAACGAACTCCTCCTAGAGAATTAAAGTACGGAACCTGTAAATCTCAAAAAATGACCACTAAATTGAAAATGGCCGACTTCCTGTTGGGTTTAGGGTATGGGTCCAAGAAGCTTTTTTACATTTAAATTTTGTACATTTAGGTGAAATGTGTCGCAGGTGCTGCTCTGTAGGAGGGGCTAGCGATCCATTTTGCCACACCCATGCGCAAGACCCATATCAAATGTAAAAATAATACCACTTCTGAATTGTGTGCAAAATTTCATGAGTTTTCCAGCACCTTTATCCCCTCAAAAATGTGATTAATTTGGAGGAATAATAATAATAATAATAATAATAATAATAATTATTTGAATTTCAATAGGGTCCTTGCAGCGGTTGCTGCTCGGTCCCTAATAATAATAATAATAATAATAATAATCCTTTGAATTTCAATAGGTCCTTGTAACCAATTCTTGGTGCTCGAGCCCTAATAATAATAATAATCATAATAATAATAACGATAATAAAAACTGCAAGCAGCATTGAATTGGCCCTCACCTCCATGTGCATCTCGGGGGGGGGGCAGCCAGGGTCTTGTGACCGGAGGCTGGCTGACACCGCTCTGAATGTTCACGACCATCAGGCACTGCGTGAAGGAGTTAAATATCACTTCCTACGTCCACTATGTGGCGTAGAGAACATGCACTAATGTAGATCAGATGATGTTTGCCACACATGGCTTGCTTCCTGTTGCCAGTAGTGCTTCATGTTGCCAGTAGGTGGCGCTTTGACTATGACTCAATACTGAAATGTAGATGTCCTCTGTCCGCGACTCTTATCAAACATGACATTTTTGGCTTTTGATGAAAACTCACAAGCTTCACTATTAAGCATCATCAAGTTTGAGGTGGATCTGGTTAACCTGCTATGAGTAATTTTTAGTATTATGAGTATTGGGCCTGTAACTTCCTGTTAGGTAGCGCCATGAAAATGTCTGAATATTGGCTTCTAAATATCTACAGGCTGGGACTCTTATCAAACAAGTAAAATTTCAAAAAGATCTGACGATGTGGAGCTGAGGTAGCACAGTTACTAATTCTGGAACAAAGTGGGACTGTTGCTAATTCTGGAACAAAGTGGGACTGTTACTAATTTTGGAACCCGGTAGCACCCAGTATTCGCCGCATCGCCATAGCAAGTGCTTGAGAAAACATAAAAATCTTTGCAATATAGAATTAGAACAGTCTTTAGATTACACTGCCCAAATTGGAAGTCAATCTGATTAATTGTCTAGGAGGAGTTCGTTAAAGTACAGAGCCTGTAAATGCCGAAAAATGGCACGTTCAATTTAAAATGGCTGACTTCCTGTTGGGTTTAGTGTATGGCTCCAAGAGGCTTTTTTTAGTCAAGAGATGATACATCTGCCTCCCAAATTTCGTGCATTTAGGTGCCTCATTGAAATTTTGTAGGGGCGCTATCGAGCCATTTTGCCACACCCAAGCCCCAGACTATACCAGAAAACAAAACACACCCCTTCTGACAAGTTTTGTGAGTTTTCTATTATCCCTAGCCGTTTTGACAATAAACTCAGATGTCCAAAGTTTGGTGAAGATTAGATGAAATATGTGCCAAAAAAGCAAAAAATGTGTTTAGCAAAACATCAAAAATGGCAAAACAAATTTCCAGGCGCAAATGGGTGTGGCCTATATGAGTCGAATCGACTTCATCCAAGGAACACACTGCACAAATATTGTGTGTATATGTTGTGCATATAGGACAAATCACTGTGGACTTATTTTTTTTCCATATGCGCATTAATGTAAATATTCCTCTATTATATTGGTCTCAATCCTTTCTCCTGTCTTATTATCGACTTGTCAGTCATCTGTGAAGCAGTTTGAATTGCACCAACCTATATGAAAGATGCCATATAAATAAAGTTTGATTTTTGAGTTCATATGATTTAGCTGCGAATGACCCTGGGAGCTATGTTGTCTGGGGCTTTATGCCCCTGGTAGGGTCTCCCATGGCAAACAGGTCCAGGGTGACGGGTCAGACCAAGAGCGGTTCAGAAGACCCTTATGGACTATTTAAAACCAAGGCCAGTTACGTCGCCCGGATTGGCGCTACCGGGGCCCCACCCTGGAGCCAGGCCTGGGGTGGGTGCCCGACGGCGAGCGCCTGGTGGCCGGGCCTTTCCCCACGGGGCCCGGCCGGGCACAGCCCGAAGGAGCGACGTGGGGCCGTCCTCCCGTGGACCCACCACCCGCAGGAGGATCCGTGGGGCGGTGCAGAGAGATCTGGGCGGCAGTCGAGGCAGGGGCCGGCGACCAGATCTCCGGACACAGAAACTGGCTCTAGGGACATGGAATGTCACTTCGCTGGGGAAGGAGCCTGAGCTTGTGCGGGAGGTTGGCGTTACCGGCTAGATATAGTCGGCCTCGCCTCCACGCACAGCCTGGGCTCTGGAACCCGTCTCCTCGAGAGGGGCTGGACGCTCCATTTCTCTGGCGTTGCCGGCGGGGAGGCGGCGGGCTGGTGTGGGCCTGCTCATAGCCCCACAGCTCAGCCGTCACGTGTTGGAGTTTACCCCAGTGAGCGAGAGGGTCGCGTCCCTCCGCCTACGGGTGGGGACAGGTCTCTCACTGTTGTGGCGGCCTACGGGCCGAACAGCAGTGCAGAGTACCAGGCCTTCTTGGAGTCCCTGGGAGGGTACTAGACAGTGCACCGCCCGGGGACTCCGTTGTTCTACTGGGGACTTCAACGCCCACGTGGCAACGACAGTGACACCTGGAGAGGGGTAATCGGAAGGAACGGCCCCTGATCTGAACCCGAGCGGTGTTCAGTTGTTGGACTTCTGTGCTAGTTACAGTTTGTCCATAACTAACACCATGTTCAAGCACAAGGGTGTCCATCAGTGCACGTGGCACCAGGACACTAGGCGGAGGTCGATGATCGACTTTGTTGTCGTATCATCTGACCTCCGCCACGTGTCTTGGACACTCGGGTGAAGAGAGGGGCGGAGCTGTCAACCGATCACCACCTGGTGGTGAGTTGGATCCGCTGGCGGGGAGGAAGCGGACAGACTTGGCAGGCCCAAGCATATCGTGAGGGTCTGCTGGGAGCGTCTGGCGGAGCCCTCTGTCAGCAGGGTCTACAACTCACACCTCCGGAGAGCTTCTCCCAGATCCCGGGGGAGGTTGGGGACATTGAGTCCGAGTGGACCATGTTTTCCACCTCCATTGTCGATGCGGCGGCTCGTAGCTGTGGTCGCAAGGTTTCTGGTGCCTGTCGCGGCGGCAATCCCCGAACCCGGTGGTGGACGCCGGAAGTAAGGGATGCCGTCAGGCTGAAGAAGGAGTCCTATCGGGCCTTGTTGGCTCGTGGGACTCCCGAGGCAGCTGACGGGTACCGGCAGGCTAAGCGTGCTGCAGCCCGTGCAGTCGCAGAGGCAAAAACTCAGGACTGGGAGAGGTTCGGAGAGGCCATGGAGGAGGACTATCGGTCGGCCTCAAAGAAATTCTGGCAAACCGTCCGACGGCTCAGGAGGGGGAAGCAGTGCTTCACCAACACCTTGTACGGTGCGGGTGGAGAGCTGTTGACCTCGACTGGGGATGTTGTCGGACGGTGGAAGGAATACTTTGAGGATCTCCTCAATCCCGCTGTCACGTCTTCCGAAGAGGAAGCGGAGGCTGGGGACCCGGAGGCGGACTCATCCATCACCCTGGCCAAGTCACTGAGGTTGTTGGCAAGCTCCTTGGTGGCAAGGCTTCGGGGTGGATGAGATCCGTCCTGAGTATCTTAAGTCTCTGGATGTTGTGGGACTGTCTTGGCTGACACGTCTCTGCAACATCGCGTGTGATCTGGGACAGTGCCTCTGGACTGGCAGACCGGGGTGGTGGTCCCTCTGTATAAGAAGGGGACCGGAGGGTGTGTTCCAATCACAGAGGGATCACACTTCTCAGCCTCCCGGTAAGGTCTATTCCAGGGTACTGGAGAGGAGAATTCGTCCGATAGTCGAACCTCGGATTCAGGAGGAGCAGAGTGGTTTTCGTCCCGGTCGTGGAACACTGGACCAGCTCTATACTCTCCATCGGGTGCTCGAGGGTTCATGGGAGTTTGCCCAACCAGTCCACATGTGCTTTGTGGATCTGGAGAAGGCGATTCGACCGTGTGCCCAGGCGCTTTGTGGGGAGTGCTCTGGGAGTATGGGGTCCGGGGCCCTTTGCTAAGGGCTGTCTGGTCCCTGTATAACCGGAGCAGGAGCTGTGTTCGCATTGCCGGCAGTAAGTCAGACCTGTTCCCGGTGCATGTTGGACTCCGCCAGGGCTGCCCTTTGTCACCGGTTCTGTTCATAATTTATATGGACAGAATTTCTAGGCGCAGTCAGGGGCGGAGGGTGTCCGGTTTGGGAACCACAGGATCTCATCTCTGCTGTTTGCAGATGATGTCGTTCTGATGGCTTCTTCAAACCGGGACCTGCAGCATGCACTGGGACGGTTTGCAGCCGAGTCGAAGCAGCTGGGATGAGAATCAGCTCTTCCAAATCTGAGGCCATGGTTCTTGACCGGAAAAAGGTGGTTTGCTCTCTTGGCGTGGGTGGGGAGTCCTTGCCTCAAGTGGAGGAGTTTAAGTATCTCGGGGTCTTGTTCACGAGTGAGGGACGGATGGGCGTGAGATTGACAGGCGGATCGGTGCAGCGTCTGCAGTGATGCGGGCGCTGTATCGGACCGTTGTGGTAAAGAAGGAGCTGAGTCGAAGACAAAGCTCTCGATTTACGGTCAATCTACGCTCCTGCCCTCACCTATGGTCATGAGCTTTGGGTAGTGACCGAAAGGACAAGATCGCGGATACAAGCGGCGAAATGGGCTTCCTCCACCGAGTGGCTGGGCGCTCCCTTAGAGATAGGGTGAGGAGCTCAGTCACACGGGGAGCTCGAGTAGAGCCGCTGCTCCTCCACGTCGAGAGGAGCTAGCTGAGGTGGCTAGGGCATCTGATCCGGATGCCTCCTGGACGCCTCCCTCGGGAGGTGTTCTGGGCATGTCCCACCGGGAGGCGGCCCCGGGGAAGACCCAGGACACGCTGGAGGGACTATGTCTCTCGGCTGGCCTGGGAACGCCTCGGGATCCCCCCGGAGGAGCTGGAGGAAGTGTCTGGGGCGAAGGAAGTCTGGGAGTCCCTGCTTAGACTGCTGCCCCCGCGACCCGGCCCCGGATAAGCGGAAGAAGATGGATGGATGGATGGATGGATGATTTAGCTGGGAAATTTGTTTTGTAATTATTTCTTGTGACATTATAAGTTTAATTTTATACAACTAAAACACATTAGTAATAAAGTCAACTGTCTAAAACATTGAAACATTGATCCACAGATGACCTATTTCAACACATTTTAATTCAATTTCCAGATGTGATGTGAAGTATTAGCTGATGTTAACTGAAAAACTCAAAGAAGCTGCTACCAGACTTCTTCAGTATCCCCATCTGTAAAACTTTGCTGAATTTGGTTACCATGGAATATTACATTAAAGAGATATGCCAGTTAAGCAGTATTGCGGTGTTCTACTAAAGAGCACAAAGTGGAGCTATTGGTGCCATGGTTCAATAAGTCATTCTCGTGGAGAACTTTTGTTAAAATTTTCAGAATTGCTGAAATATCATGTTTTAATGTTTCTTCAACATGCCTTGGAAGCTCAAAAGTATTGAAAATCTACCTAGAGTAATAATGCCTACATATGGGATTAAACCTGCAACAATAGGTTTGTGAGACAGCCATACTATGCACTGAGCCTACATGTCACACAGCAAACAATAAGAAAAATATGATTTCCATATGTATACTTTTGGTATAGAGAGACAGCATGATGGTACACAATAAACATATGATATGGAAATGATATGGATTCTGGATATGATGTATCCAGAAAAAAGGTTTTACTAACAATTTTGTGTATGTGTTTGTAGATGCCAATATGTTATGTTGTTTTTGTTTCTAATGCATAAGTCAGTATAAGATAACTATTTTTTTTAAATGCATATCAATCTGCATGCTAAATAATTATATTAAAGAGTGAGAGAGTTGCACTGAATGATGGTACATGAGAAACATACAGTATAAAATAACTTTAATTACAGTTATATATGAAAGACTTTCCTTACGCAGTATCAAACCCAGAACCTTGCTCTCCAACAGGGTAAGCTGACCATTACCATTCTTAACCAACCACTATAGCAGCATAACTAAGGGATGGTTCAGGGCTCACCTTAGCCAGCCCTTACTATAAGCTTTATCAAAGAGGAAGGTCTTAAGCCTACTTTTAAATGTGGAGATGGTATCTGCCTACCAAACCCAAACTGGGACATGATTCCACAGGAGAGGAGCTTGATAGATGAAGGCTATGGTTCCCATTCTACTTTTGGTAGACTCTAGGAACCACAAGTAACCCTGCATTCATTCAGTTTTACCATGCCAACACAGTGATGGCGGTGTCACTAGCGAGAATAAAACTAGGATCAGAGAATTAGTCTATAGCAGTAGTTCCAAACCTCTTGAGATTGTGACCTCCTAAAATAAAGCAATATCCATTTGTGGCCCCTCTTCACAGGCTGCGTACTGTATGTCTATGAATTGTCAACAGTTAGCCAAAAAGTAATTTTTCTTTCCCAGACTGATATAGTAGTAAATCAGTTATAGTTTGAAATTATACTATACTGTTACTACAATTAGAATAAGATCACAACATTACAAAATGTTTATGTAAATTAATTTAAGAGATGGCAATGGTATTATTATCATTATATCAACAATGAATAATGTTGATGATATTATCTTTATTTCTTTGGATAAGGATTGTCTCTATCACAACAGCTGCTGTTCCTGGGGTCTAGAGGACAGGTAATGACAAAAGAAATACAAATTAAATACAGCTATGTAGCACAGCTTTTACAAGAGTGCAAATAAATGTAAAAAACAGTATATTAAAACAGTATACTAACATATTTGCAATGTAGGTCCATTTTCAGTACAAGCTCAGACAAATTGGATGTTTATTTCTGCACGGTGGTATTTAACAGAGCAGAGAAATTTGGCATACATATTCTCCCCTTGAAACGCTCAGGTTTTGTGTCCTTCACCTTCAATAATTTGTCTTTAGGCCTTTTCATGCAGCACAAGCAAACATCTCAAGGATACAGCCAGATGGAATGAATGATATATGAGACTGGCAAAGCCCTTGTCCAAGAACTTCGTCTTTCCAAATAGACTTGTTTACAAAACTCTCAGAGTAACTGCTGGCAGTTCTGGGGATGTTGTTGTATAGCAAACAATCCTTAATCATTAGTCATTGCAAGATAGAGTGCTGTGTGTTGTCTATACGCTGAGAGAAAGAAACATAAACAGTGTGTGTGTGTGCGTGTGTGTGATGGCCGAAAAAAGCAAAATACTGAAGTCCATCCTGAGCTGAGCTCCTTCCCCTATTGGTGTGTTCTGGTATGACTCAGAAATACAAAAACAGTGGCTCTGGCGTAAAGAGCACCTTAAAGACAGATTTAAAACTCAGCAAAAAAACAATATATTTTGGTCACATAATGTTTTGTGTTTAGAGTTAAACTTTGAGAGACACCTGATCACTCTGTACAACCCTGTTTAATTAAGTGGAAATATTTCTGCCTTATGTCCTGTGATTCCACAGGAGAGGAGATTGATAACTGAAGGCTCTGGCTCCCATTCTACTTTTGGAGACACGAGGAACCACAAGTAACCCTGCCTCCTGGGAGCGCAGTGACCTAGTTGGGTAATAAGGTATTATGAGCTCTTTAAGATATGATGGTGCCTGACCATTAAGAGCTTTGTAGGTGAGGAGAAGGATTTTAAATTATATTCTGGATTTTACAGGGAGCCAGTGCAGAGAAGCTGATATTGGAGAAATATAATCTCTTTTCCTAGTTCTTGTCAGTGCACGTGCCGCAGCATTCTGGATCAACTGGAGACTCTTAAGGGACTTATTCAGGCAGCCTGATAATAAGGAATTGCAATAGTCCAACTTAGAAGTAACAAATGCATGCACTAGTTTTTCGGCATCATCTTGAGACAGGATGTGCCTGATCCCTGTAGGTGAAAGAAGGAAGTCCTTGAAGTTTGTTTCATGTGGGAGTTAAAGGATAAATCCTGATCAAAGATAAGTCAGAGGTTCCTTACGGTTGTGCTGGAGGCCAGGGCAATGCCATCTAGAGTAACTATATCTTTAAATAATGTGTCTCGGAGGTGTTTGGGGTCAAGTACAATAACTTCAGTTTTCTCTGAGTTTAACATTAGAAAATTGCAGGTCATCCTGGTCTTTGTCCTTAAGGCATGCTTGAAGTTTTGCTAACTGGTTAGTTTCATCTGGCTTGATCGATAGATATAATTGGGTATCATCCACATAACAATGGAAGTTTATGGAGTGTTTCCTAATATATATTGCCTAGAGGAAGCATATATAAGTTGAATAGAATTGGTCCAAGCACAGAACCTTGTGGAACTCCATGACTAACTTGGGCGTGCATGGAGGACTCACCGTTAAAATGTACAAACTGCTATCTGATTGATCTGATAGATAGGATTTAAACCAGCTTAGTGCGGCTCCTTTAATGCCAATTACATGTTCCAGTCTCTGTAATAGGATGTGATGGTCAATGGTGTTGAATGCAGCACTAAGATCTAACAAGACAAGTACAGAGACAAGTCCATTGTCTGATGCAATTAAAAGGTCATTTGTAATTTTCACCAGTGCTGTCTCTGTGCTATGATGTACTTTAAATCCTGACTGAAAATCTTCAAATAAGCTTTTGTTATTTAGAAAGTCACACAACTGATTGGCGACTGCTTTCTCAAGGATCTTAGAGAGAAAGGGAAGGTTAGATATAGGGTTATAGTTGGCTAAAACTAGTAAATGCACAACATATTCTTTTTCTGTATGTTAAATCTGAGATAAAAGCATCATGAGTTACTTTGAAACTTACTTTAAAAATGAACCATCTACGTCTGTGATTTATCATGTGGTTGATGACTGGGAGCTCTTCTACTTGAGTTATTCTCATCATGAAAAATAAAAAGTAGCAGAATTTATATAAATGAATAGATGTGTCTGACTAGTCCCTGTGCTTAATAATACTTAGGCTGATGTGTTTGATTTCTTTGTTTCATCAGTGTCTGCAATCATCGTTTCATTTAGAATTCATTCAAATATTTAGATATTTTGAAAGTGTTTTTCCAGATGCCTATATTCTGTCTCAGAATCCATGATGTTGCATATGTAGTGACCCTGTTGAAACAATTTAGCACATTATGTAAGTCAAGTTCCACTTAAGGTGGCAGAGAAGCACATTTTGCTTTTAATTACTTCTGGGCAGTGCTTTATAAATGGTTTCAGTGCTACAGTCCAGAGTGTGGCCTTGGAGTAATTTCCAGACATGGAACATCTGAAAACATCAGCCCTAAACATGCACTCCACATTTCTCTCATTACTTCCTGGCAGCAAGTGGTCGCGTTGGTCCCTTATCTTGGTTAATGGTGGCTGAGTGGCTCTCAGGCCGCATGTAATGACATGTAATGCATAAAACTCACCTACTGCGTCATTTTCTTCCTCTCTCAATCCTAATGTACATTTGAGAGTCCCTTCCAAGTGTGTCATTCAGTCTAATGTGTGATGGCAGAAAAAGAATAATCCACAGGAGGTGAAATGCATGGCCTTGTGGTTGATGCACAATGTGCTGATGATGGTGGGTGCTTCTTGTTACAGACACAGACTGTATAGCAGAACAACAACGCAGTTTACTTTATCTAGAGAAGTGATTTAAGATTTTGGACACTTACTAATCATCATGATTGTGGCTCATCACTGACAGGTGTAGTGTCACATGACACATGTGGCGTTTTGCATTTGTGGGATTGTTAGCAAAAAGTAGTATACATGACTTGGACACTACTGATTTTGTTCCATTTGGGGAATTATTGAGGGTGCTATATAGTTGATAAATTAACACATTTAGAATTTGGACACTCAAATATAATGATGGGCAGTAAATATAGTACACTATGTAGTTACTTTCGGGCACAGATTATGTTTCTCATTTTAAAAAAAGCATTAGTAATATTCTTTGACATCCTCTCCCCAAAATCTCAAAATAATATTAAAGTGATACAATTTGTTTCTCGAATAATAAGTAAAAATTCATAAAGTTTTTAAGATGGTCTACTTGTATATACACCTTGATATGTTGATGGGACAGAAATTTTTACATGGCCACCAAATCAAACAGTAGAAGTAGAATTTGCAAGCCAGTTTTTGCAGTGTCAGACTTGATTGAGATGATGCATCAACATTGTGTGGGGTTTTTTTCTTTTTTTGTGTGTTTTTTCCGTCACAGTGGGAGTCCGACGCATGTGTCAGCTGTGGGTTGACTGATATGAAATAATTTAGTTAGTGAGAATTTGCAGGGTGATGGGTTGTCCCCCATCCCTTTCCCCATCACTAATAATCAGGTCCCAGTTTGGGTTCGGGACACACCGTCTCCACATTTAATAGTAGGCTTAAGACTTTCCTCTTTGATAAAGCTTATAGTTAGGGCTGGCTCAGATGAGCCCTGAACAATCCCTTAGTTATGCTGCTATAGGCCTAAACTGCTGGGAGACTTCCCATGATGCAGCTCTTTCCTCTCTCCGTCTCTCCATCTGTATGCATTTTTATCCCATTACTGCATGTTACTAGCTCTACATCTTCTCTCTCCTGTAGTTCTGTGCCTTCTTGTTTCTCTCCTCTCTCCTTCTGTCACTTTCAGCAGGTATTTCTGCCTCCGGAGCTGCAGAGACTGGATCAGTGGTTGTGGGCCACTTGCTGCCCCCGTGTTCCTGCTCGACAACTGCTACTACAGTTGTTATTATTGGCTCTGTTACTAATACGGACATTATTTTTCCTATAGCTGTCATTCCTATTATTATTACTTTATATATATTAACACTACAATTACATTTCTACTATTTAAAAAGTTCTAGGTGGTATTTGCATTGTGCCTGGATGGCTCTGTAGGATGGGCCGGAGAATGATCTGGAGACCAGCGACGAAGGCAGACCCGCTCTGGAGGCCAGCTGCCAAAGTGGAGTGTAGAAATGGAGACCGGTGGCTGGAGTGCAGAAACGGAGACCAGTGGCTAGAGTGCAGTACCAGAGGCTGGCGACTGGAGAGCAGAGCAGGAGGCCGGTGAAGAGCAGGAATGGAGACCAGCGACAGGGCTGAAGGATTGGAAACTGGCAACAGGGCTGCAGGACTGGAGGGCAACAACTGAGAGGCCGGCAGGTGACCCGGTGAAGTCAAAGAAACAGCAGACTGCAGCAACACAGGAACTGGGCACTGCTGCGGCTCTGGAACTGGTGACTGCTGCGACACAGGAACCAGTGACGACTGCAGTTCAGGAACCAGTAATGGCTGCAGCTCAGAAACCAGTGATGGCTGCAGCATGGCTATTGAAGATTGCTGCAGCTCAGGAGGAACAGGAGATTGCTGCAGCTCAGGTCCCCCAGAAAGATTATATATGATTGCATCAATCCAACACTATTTCATTGTATCGCACACCGTACACATTTCGTACACAGCAGTGTTTGCTTTGTAATGCGTTAGAAGTCAATAGATTATTGAAGAATAAAACATGAACTGCATTTTTTTTAATGGAAAGGAGGCTATGATGCACAGGATTAATGAGCCGCTGAAATCCGATGTCTCCCACATAAACAGGCGCAATACCGAGCTTTTTCTATTTTATACTTATATCCACTTTGTACTAGAACTTCTATTGTGTGCACTGATGTGATAGTGAGCAGCTGTAACAAAAGAATTTTCCCTTGCAGATCAATAAAGTATTTCTGATTCTGATTCTGATATTTTGTAGTAGCCTGGTGTCATGCACATGAATTAATGAAGGTGAACACAGTGGACGGCTGTGCATAATGGCACTGCACTCTGGCATGTTACTTCTCAAATCAGAGCATGCAGATGTATCAATATATGTGTCCTGCTACTTTCAGATGTCTGCAGGGATTTAATGAACCAAAGGAGAAATGTTTCATACAGTATAAAGCAACTGTGGACAACAGATACTGTAAGAATCAGTCACATGCATTTATAGATCAATGCAGAGTGCTTCACAGACGTTACTGCTTTGACCACAATAAATATTATTTTTTTTGGTTGGGAAGTTTTTAATTAAAAAGGTATTTAATAAAACTTTATACTTCCTGCAGAAGACATTTGAAGCCTACCAGAAAATAAATCGCACGTCTTCTCCAGTACACGATGCTTATGAGATCTATTGCGCATGCGTCGCTTTTTGTGTGCCCGCCAGAGGCTTCATTTTAAACCACCATAAATTGACATTTTATCTAGTTTTTAAGCCACGTTTCTACGCTACACTTTTTTCCTGGCTATTTTACCCTTATGTTTTAACATGGTAAAAATTTTTAGTCATTGGACTATGGTGATCTTAAGTGATTTTAAGCTGGCTGTCAACTCGACGTGGTTTACAGGACTGCCTCCACTGCTGCTAGCTCAGCTAGGTTTGTTTTTAGCGATTTTATTAAGGATTTTAAGCTTTTAGCATTTTTATGGAGTTAGTTGTGGATTTTAAGCTTTGAGCACTTTTACGGACTAACTGCAAGAGTGATGGCTGAGTGTGGATCTTGTCACCTTACCGTCTCAAAGCTGAAGAAAAGTATCGCTTGCTTGCTAGCTTAGTTAGGTTTGTTTTTAGCCCGGCGGCTAGGCTAACCAGTCGCTTTTACCAAGGATTTTAAGCTTGTAGCACTTTTATGGACTTTACTGTGGACTTTAAGCTTTGAAGCACTCTCACGGACTAAATGATCTTGTCACCTTACCGTCTCAAAGCTGAAGAAAAGTATTGCCTGTCTGGAAGCCGAGCTCAGAGAAAAAGACAAGCTCATCCTGGAGTTCTCCACTGTCGCCTCGGCCCAGGCAAAACACCTTGCAGTCCTCAACTCCCCTGGCTGCGGCAACCAGAATGTGACCATCCCTTCTCACTCCCCTGACTGCTCCACTCCAGTACTAGACAATGATCCCACTCTTCCGTGGCTCGGCTCCATCATTACTGGCGCCCTGGAGCATGAAGCCGTTTCAGCTAAGCCTGAAGATCCGCGGCTCCTCGTGGGTGTAAAGCCCAAAGCAATGGCCATTTCTACTCCTTGCTGAGTCCCAGTGGATGCATGGTCACTCGTTGGCAGGGGTGGTGAGAAGGCTCCGGTGAGTTCGACTCCACATCAACCGCACTGGACTGTGCATCCACTGGGGCTCAGCAAGGAGTAGAAACTGTAGCCTGTAAAGACAGACATGGTGCAAAGCGCACACCTCCCCCTCCTTCACATCGGGACCTCCCGCTGGCCAACAGGTTTGACATCTTGGATATGCAGGACTTTCCTCCACTCATTTTCCTGCGGTCAAGTCTTCCTCCTCCTCTTGCTGCAAGTTACTGAAAGGGGCCGTTTATGAGGAGAAGCTCTGGAAGTCTGGTTCATCCAGAGACAGCTGAGAACCCCTCTGCTAAGAAGGACGCTGCCCCCTCGTCGCAGCAGTCCCCGGCCACGTCTATCCCACAGACGGCTGATGGAACTCGGCGGTCTCCACGATCATCGACTCTGCCTCGTCTCATCCCTACGCACTATGCTGATAGTTGAAGATTCCATAGTAAGGAATATCCGCTTCATTTATGCAGTCACACCGACATCCTTGAAAAGCTTCTGGCTGCACTCTCAACGACTATCACGAAAATCATAGTCCATGTCGGCACCAATGACACCGCCCGTCAGCAATCTGAGCTTACAAAAGCAGACTTTATCCGCCTCTTTGACCTGCTCAACAGCAGGGGAAAGTATGCTTTTATTTTGGGTCCAATTCCTACACTGGGTTGTGGAACTGGCCGTTTTAGCAGGATCCTCAGCATTCATACCTGGCTCCAGTCTGTCTGCAGTACCCAGGACATTGTTTTTTTTCACAATTTTAACTTATTCTGGAATTGTTATTCCTTGTTTGCACAAGACGGTCTTCACCCCAACAAGTCAGGGAGACGCATGCTTGTGGCTACCCTGCAGCATGCTGTACTGTCCTCATCACGTAACTGACTCACCCGTTTCCCCTCGCTCTTCTTCTTTCTCTTCTCTGCCAACCATAAACAGCCACACACCCTCTGCTGTCACTAACTCCCCCTTGTGGACTGATCATAGTGCTGCTATTTGGAGCCTGGATCCTTCTAGCGCTACTTTTAAAATTCCTGTGGTAATTTTGCATAGGTCCTTATTATGAAACAGGCACAGCCGAAACAGCAATAATAATAATTTAATACAGATCTGGGCCAGAACCCTACCTCCAGTCTCCACCTCAGCTCTAACCCAGCACAGACTTTTTAAGAAGGCTCTTCTCAATGTAAGATCCCTCTCTAACAAAACGTTTATTTTAAATGATTTTATCTCTTCTACTGATTTAGATTTCATGTTTTTAACAGAATCCTGGCTTCTTCCTGGTGATCACAGTCAGCTTGCTGAATTGTGCCCTTCAGATTAAGACTGCTTTAGCCACCCTAGGGATTGTGGTCATGGTGATGGCCTTGTTACTGTCTATAGGAAGCATTTACAATATAACCTCATAGCTTGCAATGATTTTTCCTCCTTTGAAGTGCTCATGTTTAAACTTGGTGTCCCCCTCCCGGTCATATTTGCTATTATTTATCGCCCCCCTAAACCAGCTGGTTCCTTTCCGTTGGAACTCCCTGAATTTTTATGCAGTCTTGTTTTAAATTGTGATAGAATTGTTCTTTGTGGTAATTTTAATATTCATGTTGATGTTCTAATGCCCTTGCTGCTGATTTTTTAAATATCACTAACTCTTTTAACTTTCAACAACATGTGTCTGGCCAAACTCATTCCCGTGGCCACACTTTAGACCTAGTCTTTAGTCTGGGTCTGAGAATACATCTGTGGAAATCAGGGACATGTTTGTATCTGATCACCTATGCATTGCTTTTAACTGTGAATTACATGCTGCTACTACTGAATTACCGCGCTCTAAGTACACACGTGCCCTTAATGAGCATAGTGCCTCAAAATTTTGTACACTGATTAATTCTCCTGGCAATGTGTTTCCTGACTCCTCCAAAATCAATGATTTGGTTGATTCTTTTAACTACCTGTATTCTTCAACCTTAGATCTCATAGCTCCTCTGAAGAATAGACCAAACTCAAAGACAAGAAAACAGCCATGGTTAAATGACAGTATTCAAAGCTGTAAAAGGAAATTCAGAAGAGCAGAATGCAGATGGAAGAAATCAGGTCTCCAGGTCCACTTTGTGGCTATGAAAGAGTTATTCCTCCTTTATAATAGGATGGTAAAGGATGCAAGAACATGCATTTTCTCTGCACTTATTTCTGCCCATCAGCACAACTCCAGATTCCTTTTTAAGACTGTGGATCGGTTAGTTAACCAAGCTTTTCCTTGTGCCTCTGCTGATTGTGATGCTGATTGTGAAAAGTTTCTTTTGCACTTTGCTGGAAAGGTGGAGTTAACAAGATCTGGTATTACCTGCAATCCTGACTTTTTAGATGTGGATCACCCGCTCAGCAATTATTTGAGCAATTTTTCTGCTGTTACTCTGCCTGAACTAACAGACATCATGTTTCTTATGAGAGTATCCTCCAGCCCTCTGGACAAAATCTAGACTAGGTTTTTATTAGAAGTTATGGATTGTATTGCAAATTTGCTAATTATTTTTAACAGCTCTCTGTCTACTGGCTGTGTCCCAGACTACTTGAAAACTGTTTGTGTCCAGACAGTCCTAAAAAAACCTGGGCTTGATCCTTGATCCTGTTTCTAAGCAGCTTCTTGCTGCTGTGGAAAACAATAATACCTTTGAAAAGTTCCACTCTGGCTTTCGTCAGCACCACAGCACTGAGACAGCCCTTCTCAAAGTCACTAATGACCTTTTAATGATTGTAGACACAGGCATGTGTTCAGTTCTTGTGCTGATAGACTTACTGTAAGTGCTGCCTTTGACACAATTGATCATGGCATACTTTTAGATAGACTGAGGCACTGGGTGGGCATATCTAGCACTGCACTAGACTGATTCTCATCTTATTTGTCCAATAGGAAATACTGTGTTGCCATTGATAACTTAATGTTATAAAGAGCACGTGTCACGGACACGCCAGGCTCCACAACCTCACAACCACAGCGCACTCCCTCACCAAAGTTCTAATCAAACACCTGTTTCCAATCACACACCTGATCCTCATCTGCATCGTCTCAACTCCAGTATATAAATGTGTGAGTGAGTGAGTGAGTGAGTGAGTGAGTAAGTAAGTAAGTAAAATGCACCTGACTAGCCACCTGGGCTCTGTGGACATAAGGGTAATAGGCGGACTATGCCATAGTCCTCATAATTCAGACAGTGTAAATGCATTCATTAGTGTCTAAATAACATATTTTCTCTTTTTCTTTGAAAGTCCTTTTCTACTACTTGACCTGATTTTGAGTGTATTCCAGTGTATAGAACAGCGCACCCTTCAGATGATGGCTGTATTGCACTTTCATACAAATTTTCGATACACACGAGCAAATTTGGCTGCTTTCCTTGTGATTGGCTGGCATGCATGTGGGCGATACCCATAGGCAGTCAACTCCAAGGTCCACCCAGATGTCCGCGCTTTAAAAATTAAAGGTGGAAAGCAGCAGCAGCAAGGCCCAATGGATTTACCAGAGGATTAAACACATACAGGTAAGCAGTATATAGCTGCTTTGTAAATATAGTGTTTAGTTTTTGCAAGTAACAGTAACTTATAAGTAATGTGGTTTTGGTGTTAAATGCAATTTCATGTCTATTTTGATGAAAATAAAGTCTGGTAGGAGATCTAGTTGCAGTAGCTTCAGTTTAGCCTGGACAGTGTGAGGCAGCTAATTAGCAACTCATGTTTACTTTTCAGAAAAGAGAAGCAAGGTGAGGTATGTAAGTATACTTTTTTATATTTAAGGGCAGTGTCAAGCAGCACAGTTGTTAGTTTTCTTTGCACATGGTAGCTGAGCTACATTTGGGCCCTGCTCTTTAAGCGTTAAGCTACATAGGGAATGCTAATGCCTTCACTCTTTGCTAGTGGACAGGCGGAGAAGAGGACAGAAGCAACTAATATTAGTCGGCAGCTAAGGTTTGTCTTTTGCATTGAAAAGGAAAAAAAACAAGCAAGAAAATATATGATATATCACAGTTGGTTTGTTTGCTTGTGGTAAGCAAGCTAGGCCAAGCCAACCTGTGACTATACGCTTGTTAAGCCTCACGTTAATTGCGCATGTCTGTACTGCGTTCCTGCAGAGATTACAAATGGGGGAGAGGAGGACCTATAAAGTTAGCTAGTAGCTCAGGTTTGCCTTTTGGAAAAAATGAAGGAAGAGGATATATTATACTGTAACGGTGCTGTTGGGATAAAACATTTGGTTTCCCTGGCCTGTACTAAGTTAACTACCAGTGGTTTATCTAAATTAACTCCCATGAGTCTTACATATCTGTGTCCACCGCTGTAGCTCACCACAGACTAATCTTCTTTGGTTGTTTTTGTAGATGATGGAATGATGCTTCTGTCATCTTGTTCTTCAGCAGAGGCAGCAGACCTGAGGCTACGTGTCACTGCTACATTAAAGAGTGCCAAACTGCCTCCTTCCAACATTACACCCGACGAGAGGAGGGAACTCTCAGCACTGCAGAAGGATCACAGCATAAACATTCTACCAGCAGACAAGGGTCGCTGCACTGTGATTCTGAACACAGCCGATTATGAAACCAAGGTCAACAACCTTCTTGAAGACACAACCACATATCAAAAACTTAAAAGAGATCCAACCAATGGCTACAAGAAGAAGGTTATAGACTGTCTACAGAAGCTTGAGAAGGAGGAGGTGATAGACAGGCCTCTGTACTACAGACTATACCCTGGGGAAGCCATTCCTTGCATCTATGGCCTTCCCAAAATTCACAAAGAGAATGTTCCACTCAGACCCATAGTGTGCAGCACAGATTCCATCACATACAACGTAGCCAAACATTTGACTACAATCTTGGCTCCACTGGTGGGGAACACAGTACATCATGTGGAAAACACACAGAAATTTGTGGACAAAGTGAAACATCTCCAGTTGGACCCAGATGACGTTATGGTTTCTTATGATGTTGTGTCCTTGTTCACCTGCATCCCGACCTCAGAAGCAGTGACAGCGGTGAGGAGAAGACTGCAGGAGGACTCCACCTTGCAGCAAAGGACCAAGCCTACACCTGAACACATATGCAAACTATTAGACATCTGTCTTAACACAACCTACTTCCAATTCCTGGGACACTTCTACAGACAGATTCACGGCTGTGCTATGGGCTCTCCAGTCTCTCCCATCGTGGCCAACCTGTACATGGAACAGTTTGAGAAGAAGGCATTATCCTCGTTCCCGGGCACACCACCAAGTCATTGGTACCGCTACGTGGATGACACCTTTGTGAAAATCAAGAAACAAGACTTGGAAGTGTTCTCAGAGCATATCAATACTGTGGACCCCAACATCAAGTTCACACGAGAGGACGCCAAAGAGAACCGCCTGGCCTTTCTTGATTGTTCTACACTCAGTAGGAGAGGCCGGAAAGCTCCAGATAGAAGTGTACAGGAAACCAACACATACGGATCAATACTTGCTCTTTGACTCACACCATCCATTACAGCACAAGCTGGGTGTAATCCGGACATTACAACACAGAGCCCAAGAAGTGCCCACCGGCTCAGAGGGTAAGAAGAAAGAGGAAAGGCATGTCCAGAATGCACTCTCAGCCTGTGGTTATCCTACTTGGGCTATCAACAAAGTTAAAAGAACCAAAAAACAGGACAAAAGTGGAACAGAACCAAGAAGGAACGGTGTCTCCATTCCTTATGTATCTGGACTGCCTGAAAAACTACAAAGGATCTTTAGACAGCACGATGTTCCTGTTTTCTTTAAACCAGGCAACACTTTAAGACAGAAACTTGTTCACCCTAATGACAAGATGCCCACACAAAAACAGAGCAATGTAGTTTACTCCATTCAATACAGTGAGGAAAACTGCAAAGAACGGTACATAGGTGAGACCAAACAGCCACTTCACAAAAGACTTTATCAGCACAGACAACATGCTAACTCAGGATTACAGAGCGCCGTGCATTTGCATCTAAAAGCTCAAAACCACACATTTGAAGACAGCGAGGTGAAGATTCTAAGTAGAGAGAAGAGTTGGTTTGAACGGGGTGTCAAGGAAGCCATTTTTGTGAAAAAAGAAAACCCCTCTTTGAACAGAAATGGTGGTCTGAGAATCAATCTGCCCAAAGTCTATCACAGTGCATTAACACCTTGGTCACGCCAATCACATGCTAATCAGGTACTTAACAGTGATGAGGTAGGTGCAGCCAGAAAACAATAGGCCTGATTACTGATTACTGGGCCATCATGGAAACAATTAGGTCAGTTTCAGGTGAAACTAGCTAATCAACAGATACTCTGGTATATTCCTTCCTGAGGGCAGGGCTTATGTAACACAGAGTAGCTTAAATTTCTAGTTCCTGTCCCATTTTTTCACTATTGAGAATGACTTCCGGATGGGAGCCAAAACGTCTTGATTCTGAAAACAGTGTCCAGATGACTACGACTGAAACCTTTTCTACGATAGAACACTCCTGGACGAATGAGAGACTACACCGTCTACAGCGTAATAAAGCTAACCCGCTCACAGGTATGATGAGTGGCAGGGCTGGGACTTAAACCAGGGTCTCCCACATAAAAGAGCTGAGCTCTATCCTTGAGCCATCAAATCAGGTAGAGATTTTGAACATGTACATAACCCAGACTATATGGCCACAATAACCACCAAATCTGCACACCAAACAACAATGGTGACTGGCAGATAAAACATTTTACTGGGTGATAATTAGCATTTTTTTTAGTTTGTCTGTTTGTTGGTAATAAAGTCATTTTGAAATAAAATCACATCAGATTTATTAAGTGATGCAGAAGTCACCACTCCATCTACCCTGAAACGTCCATCCAGATTTTTGCTCAGTTTTATGGTCATACTGTACCCTGTAATTAAGTTATTATTTAACTACTGGGTACCTACTCTATTACTAGTACTACAGGGTACAGTATGATCATAAAACTGAGCAAAAATCTGGACTGGAGTGATGACTTCTGCATCACTTAAAAAATGTGATGTGATTTTATTTCAAAATGACCTTATTATCAAATTCTCTGTTTTTGAAATCATTAACAAGCACTGCAAAAAAACGCTAATTATTATCAAGTAAAATGTTTATCTGGTAAGTCACCATTGTCCTTTGGTGCGCAGGCCTACTGATCCAGGAATTAGTTTGGTGGTTATTGTGGCCATATAGTCTCTGTTATGTACATGTTCATAATCTATGTCTGAATTAAAGGCTCAAGGATAGAGCTCAGCTGTTTTATATGGGAGCCCTAGGTTCAAGTCCAGCCCTGCCACTCATCATCCTGTGAGCGGGTTAGCTTTATTACCCTGTAACTTAATCTAACAAGCGGAGAACTACCATGCATGTACTGTAAATTGTCTTCCTCCCAAACATTGCTCAGTGGGTCATACAAACCCTGTAATAACAGAATAGGTACCCAGTAGTTAAGAACATCTACAGTGTAAGTTCTTTGTGAGATCCCAAATTGTTACCCCCTTATTCCATAACTTCACATCTTGTTTCCCAGTACATACATATATGTATTGGTACATACTGTACTGGTACACAAAAGATTGTTAGTACAAAAGATGACACCGTAACTCCGGTGTAATTAAGCAGTATGTTACAGGCTGTAATCTAAAGCATTACCGATATCTTCTGTCTGGACCAAATAAATATTACAATAAAATTTTGCCAACAGTGTAAAAAACATCGCCTGGTGTGCGCAACAGTATCCTCCTTGGACAAGTGTGTTCAATGTGTGGGACCTGTATCCTCCTTCAAGTGGCTTGGCTATGAATGCAGAGGTGAGATATTTAGTGAATTGGTACAGAGAGTGTTAAATGGCAGTAGGTAGATATATATGCTGTATGATTAACCACTCTATAAAGAAACACCTTGGTACACAGCATAGGCTATTATACCAACTACAGTGGTGTGAAAAAGTGTTTGCCCCCTTCCTGATTTTTTTTTTGTCACACTTAAATGTTTCAGATCAAACAAATTTAAATATTAGTCAAAGATAACACAAGTAAACACAAAATGCAGTTTTAAATGAAGGTTATTATTAAGGGGGAAAAAATCCAAACCTACATGGCCCTGATCTGGAACATTTAATTGTGACAAACATACAAAAAAGAAATCAGGAAGGGGCAAACACTTTTTCACACCACCTGTATTTTGTTTAGTTTTCCGATGAGTAAAATGGTTTCATGATGAAATTGAACACTGCTATCTCACTTTGTCAGCGGGAGATTGATTGCATAGTGTGGCATATTGTTCAGATTACTTAAAGATGTTACATTCCTGAGTCCAGCTTTGTATTCCACTTGGATTTGCAAACATGCACATCAATTAAGTATCTCTTAAACAGTGTGTTGCTCTTTTATGTATTCCAGATCACTGCAGTGCTATTACAGGAGAACAATTTAAATAGACCGGCAGTGTTAAAATAAATATACTCAAAATATGTTAGTTTGTTCGGGGGTCTGGCATAAATCCTGCCTCAGACATATTACAAATTTCCAAGATCCATCATAGGTGAGTATCCACTTAAGGTTTGTTGAACTCTTAAACTGTCCCACACCACATAAAATAATTTGCTTTCTCATCATTTCAGGAGCAACAGTTTTCTAAATGTTCCGGGGATGAACTGCTGTCAGATCAGGATGACGTACCAGATTCAGAACTGGATCAAATATCAGATGACAACGAGAACATGTCCGACAAGGACTACATACCAGACTCAGAGTCACAAGATGATGATGATGATTCAGATGCCCTTTATGCCTAGTCAGTCGAAAGCTAAACAGGTTCAAGTAAATCCAGTACTACCTGATGTTGGAACATCTTATGGGTCAGACACAAGCATCCCAGTTGTGCCCAGCACATCAAAATGTTGGCCACCTCTTGAAGATCCTAATGCTGCTGAAACATCTGTTTCAGTAAATTCTATCAAAGACTCATCAAAAGAAAAGCCAGAGGATGAAGCTAGGCTTCATGAACAAGAATCAACACATCTGACAATGAGTAAAAAAAATTACTGTTATGTATGTGGTAAGCCACAAAGCAAAATTTCCCGCCACTTGAAAACACACAACACACATGCTGAAATTGTACATGCATTTTCTTTCCTTCCTGAGAATTCTCAGTACATAACCTAGAGGAGGCTGTTAAACCTGCTAACTTCCAGAGTTGTGCAAGCAGTAAAGAAAGTTTCAGGTTTTGACGAAGAAAAACACCAAACACCAAGCCTTGCGCTGAAATTGGGACATACACTACAGACAATCTCTAACATTATTCATTGTAGGGCCCTCATGACCGAAGATGAAGAACTGATCAGATCCACTGAGATATTCAAGAAGTTGCACACCTCTAAGTGGCCTGAGTTGGTGTCTCACCGTGCCCTGAACACACTGAGTGATGCAAAGTACAACAAGCCATCTACATTACCCTTCACTGAAGATGTTCAGATCCTTCATCGGTACCTTGAGAAATCTGTAGAAAGTGCCTTTTGCAACTTGAAGGAGGAGGCCACCGCTCAGAACTATGCTCAACTTGCAAAAGTTACACTTGCACAAATCATTGTGTTAAATTTAAGACGTGCTGGGGAGGTTTCAAAAAATGCGCCTCAAAAGCTCTCATGAAAGAGACAACACAAAGCTCCATGAAGATGTTGCCATGGGGTTGTCAAAGACTGAATAGAGGCAACTATTTCAGCCGAATTGAAATTATGGGGAAAAAGGGGCAGAAAGGTTGCAGTTCTGCTCACACCAAGCACTATGGATGCTCTGTCACTACTTGCCAGTAAAAGAACTGAATGTGGTGTTTGTGCCACAAATGTCTTCCTGTTTGCAAGACCCAGATCAATAAGCCACTACAGAGGACAGGACTGTTTGCGTGTTCATGCAAGCCAGTGTGGAGCAAAGCACCCTGAGCACCTCAGGTCCACACAACTCAGGAAACATACCGCCACACTCTCACAAGTCCTTAATTTAAAAAAATGAACTTGATCAGGTTGCAGATTTCCTGGGTCACAACATCCGTGTTCACCGTGATTTCTACAGATTGCCAGTTCCCACAACACAACTGGCCAAGATTTCCAAACTGCTTTTGTCAATAGAGAAAGGACATCTTTCCAGCATGCAGGTGAAATCACTGGATGAGATTGAAATTGAAGGTTTGTACAGAAATTAGCACTTGTAGATATTTTCTGAGTGTTTATTTGTTTTTTCTGAATGTTAAGTCAAAGGCATCTAGACTTGTCATAGATTAGTGGTCACCAACCTTTTCCAATTAAAGATCGCTTTTCATGTCCAAATATGAGCTAAGGACTACTGTTCAGAAATTAAAAAAAAAAGCCTACAGTAGGGCTGTACAATAATTTAACATGATGGTTTATGGAGTTTCAGTTGAATTGTATTTTGAAAATATTATCATGGTGTAATCATTTTACATTCATGAACAGTTATTAATTATGATTAGGGCTGCAGCTATCAATTCTTCCATTGATTAATCGAATAAGAAATACTTTTGCTTTATTAAAGAGCAATAGTAAATATGAAAAAGAGAAAATAAGACAGGTCTCTTGGAGACTGAACAACAAATTGGTTTCCTTTAGAAATAAAATTGCATACAATATTAGCTGTCAAAACTAAACCCATTTAGTGCATTTAAGTGCCATATTACATTCTGGGTTTTAAAGAAACATTTCTGAAATGCAAAAACAAACACCTAATGCTTTAAAAAGGTGTGTGGGTGTTTATATATATATATATATATATATATATATATATATATATAAATAAAAAAACTTTGTCCTTCACCCTCCGCTGGTGGTCTCATCCTTCGAGCTCGGGTCCTCTACCAGAGGCCTGGGAGCTTGAGGGTTCTGCGCAGTATCTTTGCTGTTCCTAGTACTGCGCTCTTCTGGACCGAGATGTCTGGTGTTCTTCCAGGGATCTGCTGTAGCCACTCCTCAGGTTTGGGGGTCACTGCCCCGAGTGCTCCGATGACCACGGGCACCACTGTCGCCTTCACCTTCCAGGCCTTCTCCAGCTCTTCTCTGAGACCTTGGTACTTCTCTAGTTTCTCATGTTCCTTTTTCCTGATGTTGCCATCACTTGGTATTGCCACGTCAACCACAACGGCTTTCCTCTGCTGTTTGTCCACCACCACGATGTAAGGCTGGTTCGCCATTACCATTCTGTCAGTCTGAATCTGGAAGTCCCACAGGATCTTGGCTCAGTCATTCTCTACCACCTTTGGAGGTGTTTCCCACTTTGACCTCGGGGTTTCCAGTCCATACTCAGTGCAGATGTTCCTGTACACTATGCCAGCCACTTGGTTATGGTGCTCCATGTATGCTTTTCCTGCCAGCATCTTACACCCTGCAGTTATGTGCTGGATTGTCTCAGGGGTCTCTTTGCACAGCCTACACCTTGGGTCTTGTCTGGTGTGGTAGATCTGGGCCTCTATTGCTCTGGTGCTCAGGGCCTGCTCCTGTTCAGCCATGATGAGTGCCTCTGTGCTGTCCTTCAATCCAGCCCGCTCTAGCCATTGGTAGGACTTCTTGATATCAGCCACTTCAGTTATGTTCCAGTGGTACATCCCGTGTAGGGGTTTGTCCTCCCATGATGGTCCCTCCTCCAGCATGTCTTCCTCTGTTCCCCATTGCCTGAGACATTCCCTGAGCACGTCATCTGTTGGGGCCTTATCTTGGATGTACTTGTGGATCTTGGATGTTTCATCCTGGATAGTGGCTCTC
This sequence comes from Siniperca scherzeri, assembly GCA_027580175.1. Taxonomy (NCBI): domain Eukaryota; kingdom Metazoa; phylum Chordata; class Actinopteri; order Centrarchiformes; family Sinipercidae; genus Siniperca; species Siniperca scherzeri. Next base: position 5,023,908 of record CM050843.1, on the reverse strand, counting down.
ACACTCACTAGTCCACGGCCGCCTTCCTTACGGCTAGCGTAGAGTCTCAGGGTGCTGGATTTGGGATGGAACCCTCCGTGCATGGTGAGGAGCTTACGCGTCTTAACGTCTGTGGTCTGTATCTCTTCCTTTGGCCACCTTATTATTCCCGCAGGGTATCTGATCACTGGCAGGGCGTAGCTGTTTATTGCCTGGGCCTTGTTCTTGCCATTGAGCTGACTTCTTAGGACTTGCCTTACTCGTTGGAGGTATTTGGCCGTTGCCGTCTTCCTTGTTGCCTCTTCGAGGTTGCCATTTGCCTGTGGTATTCCAAGGTACTTGTAACCATCCTCAATGTCTGCTATTGTTCCTTCTGGGAGTGAGACCCTTCTGTGTGGACTACCTTCCCTCTCTTTGTCACCATTCGACTGCACTTCTCAAGCCCGAATGACATCCCAATGTCAGAGCTGTAGATCCTGGTGGTGTGGATCAGTGAGTCGATGTCCCGCTCGCTCTTACCGTATAGCTTGATGTCATCCATGTAGAGGAGGTGACTGATGGTGGCCCCGTTCCTGAGTCGGTATCCATAGCCAGTCTTGTTGATTATTTGGCTGAGGGGGTTCAGACCTATGCAGAACAGCAGTGGGGACAGAGCATCTCCTTGGTATATGCCACATTTGATGGGTACTTGTGCAAGTGGCTTGCCATTGGCCTCAAGGGTGGTTTTCCACAGCCTCATCGAGTTTGCAATGAAGTCTCTTAGAGTCCTGTTGATGTTGTACATCTCTAAGCATTCAGTGATCCATGTGTGCGGCATTGAGTCATATGCTTTCTTGTAATCAATCCAGGCAGTGCACAGTGTTGGTGTGTCGGGCTCTGCAGTCTTGGGTGACTGTTCTGTCAACCAGGAGTTGGCATTTGGCTCCTCTGGTTCCTCTGCCAATGCCCTTCTGTGCTTTGTTCATGTATTGATCCATGTGTCCACTTATCTTAGCCGCGATGATGCCTGACATGAGCTTCCATGTTGTGGAGAGACAGGTTATTGGCCGATAGTTGGATGGGACTGTACCCTTTGCGGGATCAGGATTGTGCGCCCTTCGGTAAGCCATTCAGGGTGCGTCCCATCTCTTAGCAGCTGGTTAATTTGTGCTGCTAGGTGCTCATGGAGTGCAGTGAACTTCTTTAGCCAGTAGGTGTGAATCCTGTCAGGGCCTGGTGCTGTCCAGTTCTTCATACCTGAGACTCTTTCTTGGATGTCTGCCGCTGTGATGGTGACTGGATTCTGTTCAGGGAGGTTGCTGTGGTCCTTTCTCAGAGCCGCCAGCCACTGTGCATCGCTGTTGTGTGATGCCTTCCTCTTTTCCAGTACTGCTCCGTTTCCAGCCTTGGTGGGTCTGCTCTGCTGTTATTACCCTGCCATTGAGCGTACACTTTCGCAGGTTGAGTTGCGAACAGCCGGTTTATTCTTCTGGCTTCATTATCTTTCGTGTATCTCTTTAGGCGGCTGGCCAAGGCTTGGAGCCTTTGTTTGGCAGTTTCGAGTGCTTCAGGTATGGGCATCTGGTTGTACTTCTTGGGTACTTGCTTTCTCATTGCACCTCTCTCAGCCTCTGTCAGTTGGCTCACTTCTCTCCGGGCCTCCTTGATTTTTGCCTCCAACCTTCGTTTCCATGGTGGGTACTGTCTCTCATGGCTCCCATGGTTGCTCTTGTAGCCAAGCATCTCTAGGATCACTGCTGCTGAGGCCTATATCAGCTCATTGGTTTCAGTGATGGTTGTGGTAGGGATCGCTCTCAATGCTGCATTCACATCTTCTAGGAGACTTTCTGATGGTATTTCACTTAGCCGTTGTAGTTGGCGTCGGGGTTGCCTTGTATTCATCTTTCAGGTCAGTCGCTGCCTCGTTCAGCGTGATTTCTCTTGGGGCTTCATACCCAATCTCTGGTTGGGGAGCTGCTGGTTGCTCCCCTCTGACCTGTAGTCCTGGCTCCCCCTTGCCGTAGCATTTGTGTTGTATCTCGTCAATCTCAAGTTGTGATAGCAGTTGCCGCTTGTGGATGTTGGAACACTGAGCTACTAGTTGCTTCGCTGTAAGCCTTGATTGTGGGTTTCGAAGTAACCATTCATCCCACATCCTGTGCATGTAACCCCTCCTTTTTCTTTTAATTTTGATGATTATAACTGCCAACTAAGGAAAATCCCAAATTCAGTATCTCAGAAAATTAGAATATTACCTAAGACCAATACAAAGAAAGGATTTTTAGAAATCTTGGCCAACTGAAAAGCATAAACATGAAAAGTATGAGCATGTACAGCACTCAATACTTAGTTGGGGCTCCTTTTGCCTGAATTACTGCAGCAATGCGGCGTGGCATGGAGTCGATCAGTCTGTGGCACTGCTCAGGTGTTATAAGAGCCCAGGTTGCTCTGATAGTGGCCTTCAGGTCTTCTGCATTGTTGGGTCTGGCATATCGCATCTTCCTCTTCACAATACCCCATAGATTTTCTATGGGGTTAAGGTCAGGCGAGTTTGCTGGCCAATTAAGAACAGGGATACCATGGTCCTTAAACCAGGTACTGGTAGCTTTGGCACTGTGTGCAGGTGCCAAGTCCTGTTGGAAAATGAAATCTGCATCTCCATAAAGTTAGTCAGCAGCAGGAAGCATGAAGTGCTCTAAAACTTCCTGGTATATGGGTACCTTGACCTTGGACCTCAGAAAACACAGTGGACCAACACCAGCAGATGACATGGCACCCCAAACCATCACTGACTGTGGAAACTTTACACTGGATCTCAAGCAACGTGGATTGTGTGCCTCTCCTCTCTTCCTCCAGACTCTGGGACCCTGATTTCCAAAGGAAATGCAAAATTGACTTTCATCAGAGAACATAACTTTGGACCACTCAGCTGCAGTCCAGTCCTTTTTGTCTTTAGCCCAGGCGAGACGCTTCTGACGCTGTCTGTTGTTCAAGAGTGGCTTGACACAAGGAATGCGACAGCTGAAACCAATGTCTTGCATACGTCTGTGCGTAGTGGTTCTTGAAGCACTGACTCCAGCTGCAGTCCACTCTTTGTGAATCTCCCCCACAATGGGTTTTGTTTCACAATCCTCTCCAGGGTGCGGTTATCCCTATTGCTTGTACAGTTTTTTCTACCACATCTTTTCCTTCCCTTCACCTCTCTATTAATGTGCTTGGACACTGTGGCCACTCTGTGAAAAGCCAGCCTCTTTTGCAATGACCTTTTGTGTCTTGCCCTCCTTGTGCAAGGTGTCAATGGTCGTCTTTTGGACAACTGTCAAGTCAGCAGTCTTCCCCATGATTGTGTAGCCTGCAGAACTAGACTGAGAGACCATTTAAAGGCCTTTGCAGGTGTTTTGAGTTAATTAGCTGATTAGAGCTTGGCACCAGGTGTCTTCAATATTGAACCTTTTCACAATATTCTAATTTTCTGAGATACTGAATTTGGGATTTTCCTTAGTTGTCAGTTATAATCATCAAAATTAAAAGAAATAAACATTTGAAATATATCAGTCTGTGTGCAATGAATGAATATAATATACAAGTTTCACTTTTTGAATGGAATTAGTATAATAAATCAACTTTTTGATGATTTTCTAATTATATAACCAGCACCTGTATACTTAAGAACTGCAAGTTTCAATCTAACTACAACTCAGGCATAATGTAAGCTTTTACTGTCTTCTTTGTGGCATCTGTAGGAGGCAGAAATTAGTGGACAGGAACTGTCTATAACATGAATGAAGCTCAGGCTTTTACAAATTGACTGCAGCATTTTATTCTCTGTGGTTAATATATTCTACAAAACCCAGCTAACTTAGGGACATTATAACTAGCCACCACACTGATTTACGCTGTTAACTAGCCATTACATATAGCCATAATTAACGTAGCCTACATTCTTTATTAGCCTTCATATACCTTGTGTCGGGTCCGCTCTGTGGACTGGATGCAGAGAATGTAACGTTAAGCTTTCTGCTGAGATGCTGAAGCATAGATGTCGTGCTATTGTGGTAGGCTAGTTCAGTTTTACACACTGTAGTCATGGACACTTTCTGTTGCTTTCTCTGGCCTATGTCTACTCTGTGGCCCTTGCTATTACTCAAGGAATCCTTTTAGCCTGAATTATGATATTGATTTCAATCTTCACCCAGCGCTAGCCCACAGAGATGATCAAATGCTGAATAATGCTCTATTTATTTTTTACTGCTGTACATCACAACAGGCTAGTAATAGTCTTTTTAAAAAGGGTTGGTACACCCGAACTGTGGCTTTTTATTTTTAAAGGCTTTTTTGTTTTGTTTGTTACTAATATGAAGTTGTTGTTTTATGTCCAGCTATTCATGTGAGTTTTACTAATACCATTTCCCAGATGAAATTACATTAAGCGATGCTGAGGCCAGTGGAAGCGAATCCGATGACAGCGGCACAGCAGTCAACACGTCAGTGTGTGGAACAAACAACCACAGTGCAGGTTGATGACACTGGAGATTTTGGTAGGTTACCTCACTTCATAGTTGTGTTTCTGTTTGATATAATGCATTTTTTTCTGTAAAACCCCACCCAAAAAACTGTCAAATTATGTGTTTAGCAGGACCAGTGTCATCAGTGTTGTCCACAGTAAATGAGACTGCCCCCTCTCCCTTTGAAGGTAAGGCCAAGTGGTTTAAATAAAACACAAAACGGCATTGGAGCAAGGTATAAAAGAAAGAAGAGGCGATATAAAAAGACGAAGATTTAAAACAGAAGATAAACGTAAGGTAAAATGGAATAAAACAGAAGACTATCCATCCATCCATCCATCCATTTTCTACCGCTTGGTCCCCGTTAGGGGGTCGCGGGTGACTGGAGCCTATCCCAGTGACTTTGGGCCTTAGGCAGGGCACACCCTGGACAGTGGCCAACTCGTCGCAGGGCGAACACAGACACAGACAGACACAGACAAGGACAGACAACCATTCACTCACACATTCATTCAATACGGGCAATTTAGAGTTATCAATTAACCTACACATGCATGTCTTTGGACGGTGGGAGGAAGCCGGAGAACCCGGAGAGAACCCACGGTAACACGGGGAGGACATGCAGACTCCACCCAGAGAGATTGTGTGATGTTGGTCTGGTCCGGGAATCGAACCCACGATCTCCTTATTGGGAGGCAGGAGCTCTAGCCGCTCTGCCACCGTGCACCCCAACAGAAGACTAAATTACTAATATTACAAAAAAATGACTAAATTATGAAAAATATGAATAAATAGGTGCGCCCCAATAGTATGAGGCGGGTCTACTCAACTCTCGTTGGACCAATTGACATGATTTACCCTGCTTGTCACTGTTACTATCTGCAGGGGAGTACATACACTTCATTGATAATCAGGAAAATGACACTGAATTACATCAAATAATTACCAGATAAAAGTTAAGTTACCTCCTTCTGTCCATATGCATGATCCCTCTTTATTGATCGCCCATTAGTGCATTCTCTCTCATGTTTTGGCGAGTCGCTTAAATGACATTTAAATGTCGGTTACAATTAATTAATTTCCGTTCCTGGTAGCATTGGTAGTTCACCAAAGCCTCAGACCCATGTCCAAGCCTGTCTGGAGTGTGAAGGAGGGTAGTCTGACACACGTTGACCCATACAGATAGACATCAGATGCGGCACGCATAACTGTGTCGGTCAGAATGGGGTCTTAGTCATAAAATTACTCGACTAGTCCTATTTAAAATACGGTGCAGTTACTACATATTTATTGACCCACTGACTAATTTTTCATTGTTTTGGCTCAGTACTCTAGGAACTTGCTTTAGATCGGTTTTAGTAAAAGATCTGGGAGTTTTAAGGTTTATCAGATGCCATAAAATGCACAGCTGTTTATAAAACTATTAGGAAAGATTTTACTATTCTGGAAAGTTGTCATGGCAACAATCATTTGATCATCCATCTTGAAGATCACAGATAAATGGTAGTATTACATTGCTGTTACAAAGTAATGTACCAGAAATGCTTGTACGTATTTGGTTGGCCAACATAGCGTCTTTGCTGGATGACATCACATTGCGTTGCAGCAATGGATCCCTCTGTGTTGGCACCCATGCTGCGTCATCTGTCCCATTCAAATGAATGAAGGTGTGTTTTTTTTCAGGCAGTGCTAATGTCATTCTGAATATGGCCTAAGTGCTGACACACAGCTTTAAAGGGGCAATATGTAAGATTTGGCCAGAATGTGTTTAAATCATTCAAAAAATTAACTAATCTTATCATAAGAATGTGAAGAAGTAACAGTTCTGATGTCATGTCAAAGACGTCAGTGTATTGTGCTGCAGAGATATCTACCGACATTAGCATGCTCACCTGCAAGCACCGGCCGTCCTGTGTTGTAAAACCACTTGTGCCTCAAGAAGCGATAGACCGATAGAATAGCTCAGGTTGTTCCAGCTGGGAGATGTTTGTGAGCAGTGAGTTTGCTGTGTTACATAAGCTCTCCACTTTTTTAGTCTAATAAATAAACATAATAAACTCTCAAAATGTCAAACGAAATATTCTTATACCTATTTTCCTTATCAAACTGAAACTTCAAGTTTCTCTTTCACCAAACCAAGACCAGCTTAATTGCCTTTTTAACTCATCATAAAGCACACTTCATTCAAACTCAACAGAAACAGGTGATATTTCAGCTTTATGCAATAAATAAATAATAATAAAATGACTGTCCCATTAATGCTTTGTGCTGTCAGATTAATGTGTATTTATGTTAATGAGGAGTGATTTATGAAGTGACATCATTGTCCCTTTAAAGACCCCATAGTGTTTGTTTGGACCTTATAAGTAACATATTTGTCAAAAAGAGAAATGTCTGCATAAACCACAATTGTGTTAGGGTGGTGTGTATAAAGTTCTGTAGGTTGTATCTGAAATCTAAAGTGAGCTAATTTTTTTTTCAGAATTTTTGGAGTGTTTTTACCAAACTCCCATAGCTCTAAGACCTCAGGAAAGGGTAGCCCATCTAAACCACCACCAGGTGGGTTTGGAGAAAATGTCCATCAAATACACATAAACCCGTGTGTGTGTCTCCCCTCTCCTGTGTTCCTGTCTCCAGTTCTGTGTTCTCCTGTCTCCAGCGTGTGTTTCCTGCTCCCGATCTTCGACCACAGCTAAACAAGGACGGTATCAGTAACCATCATCCATTACTCAACTCACTGCTTGTCGTACCATTGTAAATAAAACCATCTTGTCTCCACCTCGGTGTCTCCTGCCCTTCTGTCCGTAACAGTAAGGTCTAGACCTGCTCTATACGAAAAGTGCAATGAGATAACTTGTGTTATGAATTGCCGTTATTTAAATAAAACTGAATTGAATGTCCTATTGAAAAGTACTCCAATATACTAAAACAATAAGGGTCTTGTACAAGATTAAAGGTTTTCCAGAGAAGACATTTTTACATGTCACAGTCACAAAAGCCCAGGTGTAAATAATAAAAAGGCTGAATTCCATTTAGTTGCTTCCCTTTCAGGGTCCTGGCAGCATGCACAATACCAGTCACTGTCACACACCATCAAAACATTGTTGTACTGCTATGTTTGTTACTAAACATTTAAGTACTACTACCAATAAATACCAAATATTTACTTGTCTAACAAACTAATTCACTATCAATTTGTTTCTTGTTTTTTTTAACCATGGTACTGCTACTGACTAATGTCTACTAATGTCTGTAGTGTAGACAATCATTTTTGGCTATGGTGGAAGAGTAACTAGAGTGCACCTCATCAGGGGCCTCATGTATAAATGGTGCACACGTACTATAAGGATGCGTACGTCGGTTTTCATACACACACCTCAACAACGTTAACTAGGCTAACTGATGAAATTATCATCATTGGTTGTAGAAATCTAAGAACATCAAATAGCATTAAAGAATTGCAGAACAGAGTGTCAATAGTGTTGTGACCACTGGGACTCCACAGATGAATTTGTTATTTTGTGACTTTAACTGAACTTATTAGGAGACTGCATGCTCTTTTGTTCTGTAAACAAAGGAAATCCATAGAACTCAGCTTCCCACAATCCTACAGACTTCACATCCACTGTAGGTGTGAACTCCCCCCATGGACCCAGCTTCCAGCTACCATTGGTCAGTCTGACCTGTGATGCGACCAGGTCAATAAAAGGGTCAGCGGCCACTGTTGTTTTTTTCCTCACTCTACCGTGGACCACAGGGAGGTCTGTGTTACACAGACCCAACGATGAAGAACCAAGGATTACGGCTGCAACACGAGGGTCTGCCGTTGTTTTAAGATTTCTGGTTAGCATGCCGGTAACCGAGAGTAAGCAAGCTCTCTCTCCAGGAATTCTTCACTGCAGCAGACAGCTGTGGATGTCTCCCTCTGCGTGGCCTGTTAACCAACAGACACACATCAGAACCAAACTCTCTGATCTTACTGCAGTGCTGCGAAAGCCTGCCTAAGATCCCTGCAACAAGTTTAATTAGCGTGAATGGCTACTATATAAAGTCTGCCAGTTAATTTTAACAAGCAACTGCAGAAGTTAGTATCGAGCTAACTGTAAGGAGAGCAACAGACAGAGCGACTGACTTCCTCTGATCTGCACAATTGGAATACTGCAAAGCAAGGACTTTTCCTTGTGCTTCCCCTTGTTAGGATTTGGTAGCCACATAAGTTGATGTTAGTTAATGTTATGCTTCACACAGACAGATTCTTTGCATGCTAACTAACTATTTTAACTGGGCACTATTATCCTACACTGATCACACACGTACACTTCAATTTGACTCCATGTGGTCTTGGCAATAGCCGCTATTTTTGATCAACGAAGCCATTTTGGATCACACACACACCCTTTGTTCTGTAGTTTAGTGCATTTAAAGTCAGATTTCATATTGTGTGTTTTTGCTTTGTTTATCTTTTAATAAATGCTTGTGTATAATTATGTTGGTTTCTTTAGTGTTGCACAAGAGTGAATAATATGACAACCTCTATAATGAACTCCAAATCCTTCATCCTTCAGCCATTAATGGTAATTTTTGTAATAACTATTAATTTAATCATTAATCTGAGTTCCAAATGTATTGTTTAGTGTATTTTATGAGATTGAATCAATTATCTATAATTTTCCCTTGTTTAAAAGGTGGTGCCCTGAGGACATTATTCATTAAAGTTATTTATGATTATCTTGATGAACTCACTGAATTAACCGTAGCAGCAACATATGGACAATGAGTGCATTTTCTGTTGTTTGTGACCCAACTCAGGCGCGTAGCAACTGCGGGGGTTACAGGTGTTGCGAAACCCTTACTTTCACAGAAACAACTATTTAACTAGTTAGTAATGTAGAATTTTCTGTTATGTTATGTCTCAGCTAACATTAGCCAGTCAACATAAAATGAAATAGGTTATCCTAGTTGTTGTGCTAGCTAGCTACCTCAATCATTCCAAATGCAAGCCAACAAACTTAATGTTAATGCATGCTAATGGTGGCTGACCAGAGGTGGAAGAAGTATTCAGATCCTTTACTTAAAAGTACTAATACCACAATGTGAAAATACTCCACTACAAGTAAAAGTGCATTCAAACCTTACTTCAGTAAAAGTATATCCAGTGGGTACGGAAAGTATTCAGACCCCTTTAAATTTTTCACTCTTTGTTTCATTGCAGCCATTTGCTAAAATCAAAAAAGTTCATTTTATTTCTCATTAATGTACACTCAGCACCCCATCTTGACAGAAAAAAAAAGAAATGTAGAAATTTATGCAAATGTATTAAAAAAGAAAAACTGAAATATCACATGGTCATAAGTATTCAGACCCTTTGCTCAGTATTGAGTAGAAGCACCCTTTTGAGCTAGTACAGCAATGAGTCTTCTTGGGAATGATGCAACAAGTTTTTCACACCTGGATTTGGGGATCCTCTGCCATTCTTCCTTGCAGATCCTTTCCAGTTCCGTCACGTTGGATGGTGAACGTTGGTGGGCAGCCATTTTCAGGTCTCTCCAGAGATGCTCAATTGGGTTTAGGTCAGGGCTCTGGCTGGGCCAGTCAAGAATGGTCACAGAGTTGGTCCGAAGCCACTCCTTTGTTATTTTAGCTGTGTGCTTAGGGTCATTGTCTTGTTGGAAGGTGAACCTTCGGCCCAATCTGAGGTCCTGAGCACTCTGGAAGAGGTTTTCTTCCAGGATATCTCTGTACTTGGCCGCATTCATCTTTGCTTCAATTGCAACCAGTCGTCCTGTCCCTGCAGCTGAAAAACACCCCCATAGCATGATGCTGCCACCACCACCATGTTTCACTGTTGGGATTGTATTGGGCAGGTGATGAGCAGTGCCTGGTTTTCTCCACACATACTGCTTAGAATTAACACCAAAAAGTTCAATCTTGGTCTCATCAGACCAGAGGATCTTATTTCTCATAGTCTGGGAGTCCTTCATGTGTTTTTTGGCAAACTCTATGTGGGCTTTCATATGTCTTGCACTGAGGAGAGGCTTCCGTCAGGCCACTCTGCCATTAAGCCCCGACTGGTGGGGAGCTGCAGTGATAGTTGACTTTCCGGAACTTTCTTCTATCTCCCTACTGCATCTCTGGAGCTCAGCCACAGTGATCTTTGGGTTCTTCTTTACTTCTCTCACCAAGGCTCTTCTCCCACGATTGCTCAGTTTGGCTGGACGGCCAGGTCTAGGAAGAGTTCTGGTCGTCCCAAACTTCTTCCATTTAAGGATTATGGAGGCCACTGTGCTCTTAGGAACCTTGAGTGCAGCAGAAATTCTTTTGTAACCTTGGCCAGATCTGTGCCTTGCCACAATTCTGTCTCTGCGCTCCTCACAACAATTGTTACCTGCTTCTTATGTGCATGGTTTACCTGGTGCCTTTCTGATGATAGATGACAGTGAGAATTGATATTTTCTGTGCTTTGTCTAATCTTTGCAGGTGCTGCACTTCTGTAAAGACAGTTTAATTGACTTATTAATTGACCAATTTGTGTGTGACCAGCTAAACTCCAGAACATATAACATTTAAAAAAATAAAACCACAGTGATTACATTGTACTACCAGCACTGAATTTTGACAGGTTATACAGCAGTGGACAAACCTAGGTCAGTTGATTTCATCCATCCATAATGCAGAAGGGCATCAGTCAGCAGGTCAAGACGGTGAGATGGAGTCATTTCCTATGTGACTCTTCATACCAGGTGGTAAAAATGTTAGATTTAAGATTACTTTAAGGGATTTCAATATTTTCTACTATTTCAGCAGTGCAGTGGGTAGACAGGAAAATGGAGGCCAAACAGAGAGTGAATGATGTGTAATACAGGTCCTGATGTCTAAGAACTCAATGAAATTATCTGACATGGCAATTTGTGTCCAAAAATGTGAAATGCTTGTACGGCCAAGGAGATGTTGTGTGGTATGCCCTCCCTTGATTTCTGATTGAACACAGTTTGACATAACTTTGAGTTAATGTGTCCAAGTCTTTTATCAAAACAATAATTCTGTGAAAAGTGAACAATAATTATCCAGACAATCTACAGCATCAAATCCAATTTTCATTCTATACTTAAATACTCAATAAGGGCATTCAAAACATTTAATTTTTTGTTAATATTAGTGAAGATTATAGAATGGTGATAAACTTGACATTTAGTAATATTTTGGAATCTCAAATACACATTCCATGAGGTTTATTTTTGGTAATTGAAAATGAATGGTTGATGTTAGGGTCATGCTATTCTAAGCATTTTATGAATAGGGACAATCAAATAGGGGAATTAGCATTCCGGAAAACTCGGCCAAAAGTCATAGATGTCCCTACCATGCCATAGACTTTAGAAAAATTTAGATAATTATGGAAGGAATAATGGTCTTTTTCTATGAGTTAAATCTAACATTTCAAGGAAGGCACATTTCAGTTTTCTCAGTCCTAATAAAGTATTCTGCAACTATGACTAACCTCATGAGGCTTGGAGCAGACAGGATGTGACAGCAGGCATTCTTGTACATCATTTTCAGCAACAAACAGGCGCGTCCCAAGTAGCTCAACCACACTTTTCCCTGAGCTTTGCTTCCTCACAAGACCAAAGTTGGTATCCAGTGTCACTATCATATCTCCATCCGCCTGGGAAACAAACATTTAGAGTAATCATGGTTTTGCATAAACATTGAAAGATACACAAGGTTCCACATTCATACTCATACTGCATTCATGAATGCACAGCAACAGGTTTATACACTTATACTATTACTATTTTATTATAATACTTTATACAATAATAAACTAATTTTGCAGACATTAATTCAGTTCTGTCAATTCATGGAAACTGCAATTATGAGTAATCAAACAAGAACCAGGCTGGAACAAGAACTAACCTTTGGACTTGGTCCCATCATCTGTGTCTTAGAGATGGCTCTTCATTTGTCGATTCGTTAAGCCCATAAACATCTTTGTGGTGTATGTGGAAAATGCAGCGCTCTCAGTGGACTTTTAATGGTTACTGCGCAATTGTCAAGTCGCTGCCACCGGTGTTTTACAAAGTAGCCCATCTAATGAGGATGTCCCCGGTCTATGTGTTTTGTCATCAGTTATTTTACTATTTGTCAAACACTGAAGACGAGACTCCGCTCTCTACTCGGCAGGAAACAACCTCTCAGCTGAGTGAGCGCGCACACACACACACATTCATATAGAGCGTGTGGGGGCGGGACTGATACAGGCAGATTTCTCTGTCATCATGCTGGCATTGTTTTGAAAAGGGATGGAAAAGGTTGTCCGGGGCTTGTCGGCTGCTACTGGCCACAGCCCGTGCCTTAGCAGATTGCAGGCTTCTGGTTCACACTCACACATTTTGACAGCGCCAATGCAGAGCCATCCTGCCAAATAAAAAGGGGAAATAAAATAAAAACATAACCAAAGACTATAAAGATTATCATATCAACACAGGCAATATTACTTGGGTGTGTCACCTATAACCTAATGTTTGTTATTAACTGAATCAGCAAACATTCACAAAGAAAAGAATTTTTAAAAATACATCACACATTTGATGACTTACTTATAGGAATTGCTGCACATTTAATATGATTGGATTCCTTAACCTGTCAAAAAAATTAAATATATTGTAAATGCAATGTAAAATGACAAATCTGTGTTGACAGTGACCTTCATTTCCTTCATGTACACAGGCCTCGTGACCTTCAGGTTATAGGAATAACCCCAGGGAGGCTAAAACAACTAACTCAAGAAGACATGAACAGTAAATACTACATAGAGCTAAATCAATTAGAAGAATCTAATGAATCTATTAAAAATGACTGTGAGCTTTTTATTTCTGTATGTATGAGTGCATGCTGTGGTTCTTACATTGCACGTATCAGGAAGGTAGAGTGAATTTTTGTGAGTCCTCTTCAGACAAGCCTTACAAAAGACTGCAGTGGCACCTATAATCAACATGTTCTAGGCAGACAACATACTGGGTAGTGATTGGTGCTGAACATTTAAACGACACTTTAAGCATGTGATCCTCTCTTCTTTGCCTTACTGTATGCAGTCTCAGAACATGAACTACAGCTCAGTGCCACATCATCAGGTTCAGCCTGTTGAGGTGTAATACATGTGGAAGGGTCCAAAGGGCCTGTGTGTCTGGAGCTGGACTGGGGAAGGCCTTCACTGAGGTAAGATACCTTTGCATGTCCAGTGATACACCTATAATAATAGTAATATCTGGCAAAATGCAAGTGCAAAATGGTTATCTCATGTCAACAATCATGGCATGTCACCTTTAATCTATTTTTCTGTGTTGTATTTGCTTAATTACTAAATAATCACTGTTTTAATGCTCTCATTTAAATCATCTTACCTTTAAATACCACCAGCTGATGGACATACTTGATTTTGCACTGCAGGAACTTGCGCAGGTACACTGGTCGCTGATGTTGCTGGGCGTTTATCCACAAATTTTAGTACATTACTTTTTGTAACATATCATACGAAAGTTGTATGAGGATACTCTGGTCTGTGTGAGTGTGTGTGTAGGAGAAAGACAAAATGGATGTTTGGTTTCAAAATGATGGCGTTAGGCAAAAAAAAACAAATTCAAAATGGCAGCCGAGGCCATGTTTTATAAAGAGTGTGGCTTTGTTAAAGGACAAATTGGAGTGTGTGTGACTCTGTAGGGTAATGGAGGTAAAGGTTAGGAAAGAATTAAGTTAGTTTGCATGCAAAGATCTCTGTCTGTGTGGACCATAACGTTAACTAACGTCAACTTAGCATGTGGCTACCAAATAAGCTAACAATAAAAACACATCACAACAATAAAACATAATGAATATTTGATTAAACATTAATTAACCCCCACCCCCCTGACCCCTCCCTCCCTCCGGAAGTGGGTGGTGCTATGTGTGGACCAATGAGCGTGAAGCAGGCATGGTGAGCAGGAGCCAATGGGAGCGAAGTAGGCATGGGAATGGAAAAAAACCCTGTAAATTAAATAATATGATTAAATAATACAATGGTTAAAGTAAAATCAATAGTATCAAATGTATACTTTTTTTTTACAAATTTACCATCTGTGAAATCTAATCTTTCAGGAGGAAAATTCAATTTAATTAAATTTATTTATGTATATAGCGCCAATTCATAACAGAAGTTATCTCACTGCACTTTTCCTATAGAGCAGGTATAGACCGTACTTTTTATAATATTAATATTAAAAAGGCTCGTCCTTCTCTGTTGTCTGTCTGGTGCAGAGTGAGGTGTGAACGAAGTGGAAGAATGAGGGAGGGTAAGCAGAGCTTGCGTGAACCAATGGGAGCACAGCAGGCGGGGTTAGGGTTAGCCAATGGGAAAATAGGTTAGGAGGAGCTTGGATGAAGAAAAAAAATAATTAAAAGCAGAATATTTCTGGTCTGAAACATCAAACAAGATGAATCAGTTGAAGATGATACATCTTCACATACCTGTGACAAGTTATCAAAATGCAACACCAAGGGTCGCATCCAAGAAACAGGTGTTGTATTTGACTCGGATCCAGACACCTCCCTCCAACATGCTTCAGGAGGAATGGGATTTAGAAGATGGAGGTGTGTGGGGATATGCGTTCAACTATGAAGTCAGCGAGCTTTGCTTTTACCAGCTGGAGAAAGGAGAAATGTTTGGACCCCTCACTCCAAAAGCAACGATCACATCAATGGACTGGTCTGTGCTAAGTCTGCTGGTTTCAAACAACCTCAGAGCAACCCTTGGAGCAAATGAAGGAAAGGAACCTGCAATAAAAGACAAACAGATGCAAACGCTTGTGCGGGTTAAACAGGAATTTCCACCAGTGCTTGCCCTGAAAAAAAAATTGTAACCTGCAGCATTTGGGAGATGAAAAACTTGGGTTCCGGCAGATGGTTCTACCGTTCAAGCCATCAGGAGGAGTTGAACCCTCGGACGAATTCGTCTTGGAATATTTCAATACCGAATGCAGAGTGTTCCAGATGTCATTACGGCTGCCCATCAAGGTGTGGATGAAAATGATGGTTGAAAAAGCAGAAAAACTGAAGGATCTCTTCCTAAGGAGTCAGACATCGAGAGACATTCTGATGATGAAAAAGACTCTGTTTACAGAAGTCACCACCCCCAAATCCTCCTCCTTTGACTCCCCCTGTAATTTATTCGGCTTAAAATGGGTATCCCAGCAACTTCAGACTCACAGACACATTTTGAGAAAAAGCATGTCTCTTCCTCTTTTACCACAACCAGAAAGCACAGAATCATCTCCGACTCTGAGAAAAGCAATGTCTCTCCCTTGTATACCGGATACCATCATTGCCCCCGCAGCAGCAACATCAGAAGCCGAGATGTCTACAGCACAGATCCCTCTTAGGATACGACCAACCTCTTTTGCTATGAATCATAAACCTAGCTGCTGGCGCATGCTCCGTGAGGAGGGTGGGAATGCGATGATCCCTTCTCCACCACCGAACTGTCAGCCTATCCCGCGGACGAGGAGGACCATGGATGTGATCCCAGAGGAGAACCCTGCAGCAGCGCCACAGGAGCTTGATATGGTTCCTGAAGCATCAGCAGCACCACCGCACATCGAGAGCCCTACCCTAGATACGACACCCGCACCTTCACCGCCGGGGACCCCTGACTGGATTCTACCTCCTCCTACACCATCTCCCTCCCCCGACTGGCCCTCTTCTTCTTCAGTATCCTCAGCTCCAAGCGCCTCACCACCCCCCTCTCCCAAGAAAGAGGACGAACCTCACGGGGTGCTCTCTGACCGATTTCTGAACACAGTGAGAGCCATGGGGCTTCGTCTGTTGAGCAAGGCTCTGACCGCATACAGATCTGAAATCTGTAATGGGTGTAATTGATCACCTGAGTCAGCTACAACACAAATGTCTGTTTGAGATGCCGGATTATTTCTTCCAACGGCACTACGATGAGTTGATGAAATGGCTTTGGATCGTTTTATCTGAGCCATTCAAAGGGCGCTTCAGGCACACCATATCCACGTGTCTGCATACAGGGTCCACGGCACTTCCGAGGCCTTTCTTCATAAGCTCAAAATGACAAGATGCATCGGAGAGAAATTGGAGAAGATGTACGACACGCTGATTGGAGAAGACGAGAAAAAGATTGAGCTGATGAACTATGTTGCGGACTTTTAGAATGGAATTGAGTGATTTTAAAAAAAGGGTAATTATTGCAGAAAACTTTTGACTTATATAGAGGGACGTGTAATCGTTAATCAGTTAATCAATGTTTTAGATCAGGTGATTAAAAACAGAGTTACCTATGTTGTGGATAACAATGTTTTTTTCTTTAGAGACTAAGTCATTAGACTAGAAAAGATTTTAGACGTTGTTCGAAATGTTGAAAATTGGGATCAGATTGTAAGCAACACATTACTAGCAGTAAACAAATGTTCTGTATCTGATACCTTTTGTAAAATCATAAGAGATGAGTAAAGTTCTTGCAAATATGAAAATGTCTTGAAAATGTCGTCATCTGTTTACTCTTTACACTTTATTTGTAGACGTTGTGAGTTGTTGTATACAAAACAACATGTATATGAATACCTGGAATGAATTGAGAACATTGTACAATGATATTTACCATATGGGAGTAATCAATGTGTTGCAGTTAACATCGAGTACTTTGAGAAACGCTGTGTGTTTATAATCACTAAAACAATTTAAAGAAGCTTGTGTCTTGTTGTTTTTCAAAAAACCCTAGAGAGGGCTGCCGGAAACATGGCTGAAAAACATGTCATGAAAAAAGTGTATTATAATCCATCACATCCCAATAGTTTTGGGGGAGTGGAGCAACTACGCAGAGCAGTGCAGGATGAAACGGATGAAACAGGATGAAAAAAGTCAACGTAGAATGAGTCAAAGATTTTTTATCGGAACAGGACTCGTATACTCTGGATAAACTGGCCAGGATACATTTGGTCAGAAATAGAGTGTTTGTACCACGACCTCTAAATCAGTTCCAGGCAGACCTTTGTGATATGCAGGCCTTGACCGAACACAATGATGGGTACAATTATTTACTCACGGTCATCGATGTATTTTCAAAATTATGCTCTATTTTAAAGAAAGCCGGACACCTGAAAAGTTACAAACGGACGCGGGCAAAGAGTTATTTAACAAGAGCTTTGAGGGGTTGATGAAGAAACGAGGAATTAATCATTTTGCAACAGCCAGTGAACTGAAAGCGTCTGGTATTTCAAGATTTAACCAGTTGCCAACCCCCTGTTTACAAACTGAGTTGCAAAAAGTCAAGGTTGCTAAAGACAAAGCGTTTCAAGTGGAAGAAATTTTGGACAAGCGTGTTGTCAGGGGTAAAAAAAAAACAAATGCTGGTGTGTTTGAAAAACTGGCCTGAGAAATTCAACAGCTGAGTCAAGTCAAGCGACCTGAAAAATGTATAAAAACAATAGGTACGTTGATTCTGATTGATTACAACCTGGACCACATCTCAGGAGAAGGGTTCTACGTTGTCTGACCCTCCAACGCCAGTCATAGCCAGCCAGACATATTTAAAAATAACACAAGCTCCAGCTACCACGTCGATTTAGCGCAGCATATTGATTTAGAAGGCCTGTGGGAGGTAGCTCTGACAGAGATTTCATACCCCCACCTGGTATAACATTTCTAATGAGGAAGCCTATTTTGAATGGAGGAAAGTAGATCTATAGCGCAGTCCAATGCCTGGTGTGGAGGCAGCTTTGAGGCTTTCTTGGGGCAGAAGACGTCTCTGAAGGGGGCGTAGCACGAAGGGATGTCCACCGACTGTTTCTACACCAGGCTCTCAATGGAGGTGGAGCATACTGGTATCATGTTGGAGCGTGGAGCGGGAGGTTAAGGTTGGTGAGGGAAACAGTCCGGGAAGCAGGTGTCGCCCCATTTCAGAATCTCGCTGGTGGTCCAGGAAATGACAGGGTTGTGCTGCGGAGTGAATTTGGTAGATGGATGGTGTGTTGATGGTCTGGAGGTTGAGCTGGCGGCAGAGGGCACCCGATATGAAGTTGCTGGCTGACCCGGAGTCGATGAGAGCATGGACTGGAAGGGAGAAATTGGGTGCAGTAAATTTTATTATGGTTGACAGTGGCTTCATTTTGTTAATGGAGGGGAAGATAGTACTTACCGTGTGCCGAGGTGGACGGATGGGGCATGATCACATGCCCTGCAGCACCACAGTACAGGCACAAACCCCGGGCCAGCCGTCTCTGCCACTCAGCCGGGGTCAGGCGATCCTTGTTTTAAATTGTATAGCTGTTCAAATGCTGATGAGTCGCCTGCGGGAATGCCAAAAACTTCCTTGAAGTGGTTAATGATAATGTTAAGGGATTGTGTAACTGGTCCATTCTGCGACCACAGGGATTCTGCCCATTGGAGAGCGCGTCCATGAATGATGAATGCTACCTTGGATCGATCGTCTGGGTATAGGTTTGGCTGCATCTCCAAGACCAGTGAACACTGTAATAGGAAACCATTGCAGTCCTCCGCTGAGCAAGAGAAGGGCGCCGGTTTGGCCATAGGACTAGTATAAACCGGAGGTAACTGAGTGATGGCGGAAGTGACGGAAGTGCTCGCTGGTGTGGAGGTAGGTTGGTTGGGGGAGAGTAGTCGGCAGAGACTGTCAACCAGCTCCTGAAATGGATCCGGAGAGCTCATGCTGTTGTTCTGTATCGTGGTCCGGTCTTCTGTTACAGACAGAGAGCTGGGAGACACTGATGTAAAAACAGGATTGTATTTTATTGACAACAGCAGAGCAAACACGGATGGCAGGAATAAATGACGATGGGGAATGTAACCAGATACTGTCCTGGATGGAGGGGTAGCCGACCGGGAAACCACATTGGAGAGGAAACCGCTGGAGTGGAGAGACGGGAGACACACACTGGTACGGGATGGAGTGGAGCACACGCTGGAATGGAAGTTACGGTGAAGAGGTAATCCGTCGAAGAGGGTAATAGTTTCGTCGAGAGTAGTCCTTCTTGGCCTGAACGAGACTGGACAACTGACTGGGGTGAGTGGTGAGCTTTTATCCTGGTGTGATTGAATGCTGATGGGGAGCAGGTGTGTGTAATTAGTACTCTAGTGAGGGATCTCGTGGAGGCTGATGGTAGAACCTGGTGAGTCTGTAACACTGTACTTACCAGAATCCTCTGCTTGAAGGTTCAGCCCTCCGTTTAGAGGTTCATGCAAGCTCCACCTACCCTCCCACATTCCCTCACTCTGCACCAGACAGGCAACAGAGAAAGGCGTGTCTTTTTCTCCTGAAAGATTAGATTTTACAGATGGTAAGTTTGTAAATATTATTTTATACTTTTGATACTATTGATTTTACTTAAATGATTGAATTATTTAATCATATATATAATTTACATGTTTTTTTTCATTCCCACGCATACTTCACTCCCATTGGCTCCTGCTCACCATGCCTGCTTCACTCCCATTGGCTTTTGCTAGCCACACCTGCTTCACACTCATTGGTCCACGCATAGCGCCACCCACTTCCGGAGGGAGGGAGGGGTCGAGAGGTAAATGGGGTGGGGTTTAATTCATGTTTAAACAAAGGTCAAAGGTCACCATACATCACCCGTCGATTAAAAAGTGACAGAAAGTGTTGCACATCACTCTCTTTTGCTCTAGTTGCTTGTTAAAGTTAGCTGGCAGACTTTGGGTTGTAGCCGCTCACGCTAACTAAACTTGTTACAGAGATCTAGCAGGCTCTCGCAGCGCTGCTGTAAGATTAGAGAGTTTGGTGTGTCTGCTGGTTAGCAGGCAACACTGGAAGACAGCTAGCAGCTCTCCAGCTGCAGTGAAGAGGCCAGGAGAAAAGAGAAAGAACAAAGGGCAGCTGACCCTTTTATTGACCTGATGACATCACGGGTCATAGGTCAGACTGACCAATGGTAGCTGAAAGCTGGGTCCATGGGTGGAGTTCATACACAGGTGTGAAGTCTGGAGGATTGTGGGAGATTGTGAGTTCAATGGTTCAGTTTCATAAAAAGTTCAATTTAAGTCACACAAACAAATTAATCTGTGGAGTACAGTGATCTCAACACAGGATTGTGTCTGTGTATCTCTTCCCTGAGAGGGATGAGAAGGGGAGGGGTTAACAGTCCCCAAACAGCAGACACACACAATCCTCTGTGTATCCTCAGCAGAGTTGTAAATTCAATCTTACATTTCTGAAATGTACTTATTTACTTTTCAGAACTGGCATCATTCTTATTTTCTTTTTGTACGGTCATTGAAAAAATAGAAGCAGCAATGAGCTGGCCCTCGCACCCCCGTGCACGTCGGGGTAATGGCAACTATGGTTTTGCTACTGGAGGTTGGTTGACACAGCTCTGAATTTTTGCGAGTATTGGACAAAGCGTGAATGAGGAAAATACTCCTTCGTGGAGTATTTGCTGCTGGAGATATTGGACATTCTGTATATATTTGATAAAGTATGTGTCACCTAGGCTTTACTTCCTGTTGCCAGTAGGTGGTGCAAAACAAGTGAGTTATTTTTGCAGCAATACATTTACTATAGGTCGCCTGGCATGAATATACATTTTCATGAATATTGGACATTGCATGAAGGAGTTAAGTATCACTTCCTTAGTCCACTATGTGGTGCTAGAGAACACATACTAATTAGGGCCTGAGCAAGAAAGTGCCAGGGCCCAATGCGCCCCAAACGCACGCCATGGTTGGGAGATTTTTGGGGTTTATTGCTCTCATCATAAAGAACATATTTCAGTTTCTTTTGAGAGAGTTTAGTCAGCCATTTTGGATTCCCTGCGTCAATTTCAAACATTTAAACAAATGTTTGAGGTCTTTAGGATGCTAAAAAAGTCATGAAACTTTGCACCCAGACTTGAACTGGTAAATACTTTAATTTGAGTCCAATTTTCTGCTTGGGGGTGGCACGTCGGCTCTATAGCACCCATTAATGACTTTTAGCTTTCAAAACGGCTAGGGATAGATAAAAACTCATGAACCTTGGCACAAGTGTCAGAAGAGGTGTGTTTTGTTTCTGGTTTAGTCTGGGGCTTGGGTGTGGCTCGATAGCGCCCACTACAAAAATTCAACAAAGCAGCCCCCGCAGTACATTTCACCTAGATATAAGAAATTTGGGAGGCAGATGTATCATCTCTAGACTTAAAAAAAGCCTTTTGAAGCCATACCCTAAACCCAACAGGAAGTCAGCCATTTTTAATTGAACATGCCATTTTTCGCTATTTACTTTAACGAACTCCTCCTAGAGAATTTATCAGATCGACTTCAAATTTGGGCAGTGCAATCTAAAGACCTTTCTGATGCTAAATTGTGAAGCTTTTTATGTTTTCTCAAGCGGTGTTGCCATGGTGATGCGGCGAATTCTGGGTTCCAAAATTAGTAATAGTACTACCTGGTTCCAAAATTAGTAGCAGTGCTACCTGCTTCCAAAACTAGTAGCAGCGCTACCTGGTTCCAAAATTAGTAACAGTGCCACCTTGTTACAGAATTAGTAACAGTGCTACCTCAGCTCCACATCATCAGATCTTTTTGAAAGTTTACATGTTTGATAAGAGCCCCAGCTTGAAGATGTCTACATGACAATATTCAGAGAGTAGAAAAGGTTTCAGTCGTAGTCATCTGGACACAGTTTTCAGAATCAAGACGTTTCGGCTCCCATCCGGAAGTCATTCTCAATTGTGAAAAAAATTGTGACATTTTTTCACAATTGATCTTGATTCTGAAAACTGTGTCTAGATGACTACGACTGAAACCTTTTCTACGATAGAACACTCCTGGCCGAATGAGGGACTACACCGTCTTATTTTGAAGAATATTTAGAGAGATTCATAGTCATAGCGCCACCTACTGGCAACAGGAAGTAGGTGTAGGTTAACCAGATCCACCTTGAACTTGATTATGCTTAATATTGAAGATGGTGAGTTTTCATCTAAAGCCGTTGCTTTGATGGCTAATTTTTCACCATGAAACAGGAAGTTGTTGTAACTTGAGTGTACATTGTCCGATCTGCCCAAACTTCACATCATTATACATCATCTGATCTACATGAAATTTACATCGTGTGGTCTACACTCGATATACAGCAACATCTGTTGATGTGTTGAAAGTTGTCGCCATGGCAGACAAATGACGCCACGCCAAACAGGAAGTGGGAATAACTCAGCAATGTTTTCAACTGATCAGCCTCAAACTGCATGAGGTTATTGATCGACCACTCCCACTTACACTTATGTGACATTCATGAGTGATAATCATAGCGCCACTTACTGGCAATAGGAAGCAAGCCACATTCAATTCAATTCAATTTTATTTATATAGCGCCAATTCATAACAGAAGTTATCTCATTGCGCTTTTCCTATAGAGCAGGTCTAGACCATACTCTTTATAATATTAATTACAGAGACCCAACAAATCCCACCATAAGCAAGCATTTGGCGACAGTGGCAAGAAAAAACTTCCTTTTAACAGGCAGAAGCCTTGGACAGAACCAGACTCAATGGTGGGCAGCCATTCGCCGCTGCTGTGTTAGGTTGTATGATGTGACAAACATCATACAAACTACATGAAATTTACATTGTGTGGTCTGCACTTGATATACAGCAACATCTGTTGATGTGTTTAATAGGGTCGCCATGGCAGAAGCGTGACGCCATGCCTAAAAGGAAGTGGGAATAACTCTGCAAACTGATCAGCCTCAAACTTCATATTGATGGATCACTCTCAGCAACACTTATGTGACATTCATGAGTCATAGTCATAGCGCCAATTACAGGCAACAGGAAGCAAGCCACATGTAACAAACATCTGATCTACATGAAATTTAAGTTGCGTGGTCTACACTCGATATATAGCCATTTGCGCAAGTCTTAGATATTTCTAGTTTAGACTACAATAAAATGCTTGTTAACACATAGAATTTGGTCGTGTTAACACGTCGGGTAGATTTTCTACGCCTTAAGATGTCATGGTTTGGCGTCATAACACGCAAATACCTATCACAGCCAAGGGTTATTCCATTCTTGTCTAATAGGAGTTTTAGAAAGGAAGTCTGAGGCACAGCGATTTTTGTTTCCAGCTGAATACTTCGTGGAGCACACAAACCAAAATATTAGGCTAAGCTATGGTTCACATTGTGTGCCTGCAGTTAATTTTATCATGATGGATGCACTGTTTATCCGATTCAGTTTCAACTTCAATATGAGTTAGTCATTTCTAAATCTGTCTGCTTGTAATCCTACCACTAGGCGTCACTATGCACATTCAAGTTTGTGCCATCAATGAATAAAGATGAGTTATGAGCAAGTATGAGCAACCATGTATAATGCTGTATGCCTTATCTTTAACATGGAATTCCGCTTTATGTTGATGATCCTGTAATGTTTTGGTATGTACTTATCAGTGGGCTACATATGCATCACAGTATTTCTTTAGAGGAAAAGAGAATTGGATTTTTTAGAGATTCTACCATCCCCAATTTCCTGGGGCTAATAGATGTTACAGATTAAATAAATGATCAGAATCAGTGTCAGAATCAGCTTTATTGCCAAGTAGGTTTACACATACAAGGTATGTGCTTTAGTATTTTGGTCCAAAACAATAAACATAGTAGAAATATAAGAAATATAAAGCAAGTACTGTAGGTCAAGAATCATAAATATGAAAATTGAAAATAAGATATTAAAGAATATGAATTTATATATTATAGCAAAATAGTAAATAACAATAAAATAATAACGAATACGACACGTACAATATGACTGTTATTTAAATGACAGATTGTGCAGGGACGTGCACGTGCAATGTGCAAAATATTTACATTGGAATGTGTAAAAGTTTACAGAACAAATATTCTGTATACTGTACATGGCACTGCTATAGTCAACAATGTTATGCAGGGATTTTGTCTGAAATACTACAGAAGAAATGAGTTAGTAGTGGGCTATAGATGGCAATCCTAAGGCTTGAGGAGTGGACATGGAGGTTGTTAAGGTGGTTCACTTCCTTCACTCACTTTCTCTGGGATATGCACAAGTTTCAGTCCAGCGGGGGGTGAAATTTGTCAGTGGCTAGTATAGGGGAGGATCACATATTGAAAGACAACATTTATGGCACATTGGAATATGAACATTAGAAGTAGAAGTAATGACTATGACCCAACATTTAGGTTCTTACTTTATCAGGGATTCTCAGTCATGCAATAGCTGTGAAACTGAACGTTTAGTTCACAATTCTTCAAACGTGATTCCAGTCAGGTGAAATGGCCATTGTGACGTATTGGGATCGTTCAGGTTCTATGATTTCATATGCACACACACACACACACACACAGTACCTATGTTTCACATTATTGATGTATTTTTAGCCAAATGAGTTTCGGGACATGGTAAATGGACTGTACTTATATAGCGCCTTCAACGACTACTCAAAGCGCATCAACTACATATCACATTCACACACATTCATACACGGACCATCAGTCCAAAGAAAGTAAATCATTCACACACACTCACACACTGAAGGCACGGCCCTCGGGAGCAATTTGGGGTTCAGTGTCTTGCCCAAGGACACTTAGACATGTGGGCTGGGGGAAGCCGAGATTGAAACGGCAACCTTCCGATTGGGGGACAACCCGCTCTACCACTAAGCCACAGTCACCCTACATGTATAGTTTAGCTCATATTTAAAAGAAGGGGATGCTCAAAACAGGAGCAAAAAAGGTTAGTTAGGAAGTTTTCAGTTTCTGCTGTTAGTGGCACCCACCACATAAGGCAAAGACGTTTTGACAGATTTAACAGACGTTATCTCATTGCACTTTTCCTATAGAGCAGGTCTAGACCGTACTCTTTATAATATTATTTACAGAGACCCAACAAATCCCACCATGAGCAAGCACTTGGTGACAGTGGCAAGAAAAAATGTCCTTTTAACAGGCAGAAGCCTTGGGCAGAACCAGACTCTATGGTGGGCTGCCGTGTTCCCCCAGAGGGATATCCGGAGGTAGAAATACCTGCTGAAAGCGACAGAAGGACAAAGGAGAGAGACGAGAAAGCACAAAACTACGGAAAAGAGAAGATGTTGAGTTAGTAACATAGAGTAATGGGATAAAAATGCATACAGACGGAGAGGAGGAGAGAGGAAAGAGGTGCATCATGGGAAGTCTCCCGGCAGTCTAGGCCTATAGCAGCATAACTAAGGGATGGTTCAGGACTTACCATTCTATTTTTGGAGACTCTAGGAACCACAAGTAACCCTGCGTTCTGGGAGCACAGTGTTCTAGTGGGGTAATAAGGTATTATGAGCTCTTTAAGATACGATAGTGCCTGACCATTAAGAGCTTTGTAGGTGAGGAGAAGGATTTTAAATTATTTTCTGGATTTTACAGGAAGCCAGTGCAGAGAAGCTAATATTGGAGAAATATGATCTCTTTTCCTAGTTCTTGTCAGCACACGTGCTGCAGCATTCTGGATCAACTGGAGAGTCTTAAGGGACTTATTGGTTCAGCCTGATAATAAGGAATTGCAATAGTCCAGCGTAGAAGTAACAAATGCATGGACTAGTTTTTCGGCATCATCTTGAGACAGGATGTGCCTGATTTTTGCAATGTTACGTAGGTGAAAGAAGGCAGTCCTTGAAGTTTGTTTCATGTGGGAGTTAAAGAATAAATCCTGATCAAAGATAACTCAGAGGTTTCTTACGGTGGTGCTGGAGGCCAGGGCAATGCCATCTAGAGAAACTATATCTTCAGATAATGTGTCTCGGAGGTGTTTGGGGCCAAGTACAATAACTTCAGTTTTGTATTAGTTTAACATCAGAAAATTGCAGGTCAACCAGGTTTTTATGTCCTTAAGGCATGCTTGAAGTTTAGCTAACTAGTTAGTTTCATCTTTCATCACGTCCTCCGTGCATGCTAAAGGGAATGAAAAAAAACCCGTAAATGAAATAATATGATTAAATAATTCAATCATTTAAGTGAAATCAATAGTATCAAAAGTATAAAAATTATTTACAAATTTACCATCAGTAAAATCTAATCTTTCAGGAGAAAAAGACACGTCCTTCTCTGTTGTCTGTCTGGTGCAGAGTGAGGTGTGAATGAATTGGAAATATGTGGGAGAATAGGCAGAGTTTGCGTGAACCAATGGGAGGGTTAGCCAATGGGAAAATAGGTTAGGAGGAGCTTGCGTGAAACGAAAAAAAAAAGAAAAGCATAATATTTCTGGTCCGAAACATCAAACAAGATGAATCAGTTGTAGATGATCAGCCAGACGCCTGTGACGCATTATCAAAACGCAACACCAGGGGGCGCACCCAAGAAACAGGTGTTGGATTTGGACTTGGATCCAGACACCTCCCCCAACGCGCTTCTGGAGGAATGGCTTTTAGAAAATGGAGGTGTGTGGGGATATGCGTTCAATTATGAAGTCAACGAACTTTGTTTTTACCAGCTGGAGAAAGGAGAAACGTTTGGACCCCTCACTCCAAAAGCAACGCTTACATCAGTGGACTGGTCTGTGCTAAGTCTGCTGGTGTCAAACAACCTCAGAGCAACCCTTGGAGCAAATGAAGGAAAGGAACCGGCAACAAAAGACATACAGACGCAAATGCTTGTGTGGGTTTAACAGGAATTTCCACCAGTGCTTGCCCCGAAAAAAAATGTAACCTGCAGCATTTGGGAGACGAAAAGCTTGGGTTCCGGCAGATGGTTCTACCGTTCAAGCCGTCAGGTGGTCAATGGAGATGAACACTCGGACGAATTTGTCTTGGAATATTTCAATACCAAATGTGGCGTGTTCCAGACGTCATTACGACTGCCCATCAAGGTGTGGATGAAAATGATGATTGAAAAAGCAGAAAAACTGAAGGATCTCTTCCTAAGGAGTCAGACATCGAGAGACATTCTGATGATAAAAAAAGACTCTTTTTACAGAAGACACCACCCCAACTCCTCCTCCTCCTCCTCCTCCTCCTCCTCCTCTGTCTCCGCCCTGTAATTCATTCGGCTTAAAATGGGTACCCCTGCAACTTCAGACTCACAGACACACTCTGTGCTTTCTGGTTGTGGTAAAAGAGGAAGAGACATGCTTTTTCTCAGAGGGGTGGGAATGCGACGATCCCTTCACCACCATCACCTCGCTGTCAGTCTACCCCGTGTAGGAGGGGTCTCATGGATGCGATCCCAGAGGAGAACCCTGCAACATCGTTGCAGGAGCTTGATACAGCTCCTGCAATTACTGTCTTTAACACAGAGCCAGAGACACACACACAGAGGAGCCAGAGAAGGTCAAGGGGTCAACCCTTGTTTTCACACAGGATCCTATAAACACAGGGGTACCGAATGAAGTAGACAGATATCAAAGTGAGACGCAGAGAGCAGGAAGACTTCTGACATCTGACAATGGAAAATGGCTCAAGCAACCGGTAAATTACCAATTTCTTTAAAACTATATTTTACGCGTTTAAACCTTTAGGCAGAAACATAGGGAGTTTTTTCATTCTTTGCAGTGACTCTAAACGGAGGGCTGAACCTTCAAGCAGGGGGAGTCTGGTAAGTACGGGTCTAAATGGTGTATTTTTAATATAGAAATATTTAAAGACTTTTATTTCCTACCGTGATAATAAATGAATTATAAATCTTTCAGAGTCATCAACTAACACCTCAACATCTGAGACCTCATCTGATACTGACTCCTCATCTGTGCTTTCAGAGGACGTGGTATTACCCGGTGAGTTGCTACATTTTTTTTTACCATTTTTTTTTTTTTTACCTAAAACTTACACAGAATATTTATCAAAAACTTTTTTTCTCATGCTAGATCTGTGGGGCGGTTTGGACCAATATTTCCAAGAAGGGCTATCGCCATCATCACAGCCACAGGATGACACAACTGGGCATGCCTCAGGCTGTGCCCTCAGTGTTGTAGAACTACACGCCAGCTATTGGATCTGATGTCTAGAGCCTTTTGGCTCATCTGTCAGAAATTAGGTGTACACAGTGACAATTTGTAAACTGTTTCAGAGGGTGATTTTTATCATGTGGATAAATTGCAATGATGTTGATTTAAGGTTTTAAAAAGCGTTTGATTTTTATTGGGTCATGGATCAACACACACTAGTAGCTATTGAATTGTTAGAGAGTTTAGCAGACTCAGTAGCACAAAATCTTCAGAATGAGTCGGGTTTTCAAAATGATTTAACTGAAAATGATTTGAATGAAAACGACACAGCCACTCCATCTAACAGCTCCGAACAGCCAGTAGACCCTCTCCTTGCTTTAAATCAAGCTCTCACTAACCTTGAACAGTTAGAGAATGAATCATCACTAGACGAAACAATCAGAATAAATAATGTCCAACTCGAGCAAAGTCCCGCTTTATCAGACCCTCAGACACCCACAAACCATATTGATCTCAGCATACCCAGTCCTCCTGTGCAGCAAGGAGGTGCTCGTATTTCACCACAACCAAGCGTTGTGCGGCAAAGCCGATTAGCAAATTATCAAATCAGACAGTTGTTAAACTTTCCACCCCCTCTTAACACAGATGGTGTTTGATGTTTATTACAACACAACTTTGCAACAAGTGGTTGTAAAACCCTGATTTTGTTTCTCTTCCAAAATCACTACTATGCGGTTTAAAATCTCAAAGCCTTTCTAGATTCGCCTTATGTTTGTGAACACTGCTTTACAGGTTTTAACACCATGTTAGGCCATACTTGTGATGCTCGTTGCACCGTATGCTTTGACCCCGGTTGTACACAGAGACCGTGTCAACCTGTTGTGTGTGACCAATGCAACAGAACGTGTCGCTCGCCTTTCTGTTTGAACAAACGCAAAGAACCTACACAGAGATCGAGAGGTCAAACATATGCCAGCACTTGTGCCTTGTACAAAAAATGTACCAAAGGTGCAAGGCTGTACTACTGTGCTATGAACGGTAATGGTAAACAACACAAGTGTCAGACTGCGAAATGTAAAATTTGCGGCGAGAAATTGATCTCTGACTCTGAGACAGAGGTTCATCAGTGCTACAACCAAACGTTACCCTCTGAAACAAAACACAATGAAAAAGTGATGTTTTATGATTTTGAAACCTACGTCAACAAGAACGGCGTTCACGTTCCATTTTTAGTGTGTACACGAACTTTAGATGGTAAAACATGGAGCTCTCAGGGTACAGATTGTGCCAAAGAGTTTCTACTGCATTTCAGACGACCTTTGTATAGAAATGCAGTGTTTATAGCACACAATACCTGAGGTTTTGACAGCTATCTCGTTATCAAAGCCATGGTCGAACAGGGTTTAAAGCCCTCTTTGATTATGCAAGGGTCAAAAATCATTTGTGTCACCAATATCAATTACAAACAAAGATACACTCTTTATCCTTTTTTAACAATGCGTTTAGCTAATTTTCCAAAAGTGCTTTGTTTCAGTGATAAAATAAAGGGGTACTTTCCTCATGGTTTCAGCTCAGGGGCCCGTTTGAGTTATACAGGTGAGTACCCTCCCCCTCAGTCTTATGGTATTGAGACCATGACAACGGAGCAACTAACAGACTTTTACAGTTGGTACGAGACGGTGCGGCACGGCACATTCAACTTCATGAAAGAGGCACGCCTCTATTGTCAAAATGATGTAGACATTCTCGCTGAGGGTTGCATGCTGTTCAGAAAACAGTATATCGCTGAAACTGTTGATCCTTTCAGCCGTGCCGGGCTGGAGACCGGAGTGGCCTCTGGCTGGCTGCTGACCTCCGGGCTGGATACCGGAGCGGCCTCTGGCTGGCTGCTGACCCCCGGGCTGGAGACCGGAGCGGACTCTGGCTGGCTGCTGACCCCCGGGCTGGATACCGGAGCGGACTCGGGCGGACGACCAGGAGCTTGGAGACGGCGGGAGACCGGAGAAGAGGCTGGCGACTCTGGCGGCCGGACCTCCGGGCTGGGAGCCGGAGACGAGGCTGGGGATTCGGGCGGCTGGCGGACCTCCGGGCTGGGAGCCGGAGACGAGCCTGGGGATTCGAGTGGCTGGCGGACCTCCGGGCTGGAGGCCGGGGCGGAGCCTGGGGACTCTGTCGGCTGATGGACCTCAGAGCCGGAGGCAGGCGGCGGCAGCTGGGCCTCAGAGCCGGAGGCAGGCGGCGGCGGCACGACCTCTGGGCTGGAGGCAGGCGAGCAGTCGAGATGCGAAGCAGACTGGAAGACGAGTTGGGGTTCGGTTAATGACTCTCAGTTTGGATATTCTTATCAAATCTCCCTCCTTAAAATTCATCTTTAATTTGTTTTTGTCGTGTATGGGAAATGTTCAAAATAGGTTTTCAAACACTCAAGAGACTTTTTCAGACATAACCTGCATAGGTGTCACATTTATACTTTTATACAATTATTGTAGCTGTCAAGCAATTAATGTAAGACGTCCACTTCCCTACGGCTGTTTGTAGCCGTAAAATACCTCCACATTCGTGTTTAAATAATTGTACCCATCATTGTATTCGGTCAAGGCCTGCATATCACAAAGGTCTGCCTGGAACTGATTTAGAGGTCGTGGTACAAACACTTGTGGTACAAACACTTGTACAAACACTTTCTGACAAAATGTATCCTGGCTGGTTTATGCAGAATATACAAGTCCTGTTCCAATAAAAAATCTTTTATTTTTCAAAGTTCTACGTTGACTTTTTTCCCTGTTTCATCCTGCACAGCTCTGCGTAGCCGTTCCACTCCCCCAAAACTACTGGGATGTGAGGGCTTATAATAACTTTTTTCAGCCATGTTTCCGGCTGCCCTCTCTAGAGTTTTTTTGAAAAACAACAACAAGACACAATCTTCTTTAAATCGTTTTATTGACTATTAACACACAGCATTTCTCAAAGTACTGGAGGTTAACTTCAACACGTTGATTCCACCTGTATGGTAAATATCATTGTGTATGTTCTCAATTCATTCCAGGTATTCGGATACATGTTGTTTTGTACACAGTAACTCATAACGTCTACAAAGTGTAAAGAGTAAACAGATTAGACATTTTCATGCAAGAATCTTTACTCATCTCTTTTATGATTTTACAAAAGGTATCAGACACAGAGCATTTGTTTACTTTAGCAATGTGTCACTTACTATCTTATCCCAATTTTCAACATTTCAAACAACATCCAAAATCTTTTTCTCGCCTTGACCAATCAGAGCGTCGTACATCTACACAAGCCGTTTCATCAACTCATTATAGTGCCGTTGGTAGAAATAATTTGGCATCTCCAACAGACATTCATTTTGTCGCTGACTCAAGTGATCAGTTTGACAGCCATTACAGATTTCAGATCTGTACACGGTCAGAACCTTGCTCAACAGGCAAACCACCGCGGCTCTCATCGTGTTCAGAAATAGGTCAGAGAGTACCCCGTCAGGTTTGTCCTCTTTCTTGGGAGAGGGGAGTGGTGAGGTGCATGGAGTTGAGGATACTGAAGAAGAAGAAGAAGAAGAGGGCCAGTCGAGGGGGGGAGATGGTGTAGGAGGAGGTAGAATCCAGTCAGGGGTCCCCGGCGGTGAAGGTGGGGGTGTCATATCGAGGGTAGGGCTCCTGATTTGCGGTGGTGCTGCTGCTTCAGGTGCTGTATCAGGCTCCTGTGGCGCTGTTGCAGGGTTCTCCTCTGGGATCGCATCCATGGGACTCCTCCTCCATAGGGTAGACTGACAGCGAGGTGGTGGTGGTGAAGGGATTGTCGCGTTCCCACCCTCCTCTCTGAGCTTGCGCCAGCAGCTAGGTTCACGATGCTTAGCAAAACAGGTTGGTCGTATCATAAAAGGGGTCTCTGTCTCCGATGGTGCTGCCGCAGCGGTCCCGATGGTATCCGGGCTCCTGGGTCGCAGGATACAAGGGAGAGACATGGCTTTTCTCAGAATCGGAGATGATTCTGTGCTTTCTGGTTGCGGTAGAAGAGGAAGAGACATGCTTTTTCTCAGTGTGTGTGTGTGTGAGTCTGAAGTTGCCGGGGTACCCGTTTTAAGCGGAATGAATTACAGGGCGGAGTCAGAGGAGGAGGAGGAGTTGGGGGTGGTGTCTTCTGTAAAAAGAGTCTTTTTTATCATCAGAATGTCTCTCGATGTCTGACTCCTTAGGAAGAGATCCTTCAGTGTTTCTGCTTTTTCAATCATCATTTTCATCCACACCTTGATGGGCAGCCGTAATGACGTCATGAACACTCCGCATTCGGTATTGAAATATTCCAAGACGAATTCGTCCGAGTGTTCATCTTCTTTGACCACCTGCCGGCTTGAACGGTAGAACCATCTGCCGGAATCCAAGCTTTTCGTCTCCCAAATGCTGCAGGTTACAATTTTTTTCAGGGCAAGCACTGGAGGAAATTCCTGTTTAACCCGCACAAGCGTTTGCATCTGTTTGTCTTTTATTGCAGGTTCCTTTCCTTCATTTGCTCTGAGCGTTGCTCTGAGGTTGTTTGAAACCAGCAGATTCAGCACAGACCAGTCCATTGATGTAAGCGTTGCTTTTTGAGTGAGGAGGCCAAACATTTCTCCTTTCTCCAGCTAGAAAAACAAAGCTCGTTGACTTCATAAATGAACGCATATCCTCGCACACCTCCATCTTCTAAAACCCATTCCTCCTGAAGCGTGCTGGGGGGAAGTGCTTGGATCCGAGTCAAATACAACACCTGTTTCTTGGGTGCACCCCCTGGTGTTGCATTTTGATACAACACCATTTCTTTACATTGGTCTAAAAATGTGTTAGAAAATATGCTTACTATATTTTGGATCCTGCACTTTTTTAAACAGTACATTGACTTGATATTTGGTACTGGCTGTTGCTGCTGAGGAGCTGTTAGCAAATGTAACAACAGACAAAACTATTCATTTCATAACACTGTATTATGTATCTTTGTACTATTGTCTAAGTCCATTTGTGTGGATTTTCATATAACCTTTGAAATGCAGTACAAAGTTGTTCACTGTGTGTGTTGAGTCAAGAAGTCAGTGGCTCCTTTGCTGCTCAGTTCATACAGCTCTAAGCTGGACTTTTGGTGGTCAAATGGCAAAATTGCCGTTTCCACACCCAAAGCCTCAAGCTTGGACACCTTCACAATATTTAGGTAAACAAGAATACCCTACATTTAAAACCCCAACATACACTGAAGAAACAACTCATTACAGGGGTAGGCAATCTCTGTGAAAACAGTGGTGTCATAGGTGAAAATATTGTCAGAAATAAGTGCCGATTACATTAACTATACATTAGCTGTGTTTACGTGGAGGCTAATATTCCGCTAATAATTTTTCTACTTATAGCCATATCTGACTACTAATGCATCAATTGATCACCTTGATCTGAATATACTAGCCCAACCAGTAGGAATTTAGTATGAGAGGGGTGGTATAAGCCTTTGACAATCTCTTCAATGGGAGAATATTTGATGCCGATAGCCTTGTAAATATTTGACAGAACTACTTTTTTTTATTACATTTTTTTACAAACCACATTTGGTCTTACTGAGTATATTCTTTCATGTAGGGTAGATGTTGTTGCAATTAAGCACCTCTTATGCTTGCCTTCTCGTGTTTAATAATTGCTCATTACATACATTCGGATTACATGCTTTGAGTATGCAAATCATTGGACTTAATTTAGTATACCCTATGTTAAAAAAATCAGATGGAATATTTATTTGGGATGAATTAATTTGAAAAGATTGAAGAATCTAAATATAAACACTCCACTTGTCTGTCATAATGTTTTGCTCATATCACAATTGCTGTCAGTCATCCTTATATTTAATACTATAATGATACCGCTAATGAAGCTTCTTTCCAAACCTCTAACTTCAGCTGCTTCTGATGCTTTTTAATTTTGAGGTCCCTCATCTGCCTGCCCTTATGCCCTCAGCGCTGCTGCCTCTTGAAAGTATTTCCTTAATATCGTTCATTGTGCCTAAAAAAAAAAATAGATGCACAGAAAACTTTACTAACTAATACTAGTCACGCGTCTGCCCTCGTTTTTAGTACATTAATACAGAGACAATCTGTACAACACACTGGTTCGCACTTGGGTTGTGAAACCCATTTCTCTGTAACAACTCTGTAAAAACAACATAACATGTAAAGTAAATGACCTGATCTTTTCAACAGACACATCAGTCTTAATTGATGAATGCAAATTCAGTATATGAAGTACTTGGCAAATACTGTCCTGAAAATCAGTTTCACGACCCTTGTAAACCCCTAATGTGAACAGGGCCACTATGTACAACAAACCTTTTAGTATTACAATTAAAAGAATATATTAAATACTGTCTCTCACTTTTGTTTCTGAGAATGTCCCTACAAAAAAGATTGCATGGCGACAGCTCCCATGTTTGGAGCTGTAAAGGAAGACAAAAAAAGTCAAGTAAAGAGGTATTATGCAGACAGACAGAATGACTGACAGACAGACTTGCACATTTGGGTTTTATTTTTCAAGTTCAAGGTTGAGGACAGCAATGAATGTTTATGTTATCCTGTGTCATTGCTTATTTACAAAAATACAACAGAGCCACCATAGCCCTGATATCACCAACAAGCTAAGGTATTTCTAATAATTTGGTTCATCTTTTGCATTAATATAAATGTCATTGTAAGCCTCTAGCTTACACTCACAGGTGACAGGTGTGTTAGTAGAGGAGCAGCCCAATTAAACTTCTAACTTATCCTATGGTTCCTTATGCGTGGATCAAATTCAGCCAGGCGTTTTTCAAACCCACAGAACTTTATTTTACAAGGTTTACAAAGATGCCATGAATATGCAATAATAACAACGTAACATAAATGAAACCTCAAAGCAAACACGTAAAAACATGCTAATTAGCTAACCGCTTAGCTACGATACAGGCTCACCTTTTTGCAGTAACTTCACTTCAAGCTAGCACCACAAAACGTCGGTAAAGAATGTAATATCTATAATATCTAGAGGAACTGCACTGCAGGGGCTACAGCAGGCGCACTGATCGCTCGTGTTGCTCGGATTGGCGCATCATATGCACGCAAAATTGGACTTTGGTGTATCATCTGCACGCAATTTGAAAGTGTAAACCCGTGTTATTTGTACGCAGATTGGTGAGACTGGGTTGCTCAGGTAGCTGCTTAGCATGGAGATGCATTAAATTTTAGTAGTATCTGGAGATAAGCTTTTGGATTTGAATTGGAAATGTAAGAGAAAGACAGACACTGTTTAGCCCATGCTAATGCACTGCAGGAAGCAGAGTTGGGTGTAAATTCTTGAATCATATGAGGTCCCCAGGTAACACTAGTCCAGTGTGAATAAAAGATAACATAGACATTCTCAGTTTAAGAGGTTTTAGGATGGATTTTGAATGAAAAGATGAAATCAAAGGTGTCCTACTCTAACTGTAGCAGGCAGTTGTTGTGAGGCCCAGACAACTAGTAGTTAATGAGTGTATTCTCTTATATGTGTGTGTGTGTGTGTGTGTGTGTGTGTCTTGTATGACTCAATCCCCAGAGGGCCAATAGCACGCACCTGCAGATAATGAGCAGATGGCATGGGAACACACGCATGCCCCCTGCCATCCATCTGGACAGTTCTGCAGGTGAAGTGTAAAGTGTTCACTTGCAAAAATGGGTATCTGACATCAAAGTGGTAAACAGCATGGCCAAACATGAAAGAAAAACACAGCAGTCTGACTTAAGGCCTGGTCAAGAGAGGCTGTATTTGTCTGTTGATCAGCCAAAGAAGCAGGCAGTGAGAGAGAAAGAGAGAGAGAGGTAGGTATCACATAACATGGTAGCAAGCATAACAATACTATTCCATACACAAATAAATAGGTAAAGGAGAATTTTAAAACAAAGAGGAGTAAAGGTGAGGCATAAAACCATTAAGGGCACTCAAAGGCTTGAGAAAACAAGTGGGTCTTAAGTTTAGCCTTAAAAGTGTCTACAGAGTGTCTACAGAGGGGGAAGACTTAATTGAACAAGGTAAACTGTTCCAAAGCTTTGTGGCGGCTACTGTAAACGCACAATTGCCCTTACCCCTTAGCCTCGAACGTGGCTTGGAGGAGTTGGAGATCTAGGGTTGGAAAGGGGGCAGAGGAGCTCACAGATGTACTGGGGCGCCAGGCCATGTAAAGCTTTAAAAACAAATAAAAGGACCTTAAACTCAGTCCTATACTTGACCGGTAGCCAATGCAGGGATGCCAGAACAGGTGTGATGCTGTCTCTCTTCCTGGTACCAGTTAATAGTCTAGTAGCCACATTCTGCACCATCTGCAATCGGGACAAGGATGACTGAAGGATGCCTAATTCCCAAATAAAGTGCATTACAATAAGCCAGCCGAGAAGAAATTAAGGCATTTATGACAATCTTCAGGTCATTAAAAGAGAGGAACAGTTTGAGTTTTGCAATATTTCTTGGGTGGAAAAAGCACCTTTCACAACCGTATTAATTAGCTTGTCAAATTTTAAAGCAGGATCGAAGATGACACCAAGATTTCTGGCATGGGCATGAAGGTTAGGCGCCAGGGGCCCTAGGTGATTAGCTAAACCCCTGATGGAGTTGGAGGGGCCAAATAAGACCCCTTTATTCTTACTTTTGTTTAACTGAAGACAGCTTTTTGCCATCCAGCATTTCACATCCTGGAGGCAGTCAAGGAGGGATCTAACTGTGTTGTTGTTTTCACCAGGTTCTAATGGGAGGTATAGCTGAGTGTTCTCTGCGTAGCAATGGTAGGAGATATTGTATTTATGGAAGATTTAGCCTAAAGGGAGCATGTATAAGGCGGATAATATCGGCCCTAAAATCGTACTCGAGGTACTCCACGGGTGATGGGAGCTGACGAGGAGAAGAGGTTAACAGTTTTGACAGAAAAAGATCTGTCTGTTAGGTAGGAAGTGAACCCCTGGGAGGCTCTACCCCAGATCCCGACCTGGCGCTCGAGACAGTCCAGCAGAATAGAATGGTCAACAGTGTCAAAGGCAAAACTAAGGTCCAGGAGAATAAGTATGGCGCATTTACCAAAGTTAAGAAACATCAGTAGATCATTGGAGACTTTAAGTAGAGCTGACTCCGTGCGGTGGCGTGCCCTGAAGCCAGACTGAAATTTCTCCATTATATTATTGTTTTCTAAAAAGAACAAGAGCTGAGAGTAGATCTTACATCTTTTCCAATACCTTAGATAAAAATGGCAACTTGGAAATAAGCTGTAAATTGTTTAGAACAGTTGCATCAAGGTTAGGTTTTTTATGGAATGTACTACTGCATGTTTAAAACAATAGGGAACAGAACCGTTAGCTAGACTGTTGTTTAGGATTAGTGAAATTGCAGGACCTACAGTGTCGAACACTTAACAGGCATTTAGGAACAATGTCCAGGGGACAAGTAGTCGGCTTTGTGTGTGAGACTATGTCTTTAATATGAGCAAGAGACACAGGCTCAAACTTAGGACAGTGGAGCAAGGAGGGAGGACGGAGGGGTCGTAGGGAGGAGGTGAAATTGCAGATCGGATGTTATCAATTTTACTTGTGAAGAAGTTCAGAAATTCATCACATGTGACTGTGGTTGGCACAGATCAGGCAGTAGCAGCAGGGTTAAGGATTGTGTTGATTGTGTCAAATAGTACTTTGGAAGAGTGGGAATTTCTGGAAATAATCTCTGTCAGCCTGTCTTCTTTCCCCCTTTATTTCTGCTTTCCTACATAATTGCCTAAGAGCAGGGCCGAGGGTAGCTATACCATTCATAGTCAGGGCATAGTCAGTCATAGTCATATCCTTCCAAGAGCTGGCAGTGTTCATTAGGTTTCAGCCAGGTTTCTGTCAGAAACAGGAAATCTAGCTGGGTGGAAGAGTTGAAATCATTCAAAATGAAAGACTTATTCAAGAGAAACCTTTAGAAGAGCCAGATTACACAGGGTGGCAGGTGATGAGGAAAATGGGACACAATGTTTTATGTAAGAGAGGTTGTTTATGTTTGCAGCTTTGAAACTGCCATGTGGGTGGGATAACCTGTCTGCCACAATAGTCTGAATGGGGAGATCAACAGCTGAGGGCGTTAATGGCAGGTGGAGCCAGTAGGTTGGAGTTCTCACGGGCAACGGCACTCTGAGGTGGCACTGTAGAGGAAACGGGAGGTAGCAGGGTGTGTGTGTGGACAGCAAACATTCAGTCCTGTGAAGATGACTGTAAGGCGTGCAACAAGTTGGCTGCAAGCATTCGGCCAGCATGTTGGGGTGGACTCCATCAGTCCTGAAAAGGGAGAAACAATCCCAAAACAGATTAAAATTGTTAATAAAACCAATATTGTGAGCACTGCAAGTGGACTAGAGCCAAGTGGGGAGGCTGAGGATTTTGCTAAAGAGCCCTGCTCCACGGGCCAGTGTGGGAATAGGGCCGTACTTAAAAAGTTAAAAAGGTCGATTAAAATCCTTTTTGGTCAGCTCAGACAGCTGACGGGATGTGTAGTTTGTCCCCACATGAACTATCACTTGACGGGTAGAGGACGGGAGTGAGCACAGCAGCCCCGGGAGCTTGTCCAGGATGACAGGGACCGTGCCCCCAGGGAAGCAGTGAGTGGCTACATTGAAGAAACGGATGTTACTGATTATGGAATCCCTCACAATTAGTGTGGTTGGTGGGAAGAGGGAAAAAGCAGATGACAGCTGTGGGACCTCATGGCAGAAGAGTTCACGATCTGAGCTTGCCGACTGAAGATGGTGTGCCTGAGCAGGCGAGTGATGTGGGGAGGTAAAGGCATCAGACCTGGGTAAAGGATTCCCTGCCAGCTCAGGGAAAGGAAGACATCTAGAGCGTCTGAGCACAGCCTCTTTCGAGATCTTGCGATGGGAAGAGGGGGTCGTTGCTGGGATGAGGACTGTTGATTTGGCTTCCCAGTGGAGCTCCGAGCCACCCGAGCACTGCTAGCCACCAGTAGTGGGGAAGCTGCAGTGGCAGCAGGCAGTAATTTCTGAGAGTTGGAGCCACAGGAGCAACCACTGCGTGGACCATCATGTTGTCAGACAGAGCCGCGTAGCAGTTGGAGAGGCATAGGTGAGGGGGTGAGGCAGCCCCGTCCGAGTCTTTCTGGTGACTGCGGACCACCACTTAGGCCCAGGACAAATTATGGTTTGGTGTCGAGCAGGAGGAAAGTTCTGGACAGCTGAATATCCTCTTTAAGGTCAGTGATCTTTCTGTTTGCTTTCTTGAGCAGCACATAGCCCTCACATGGCATAGATGACATGGTTGTTTTGGTTAGCTTAGCCACCATGCTAAAAACAAGCCCAGCCAAGCAGTAACCAGTACAACAGGCAAAATTTGATCTAGGAGGAAAGCCAGCTGGGAAGTCTTCTTAAAACCAACGGAGCTGAGGTAAAATGGTAAAAGACTGGTAAAATCATTAAGATCACTTCTGATCAATGTTAGATCACACACACACACACACACACACACACACTGCTGACAGACATAATAATATTAATAATAATGATAATAAAAGTGATAAGACTAATAATAATAATTGTCAAACAGGAAGAGAAGATGCCTTGCAGTCATAGATCCGGTATCTACAGCTCAGGAGGCAGAAATACCTGCTAAAAGTGACAGAATTCAATTTAATTTTATTTATATAGTGCAAAGACCATGTAGAATTTTTTTTTATAGTAGAATAGTAATTGTAGTGTTAATATTAATGAATTAGTAATAATAGGAATGACAGCTATAGGAAAAATAATGTCAGCATCAGTAACAGAGCCAATAACAACTGTAGTAGCATTTGTCGAGCAGGAACAAGGGGGCAGCAGGTAGGCCACAACCAAAGATCCAGTCTCTGCAGCTCTGGAGGGAGAAATACCTGCTGAAAGCAACAGAAGGAGAGATGAGAGAGACGAGAAAGCTCAAAACTACAGGAGAGAGAACATGCCGAGTTAGTAACATGCAATAATGGGATAAAAATGCATACAGATGGAGAGAAAGAGGAGGTGAGAGAAAAGAGGTGCATCATGGGAAGTCTCCCGGCAGTCTAGGCCTATAGCAGCATAACTAAGGGATGGTTCAGGACTCACCCAAGCCAAACTATAAGCATTATCCAAGAGGAAAGTCTTAAGCCTACTCTTAAATGTGGAGATGGTACTGCCTCCCGAATCCAAACTGGGAAGGCGTACTTCATGAAGAGGTCTTTATTAGGGTTCAAACCACAAAGGGGTACAACCCTATTGAGTTTGTGCCGGTTTATAATTAGGGTTCAAACCATGAAGTGGTAGAACCCTATTCAGTTTGTGCCGGTTTAATATTATTAGGGTTCAAACCGTGAAGCAGTAGAACCCTATTGAGTTTGTGCAGGTTTATTATTATTATTATTATTATCTGTCTGCCGCTTCAGCTCAAATTCCCGTGAGCTGGAATAAGCTAAGAACACGAATCTTGCCCCCATAACTGGAAATGATGTGCATGTGCTTCCATAGAAATATGAGCCCAATTGGCCACATGCTGGGGCTGTAATTAAGGCCCAAAAAAATGCAATTTTGCAAAGGCCACGCCCCTCACACCGTGACTCTAATTGATTTGAAATTTCTCACACAAGTCAAGCTCAATGTGCTCTACAAAAAAGCCTCTGGGACCATTTATACAGCATAGCATTGCGGGACTGAGATACACGTTTCTATTATAAATGAGCAAGATTGGTCAAAAAACATGGCCACCATCAACCAAATATAAAATGTAAAAGGGAGGGGCTTAGCACGTAATTGGCCATAACTCATTAATGATTTGTCCAATCATTATAAGTCTTGGGAAATATATTCAGGGTGTGTTTGGGAATCGGTGTGCCAAAGCATTTTGAGCTCGACCCATAGGGGGCGCCACAAATGACAAAAAACTGTACCTCAAAACCCGGTCAACAGAATTTCACCAACTTTTGTGTACATGCTCTGGGGGCAAGTATTAACCAAAATCTGAAGTTTCATATTGATTGGTGTGAGTGGGCGTGGCCTATCACATATTTGTCCATAACTCAAGATGCCTTTGAGCAATCCTGATTAAACTTACCGTAGACATCCTGCGCCATCTTCCGAACATACATACCGAGTTTTGTTCAAATCTGATGAAGGGTAGGGCGAATGGCGGAATTTGAAAACTCTGTGGATTTTGTGATAATGGAACAAGTGTGTGATTGTTCTCACTCCTTTAGACAGAATTAAACAAGCTGAACTGACTTTGCTTGGCTTTGTGAAGCCCGAAACCCACTCGTTGCTGCCTGCGGCTTTAATTTTGTACCAACTTTGTAGGCTGCTCAGGTTGACCATGTGAAATATAACACTAAGGCCTCTACTTTGACAGTGGTAGTACAAAATGTTATTGGTCGTAGAAAAGGTTTCAGTCGTAGTCATCTGGACACTGTTTTCAGAATCAAGACGTTTCGGCTCCCATCCGGAAGTCATTCTCAATTGTGAAAAAATTGAGACGGGAACTGGAAATTTAAGCTAGTCTGAGTACATAAGCCCTGCCCTCAGGAAGGAATCTGCCTGAGTATCTGTTAATAGCTAGTTTCACCTGAAACTGACCTAATAGTTTGTTAATAGCTAGTTTCACCTGAAACTGACCTAATAGTTTGTTAATAGCTAGTTTCACCTGAAACTGACCTAATAGTTTAGACTAGCTTAAATTTCCAGTTCCCGTCTCAATTTTTTCACAATTGAGAATGACTTCCGGATGGGAGCCGAAACGTCTTGATTCTGAAAACAGTGTCCAGATGACTACGATAGAACACTCCTGGACCAATGAGGGACTACACCGTCTTAAAATGTTATTGGGTTTTCGGTTCATCAGCAATATAAAAAACTAATATTGTACCTTTTATCACAGCTTCTCTTACCACTCTCTCTCTCTAGTACTATCTGACCTTGCAGATAGTTTTGGTCTGGTTTTATTTGTACAGGGTTTGAGATATCTGTCTTTGAGTTTTCTGCCACCACTGTGGACAGTTTTCATTGGAACTACTTGCTACCAAAGGAATAGTCCCTTTGAACACAGTTGACAGTGAGGTCTGTGGATTATCCAGAGTTATGGCGACACTGATTCTAAAAAGAGAAATTCATACATATTTTATATACCATTTTTAAAAATCCTTTGAGTACCTGTGAAATAAGGAAACACAATTTATTGTATTTTGTTTCTAAATTGGCTTATTTAACCAATGCAATTTCCTCTTGTATAAGAAATAGTAATTTATTGTGCAGCTTGAGACTCTTAAAGTTCTATGTTATGAAGGCAGCAGGAAATGTCTTCTATTAACTGTAACCTCTTCAGAGCTGATGCTCCAATATTTGGACATCATTCATCCAGGATGTAAAGGAGAGTTTTATATTTTATTTTATATAAGCAAAATAAAGATGAGACACTTCATAAACTTTATAGCCTGCCAATTCAGTTTGTATTAGAAGCAAACATTATGGTGGAGGGAAATGTTATTAAGTATTGTAACATAAAAAATAAATAAATAAAATCTAGAGTACTGCATTCACTTTCATTTCAAACCATGAATAATAATGTGGTATTTTTATAAGGAGGTAGAACCGATCTGGTAGGGTGTACTGACTTTACAGTAAAGCTAAACTGTTATTATTTTTCTTTAAATTTTTTAACAGCATCTTGTGGCTTTATCCGACGCTATCTCCTTTATATTTATCATACAGTAACATTTTTTCTGTTGTAGCTATAGTATTTAAGGGATGGTTTGATTTGTATAGTAATATATCCTGTGCTATTACAATTTATTTTACCTTCACCCTTACTCCTGTCCAGAGGTTCTTCAAATAAGAGGTAAGAGGTTTGTTGACTGTGACAGTTGGTAATGCAGGTAAAGCACTAGTCAAAGCTAAACATATCAGAGTATACATAACCCACTCACATAATGTAGGAACACACTCAAGGCATGTCTGATCTGTTTGCCACTCGGCAGTAGTTGAAAGTTAGGGAATTTTTTAATTTTCACAATCTTAATTGAATCTTTTTTCTTAGCTTTTAGCTGCATCTCCTTCAGCTGGCCATTCTCAGTGGATGGAGTTTGCTCAGTTGTTATGGAGATGCTAGTAAGCGGACCCTTTTTGTCAAATTGTTGATATTCATTGTGTTAGAGCTGTTGGGATGTTGTCACTTAGCCCAATTTTTTTATTTTTTTTTTAAATTATACTTCTTCAAAAACAAACATAGTAGTCTCTAGGTCACTGCAAATGTCCTAAAAAGGATGAGCCCTTAGGAATCTTTTGAGTTAAAAAAACACTCACCCATTCTCTGCACTGTGGTCTTGTCACATGCTGATCCTGATCTTAAAGGTAACAGTACAGCTCTTGTTGAATTCCAATCATCTTCTTTGGAGTGCAGTTTTCTTATGCAGTCCTGGTGGACGTCTCCCTCCTTCTCTCCCCCTGCCTCCCCCCTACTTCCACAGCACAGCAGCATCCAGTCAACAGCTGTTTGATTAGAGCTGCCCTCCACATCTCTGTGCTGCTATCTGACTTCACTCTTTGTTCTGTTTGTGTTGGCTGGTAACGCCACACATCTGGCAGTTTTAAATTTTTCAGTTACATACAACCCTTAGGAATGCTGCTTTCTCATTATTATTCATTTTAATCACGTTGCTGTTTAGCCGAGAGGCAGAACGAGGCCCTTCAAAAGCAGCCCAGTATAACCAACTATTTTGTCAGGATTTAATTGCATTGGTACATTTGGATTGCCAACAAAATGTTTAATGCAAGAAGCTGAACAGGTGTAATTACTGTTTGTTAATGAGTTGTAAGATGATAACCGTAGCTAATGTGTTAATGTACTTCAGAGAAAACCAATAAGCATTAGTGTTTTACAACAGGCTCATTTTTGGCCTCAGTATGACCATCAGCATCATCACCACCAACATGCCCACATCCTCATGATCATTGTTGTTATCATCAGCATCACACAGTTTTTTACTAAAATGTAGCTTTGCTGTTTAAAACACTGCAGTGCACGAAAAACCACAACTACTGCAACTTATTTTTATTACCTGTGTACTCTATTTACAAAACAAAGCACCCTAACAATCTCAGAATGTGTTAAAGCTAAGGTTTTTCTTGTTTTTATCCACCCCATGTTATGCAAAATTTCAGGTAATTCTATAGAAACAACAATTATCTATTTTGACTTACCCTGATCCGTTTTAGTGCCACTGAAAATGCTGTTTTATGAACAGTATTGTAAAGCTGTAACTTATTTATTAAAAGTGAAAAAAATGCAGTACTAATTGTAGGGAAATCAGTTTTGAATTGGTATTCTTACAATTGATTAATTCAAATTAATTGCTAACATCTAGAATCTTTTGGGCCAGCGCACA
The DNA here is from genome assembly GCA_027580175.1 of Siniperca scherzeri. Lineage (NCBI taxonomy): Eukaryota > Metazoa > Chordata > Actinopteri > Centrarchiformes > Sinipercidae > Siniperca > Siniperca scherzeri. The sequence continues at coordinate 4,979,045 of CM050843.1, read as the reverse complement.
ACAGATCAGCTAAACATGGATTTCTGTGAAATGTGTATACAGCCAAGCAAACAATTCAACATATATGACAAAATCTTTTTCCAATAAACAAATAGTTTCTCAAAATTTCAGTTTTCTCTATGATTAGTAGCAAAATACTTATTTTTTCCCCCCAGGAAACTTTATAGGAAATTACAGTACTGTAACTACCTTGTAAACTGGGGTAAACATCTACGGCTATCTGTTAGAAATTCCACACAAATTTGACTACCGTACTTGTTTCTATTCATTCTACCGTACTCAATTTGTACTCCGTAAAATACTTTAATAACCTCTAACGCCTTTTTGGAGGAAACTAAATTCATAGCTTTTCAAGACCTGTAGATACCAGAACAAGGGCATACAACTTCATATATGCAAACTGTAAAACAAACCATCAATACAAGAGACAAAAATGTAACATGTAAAACATAACTGTCAAGACATTTTGATATGTCCAAAAGAACAATGATGCTTTACCTGAAATGCTGGACCATGAGCCTGCTTCAAATATCTTTAAGGGAATACAAACCCCTAACTCCCTTTAAAGTGACATACTAAGGGACATGAAGTGCATTTGCCACCCTCTGCACAGCTAATGGTACTCTGGAGTCCCAAGCTTCAAGATAAATGCCTCCAAAAATGGGAATGTTTTCTTCAGCTGACTTGGGTAAGCAACATTGTAAATCTGGTAAATCACCAATACCACACTCACAGCCAAGGAAATGTCTAACTCTCCATTGTCCATTATCATTTTGTGCCCATCCATCTGGACATTCACTGAAGTGCTGTCACTCAGAGGCTCTCCGTCACTGCTGTTCAGAGTGATTGTGGGTCTTGGGCTCAATGGATCCTGATTTGGTTTAATAAAGATCAGAAAAAAAGAAAATGTCTGTCATGATTTTCAGCTCATGGTGATGCTAAAATATTGGTATTAGTACTATAATGTAAGACAAGGAAAACATGCCAATTCCACCATTAGAGAAACTGGAATTTAAAAATATTTTTTAAAAATTCTCTTGAAAAATTACATTAATGATTAACTGATTTAATAAATTTTCGGTTTATCAACTAATCGACTGACTAGCTCTATTAAAGACAGCCCCCCTCAACACGCCATAAATTCCAACAACTAACCTTATCGATCACAAAGAGATGAGAGATTTTCTTTAAAAAAGAGATGGTAGGAGAAGTATGGCTGCATTCACCATCTGACCTGCAAATAACAAATTAGGAATTGTCTGTCCACCTTAGCGATCAAAATTAGAAAAGGCTGAACAAACACCATTCAACATAATGCAGTCCATTTCAGTATGCCAACTCATTAAGCTTGAAAATCCAGTTTGTAGTCACACCTCTCTTGACAGTCTTAACTATCTGACAGGCAAATATTTAAGACCTTCTAAAAGGTTGAATTTATGGCAAAGCTGTTGAATTTGATTCATTTGGATTCTACATGTATATCGTATTATCTCATTAACTGAACACCAAGCATTCAACTTTAACTCTGCTAGGGAACCAGTGCCGAAATGACTATTGTCCTTCTTTTTGGATCTACTCAGATTGATGATCAAGTTTACAATTTATTTACTTTAATAAAACTCAACGTTAACAAATATTTTAAGATACAGTGGAACTCCTGCAAATATCATTAGGGCCTGTGTAGCTTACCTTTACTTTCAGCTTCAGTTTGGCTTTCCTCAACAGTCGGCAGAGGCAGGCTCTTCAGGTTGCTGTGAGGTGCCATGGACATGATCTGGTTTGACAGCTCGTTGAATCCCCTGATGACCTGTTTGTCCACATCAGTCTTGAGCAGTGCTGATGCTTCTTCAAGTAGCTTAAATAGAAGATAAAGATTACTTGAAAATACTAGCCATTTTATGAGCATTCAGAAACAAATTTTGAAGACAGATCATTTCAAAACACATTCAGTATATTCAATATATAAATCATATAAAAAGACACTGCATCTATGATTGCTTCATTCAAAGCCTATGTGTCACACTGTGGAGAAATGAGCCTTAAAATTTGTGTGCATCTTAATGTAAGAAGTACAGGAATTTCTAAAAAAAAAGCAGGTATTCAAATAATGTTGTAATAACAAATAATAGCTGGGGACTTGGCTAGCAGCAAATAATAAAAAAACAACAAAAAAAATAAATAGGAAAGGAGGAGGAAATATCATATAACATGGTAAATCTGGTAAAATGTCCTTTTCCACAGCACTTACTCCATCAGTACAAGAGTCATTTTATGCTCATGTTGTACTTATTATAGACAGTACTGTATATTATTATACTCTGTTGCTCCGAGTTGCTCTATTGTTGTTGCTCAACAGAAAAATATACTACTAATTAATTAAATGTTTAAAAAAAAACTGGGATAGTGAGACAAGGGAACTGTCCTAGGACCTCTCCAGTAGTGTGTTGACGAATATAGTGTGCTCTGTGTGTCTGTATTTTCTGGAGGTGCTGACGAATCAGAATCAGAATCAGAAATACACGAATGATGTCTACGTTGGGCCTCATCTTTTGGAACTCCCGCTACATCACTGCAATATGCTGATCTATGCTCCTTTGGTCCTCTGCATCATCCATTGTATACATTGGCTGGGTAGAAAATCATGTTAATTTTTGCCAAAGATTTTAATGCACCTCTATGCTAAGTCTACTGTGACTTAGCTAACTTAACATACTTAACGTTAACTCCAAGAAAACAGATGGCAATTTAACTTAGCTACTAGAAAACGTAAATTTGCCTCTGCAAACACGACATAAGAGATATTTACAACCAGCCTTGGAATGCCTTTGCATGCTACCGATAGCGACTCCATAACATTACAGAATACAGAGCTTATTTCAAAAACAATGCCAAAACAAGCACATTTTCAGTTACCGTGAAAATGCTTACCTTGCCTAACTGCTCCAGGAACTAAGGTGATAGTTTATACAGCTTCAGAAGCTGGAAAAAGAACGCTGGTGGTCCGAGCCAAGCTGTGATTACTGCAACTCACTGTCTCCAAGAGCTATATTTTTATCCCAGAGGTTGTGGGTTGACGCCGAGGTGTGCTCGCTTTTAGTCTGTGTGTGGCCCTCGCGGGTGGTGCGCACTCCTCAGTTTGTATACAGTTTTTGTTTCCGCCCCCCTTGGTTATGAGGATTGGCCATAGACTGTTTAAAAATGGACGTAGTCTCCATGACATCATCCATAGGTTTCTGAAGAGGGCCCCGGCTGTCGCCATCTTGGAAGTCCCTGTCATAGTGTAAACTAGTTCTTGGTTCTTCTTTGCAATTTATCTCCAACTAGATGGCAGATTGGATGTTGGGTTAATATTTAATTCTAGAATAAAAAGACGCCTAAATTAACATTATTAATGACAATGTTGTTGTTTTTTACCTTTTTGTCACTCTTATCCATTATTTACATTTTCAACTCCTTCCAGCATGCAAGTGTGTGTGTGTGTGTGTCTATGTGCATGTGTGCATGTGTATGAATTAGTGAGGGAGAAAAAGAACTTGAGAAAGAAGAATTTGTTGCATTTCTGGGTGTTCCATTATAGTACATTTAATATTTTGGGTTCTGGACTGTTGGTCAGACAGAATAACAAATTTCAAGATGTCAACTTGCAGCCCTATCTCCATGCTATTATCTGCCACCAAATAGCTCCAATAAAAATTAAGAAACTTTAGTACTTTAAAGAACCACATAAAGTATGAAGAACCATCCCCTAAATAAAAAGGTTCTTCAATTGGTGATGGCGCTTTGTAGAACCAGAGAGTCTTTTGAAGAACCATTTAAGAACCATTATTTTTCTGATTGCACTACATTTATTTGACAGCTAAAGTTACTTACTTACTACTACTTGCTATTCTGATTTCACAACTTGATCACTACAGGATTAAAATGCTACTTACATGTTAGTACACCAGGGGGTGAATTCACAAAGAATGAATTGCAGCCGCTGATAGCACGATGAATCGTTTGCAACAGCTATCTGCGCCGTCTCAAAGTCACAAAATTCAAAAAAGATATTGCGCTAATGATATTACAGCGCAAACACACCCATAAAGATTTGCAACTGAGTGCAAGTTTGCCATTGTTTTGCATCTGTAAAATGTTCATCTGCAATTTTCTGTAGTGGCCCCAGTAATATTGGTTCTTAAGGTGTACTGAAGTAGCATATCACATATGGTTATGCAATGTTTGAGTCAAAAAATTTTACAAATGCAGTTGCAAGAACAATAGCCTTATGTGGAAAGAGATGTTTGATTTGAAAGAGAACTTATTCTAAATTTTAATTATAACTATTCTAATTATCTAATAACTCCCCCTGCTCTTTCATTTGTTTCTTTCTGCGGGATGTCTCTTGTTTTTCTATGACTCACTCTCTATGGAGTGATTGTTATTTGTGGTGCTTTAACTGTGCACTCTCCCTCATGCCTCTGGGCGCATGGAGAGCTGTTTTCTCTCCTACTCTGCTCTATGCTGGACTGTTACTGTGTGTAACCACCGTCTCCACTTCTCACAGCAGCAGGTTTTATGTTGTTTTACAGTTTTATTGCCTCACGGTAAATATCAGGAATTGTACTGTGTCTGTGCCACCTGTGCGCATATGATGTACTGTGATGCGCTATTGCTTCGCCTGGCTACAATCACTGCTGCCATGATCACTGGAACGTCCAGGTGTGACGCCCCCTTTTCTAAATGCGCTTCAGTTACCACCAACTCTCTGAAGGTGCTAATAATTTCACTCTAACTGCATCTGGCTATTAGCACTGGTGTTTGTGAATTTGACCTTGTTTTTCCACTGAGACTCATTTGCATAGAAAGGCTTGCTATTTGCTTGGCAATAGCATTTATGCAGGTTAAGCAGCCGCAAAAGCCATGCAATCCTTTTGTGAATTCACCCCCAGGAGTAATAAAGCAATAATATAATATATAAAATAATATAATATTCAGAAAAGGGTCTTTCTGCATAATGAGAACTCTAAATTTAGTACATTTTCCATACTCTCTCTCCATACTTCTGTGCTTTTTAAAGTTTTGAGTATAGGACGTTAACTTGTAGTGGAGTATTTTTGCACTGTAGTATTATTACTTAAGTAATGGATCTAAATACTTCTTTCACTGCTGGTAATTTCATTAGGCTAAATCTGTAGACTCTGTGTTGTTTGTCAGGTGGTTTACTTCAGACAGGGTAACCAGTTTATGGTACAGCTTTTGCACTATGCAAAACTTTGTGTAAAACACTTGATTAATTGAGCTCTTAGTTACAATGATTTAGTGTATGTTAGAACAACTGAAAAGGTCAATTAGAGTGTGAACTAGAAGGAAGCCTGAGCCACATGTAAACATGATCCAGAATGGCATTGTTTCCAAATCTATATGTATACACCTGATGTACTATGTAAGGCATCTTAAGATACACAAAACATCAGTCATCAAAATGGTTATGTTTACTGGTCTCACAGACTTCCAGACACTAAGAAGTTAGGGTAGTGTTCGATTCAATTCAATTTTATTTATATAGCGCCAATTCATAACAGAAGTTATCTCATTGCACTTTTCCTATAGAACAGGTCTAGACTGTACTCTTTATAATATTATTTACAGAGACCCAACAAATCCCACCATGTTATTGTGTAGGCCCTGGAGGTCATCTGCATTTTTTACATGGTCATGATTTCATTTGCATCTCATTGTCCTGGCCTCCAGCACCACTGTAAGGAACCTTGGAGTTATCTTTGATCAGGATTTATCCTTTAACTCCCACATGAAACAAACTTCAAGGACTGCCTTCTTTCACTTAAGTAATATTGCAAAAATCAGGAACATCCGGTCTCAAACTGATGCAAAAAAACTAGTCCATGCATTTGTTACTTCTAGGCTGGACTATTCCAGTTCCTTATTATCAGGCTGCCCGATTAAGTCCCTTAAGTCTCTCCAGTTGATCCAGAATGCTGCGGCACGTGTACTGACAAGAACTAGGAAAAGAGATCATATTTCTGGCTCCCTGTAAAATCCAGAATAGATTTTAAAAACCTTCTCCTATCCTACAAAGCTTGTAATGGTCAGACACCCATCATATCTTAAAGATCTCATAATACCTTATTACCCGACTAGAACACTGCACTCCCAGTATGCAAGGTTACTTGTGGTTCCTAGAGTCTCCAAATGTAGAATGGGAGCCAGAGCCTTCAGTTATCAAGCTCCTCTCCTGTGGAATAAGGTCCCAGTTTGGGTTCGGGAGGCAGACACCATCTTCACATTTAAGAGTAGGCTTAAGACTTTCCTTTTTGATAAAGCTTTTAGTTAGGGCTGGCTTGGGTGAGTCCTGAACATCCCTTAGTTAAGCTGCTATAGGCCTAGACTGCCAGGAGACTTCCCATGATGCACTGAGCTCCTCTCTCCTCCTCTCCCTCTGTATGCATTGTTATCCCATTAATACATGTTAATACATGTTACTAACTTGACATTTTCTCTCTCCTGTAGTTTTGTGCTTTCTCATCTCCTCTCTCCTATCGCTTTCAGCAGGTGCTTGCTCATGGTGGGATTTGTTGGGTCTCGGTGTTGGGGCGCAGTGTCTGATGACAGCGGCGCTAAACTTTACACCTCCCACAACTAAATCTCTCCTGTCTTAATTCTTTCTCTTGTTACATTTTTTTCCTAAAGAATAAATAAAGTTTACAGCACGGGTCTAATTCTCCCATGTTTGAAAGCGTGACCTTCTTTGGCTGCTGAAGGATACCAAACACATATTATGAATAAACCGGATATCATCCACTGACCACTAACCTGACAGACAGTGTTAACACAGGCTCATAGATGGCAATTACCACATGCATATATATAGTGACAATAGGGGGGTGAATATCTCCTCACATTCACCAACACATTCCTTTTCCCTGATGTGAACCCAACTTTTTTTGTAGGACATGAAATGAGCAAGTTATTAATTCAGGGAGTTAACCTCTTGTTTACCAGGTGACAGCATTGCCACCTACTGACCAACAGACAGAAGTCTCTGCAACCATAGCCATTATAAATCTGTATAATATTGTAGCTATTATACTGTATTATGTAAAGTAAACTGTATTGTTTAACCTTATGCCACTTATTAGTGTTAAAAATGTGTGTTAAAGTTAATGAAGAGTTACAGATAACTGCTGAAATAAGTACTGGTTAAACTGTTTCCCTGAATGTTTTTTTTTATCACTATGCTATTTTTATGCCTTGAATCATGAAAATTAAATTAAATTCACTGGAGTCAGAAAAACATGAAGAGCCATGTTAAAAGTTTCAAAGAAAGGAATAGAGTTTTCGGCGCAAAAGCCTTCCTCCACACCCAAAACTCCTCCTTTGGCAAGCTGATGAAACCAGTTTCACAGACATATCAGCTCCAGGCTGGTCCTCACCTTTGACCTCAATGGTTGTTTTATTTTACCTTAGTTTCTTAATATGTAGTTTTCTTTTCCTCGCCTAAAGTCTGTTCACAGTTTTATCTTTTTCCAAGCAAGTTTTTTTCAAGTATTAAACTAAAGAGCTGTTTCTTTTGACTTGTATTTTTGTAACATTAATACTAAGCCTCATTTATAGAGTATAAATGTGTGTGTGTGTGTGAGAGTGTAAGTGTGAGTTTTGTGTTTCTGTCCCTGCCGTTCCTGCACAAGGTTGCAACACCGTTGGAAAATTCAAGCACCAACACCGTCTACTCTCACATTCCCACACATTTTATGCAGGAACCAATCTTTATTTTTTCATACTCTATCCCAGCTGCAAATTGGGGGCAGGACACAATAAATATTGCCAGTGCTGACTAGAAAGAACAGGCCTGTCAAGTCTTCCAAATTTGTGTACACAGCTGACACATCCCGGGTATCCTATGTGCCAAAGAAAGGCAAGAATGTGGTACTCATGAGTACACTGCACAGGGATGGGAGAATCTGTGGCCAGGAGCATCAAAAACCAGATATCATCATGGATGATAATGCCACAAAAGGAGGGGTGGACAACATGGACAAGCTGGTGACTGCCCACAGCTGGAAAAGGAGGACTCTACGCTGGCCACTGGTGATATATATTGACATATTGGACATCTCAGCGTACAATGCCTTTGTCATCTGGATGGCACTGAACCCAGAGTGGAACAGAGGGAAGCTCCAGAGGAGACACCTCTTTCTCGAGGAACTGGGAAAGGCACTGGTGAGACCTCAAATTCAGAGAAAACAACATGTTCCAAGAACCCCAGCCTCTGCCGCCATCATGAGGAGGATTCAGGAGGAGAACGCTGGTGCCCCATCCACCCGACCTACAGAACCACCATCTGCAGAGCCTGAAGTAAGTGTGTGATGCTGCTGCAGTATATGTCTGACATATGCCTTGCGAGAGAGAGAGGTGTTAGTAAAATTCTTGATCTTTTCATTATTCTAGGTTGCAACAAAAATAAGCGCTGCAAAGTGTGTGGAAATACACAATATACATGCATCAAGTGCAAGAAGTACATATGCAAAACACACAGTAAAACTCTGCCCCTCATGTGTTGTATAAGCTAGTATGAAAAGGCAATGTGTTCAATGGGGCTGATATGTTCTCTAGACTGACATGGTTACTGTATGTGTTCAGCTTGTGTTGAGTAAACTGACCTGAATGGGTTAAATTTCTAATGACGTTCAAATAAATAAAAATCAATAGTTGTGAAAAACCTTATTAAAAAACAAACAAAAAAGGCGCTTTAATTCATAAATGTGATCTAACAGCGACTGACCTGAAAGATAAGATCATGGTGAGAATGAATGCAAGGCAACCCTGACGCCAATTACAACAGCTAAGTGAAGTACCATCAGAAAGTCTCCTAGAAGATGTGAATGCAGCATTGAGTGCGATCCCTACCACAACCATCACTGAAACCAATGAGCTGATTTACACTTAAGCAGCAGTGATCCTCAAGATGTTTGGCTATAAAAGCAACCATGGGAGCCATGAGAAACAATACCCACCATGGAGGCTAAAATCAAGGAGGCACGGAGAGAAGTGAGCCAACTGACAGAGGCCGAGAGAGGTGCAATGAAAAAACAAGTACCCAAGAGGTACAACCAGATGCCCATACCTGAAGCACTCAAAACTGCCAAACAAAGGCTCCAAGCCTTGGCCAGCCGCCTAAAGAGGTACACGAGAGATAATGAAGCCAGAAGAATGAACCAGCTGTTCGCAACTCAACCTGCGAAAGTGTACGCTCAATGGCAGGGTAATAACAGCAGAGCAGACCCACCAAGGCTGGAAACTGAACAGTACTGGAAAAGTATATGGGAGAGGGAGGCATCACACAACAGCGATGCACAGTGGCTGGTGGCTCTGAGAGAGGACCACAGCAACCCTGAACAGAATCCAGTTACCATCACAGTGGCAGACATCCAAGAAAGAGTCTCGGGTATGAAAAACTGGACAGCACCGGGCCCTGACAGGATCCACACCTACTGGCTAAAGAAGCTCACTGCACTCCATGAGCGCCTAGCATCACAAATGAACCAGCTGCTAAGGGACCCACCCTAAATGGCTTACCGAGGGGCGTACGATCCTGATCCTGAAGGATCCCTGAAAGGGTACAGTCCCATCCAACTATCGGCCAATAACCTGTCTCTCCACAACATGGAAGCTCATGTCAGGCATCATCGTGGCTAAGTGGGCACATGGATCAATACATGAGCAAAGCACAGAAGGGCATTGGCAAAGAAACCAGAGGAGCCAAACGCCAACTCCTGGTTGACAGAATAGTCGCCCAAGACTGCAGAACCCGACACACCAACCTGTACACTGCCTGGATTGATTACAAGAAAGCATATGACTCAATGCCACACACATGGATCACTGAATGCTTGGAGATGTATAACATCAACAGGACTCTAAGAGACTTCATTGCAAACTCGATGAGGTTGTGGAAAACCACCCTTGAGGCCAATAGCAAGCCACTTGCCCAAGTGTCCATCAAATGTGGCATATACCAAGGAGATGCTATATGAAGAGATGCTACATCAAGCTATATGCTAAGAGCGAGCGGGACATCGACTCACTGATCCACACCACCAGGATCTACAGCACTGGCATTGGGATGTCATTTGGGCTTGAGAAGCGTAGTCGAATGGTGACAAAGAGGTATACCATGGAGACGGAAAACGTGCTGTATCATTAGGTCGGCTGTCTCCCGGGCTGAAGGAAGTTTAGCCAGAGGCACGAAGTGGGCTGCTTTCGAAAACCAGTCCACGATGGTGAGGATGGTGGTATGACCTTGGGAACGGGGCAGTCCGGTGACAAAGTCCAGGGCTAGGTGAGACCATGGGCGACTAGGGATGGGGAGAGGTCGGAGCAAGCCTGCCTTGGGTCGGTGAGACGACTTCCCTCTAGCACATACGCACGCAGCGACGAAGGCTCGTGTATCTGCCTCCATTGTGGTCCACCAGAAATGTCTCCTCAGCAGCGAAAGGGTCTGGGTCACCCCGGGATGACAGGCGAAGCGTGAGTTGTGTCCCCATTGAAGCACCTGGGAACGGGCCGCAACGGGACAAACAATCGATTAGGGGGCCCGTTCACGGGGTCTGGCTGGTCACGCTGAGCCGTCCTAACAATTTGCTCAACCTCCCAGGAGACTGCGGCCACCACACAAACGGACAGGAGGAGTCTGGTTCGAGAGGAACCTCCATGGTAGTGTGCTGCCGGGAGAGAGCGTCAGGTTTCGTATTCTTTGACCTGGGACGATACGTGAGAGTAAACCAAAAACGACCGAAGAACAGAGACCAGCGTGCTTGGCGGGAGTTCAGTCTCTTGGCACTCTTGATGTATTCTAGATTTTTGTGATCCGTCCACACGACGAACAGTTGCTCAGCTCCCTTCAACCAGTGCCACCATTCTTCCACGGCCAACTTGACAGCCAGGAGCTCTCTATTACCAATGTCGTAATTGCGTTCAGCCGGGGAGAGTCGCCGGGAGAAGAAGGCACATAGTTGGAGCTTCTGATCGGTGGGGGAACGCTGAGAGAGGACCGCCCCGACGCCAATGTCTGAGGCGTCCACCTCTACGGTGAATTGTCGTGTGGGGTCGGGTTGGATGAGGATCGGGGCCGAGGTAAAGAGGGCCTTCAATTGGGTCCAGGCCGCCTCAGCCTCCGGGTCCCAAATGAAGGGGATCTTGGGAGAGGTGAGCCTGGTTAACGGAGCTGCAACCTGACTATAGTCACGGATGAACCGGCGGTAGAAGTTAGCGAATCCAAGAAAACGCTGCAGCTGTTTCCAGGTGGTGGGCGTTGGCCAATCTGCTACTGCTTGTGTCTTGGCCGGGTCTGTCCTCATCTGACCGCCCTCAAGGATGTAACCAAGGAAGCTTACGGAGCTGACATGGAATTCGCACTTCTCCGCTTTTACAAAGAGCCAGTTCTCCAGGAGCCTCTGCAGTACCTGCCGGACATGGTGGACATGGCTGGATTGATCCGGGGAGAAGATTAAGATGTCATCCAGGTAGACAAAGACGGAGCGATGGAGGAAGTCCCTCAATATGCTTGAAAGACGGCCAGGGCGTTGGTAAGTCCGAATGGCATCACCAGTTGTTGCGGCTCACCCGAACCCCCACTGCGACGGGTGAGCCTAGTCTTTTGGTCGTCTGAAGCATTTTGCCAGGAAGTGACCCTTGTCGCCGCAGTAGAGTCGGCGATGGCGGCGTTCAGCTGGAGTCAAAGGGGTGCGGCCTAGTTGCATCGGCTCTCCCTCGGGGCTGGCAGAGGCGGACGTGGGCGATGTCTCCGAAGTAGCGGTCAGGCTGGCCATTCGGGTTACAGGACAGGAGGCGAGAAGAATGGGAGTGAGCACGATCGGCGCGCTCCTGGTGCCGCTCGCGCAGGCGGTTGTCCAGCCGGATGCACAGCGAGACCAGGGCTCGTGCGCGTGGCTAGCTCATCCTTGAGTGGTTCATTGAGACCGGCTACAAACGCACTCATAAGCGCCTCCCCATTCCAGCCAGAGGCCGCGGCCAAGGTGTGGAATTCAACTGCGTAATCTGCGACGCTCCGATTTCCCTTATGGATCCGCAGTAGCCGCTTACCTGCGTTGCCTCTATCGTCAGTATGGTCAAAAACCTTCCTCAGTCTTTCCAGAAACTCGGCCAGGGACATCGACGAGAGGGGTCGTCGGGCATTTGTAGCCTCCGCCCAGGCTAGCGCTCTGCCTCTCAATAACCCTATTATATAATTTACCTTGGACTGGTCAGAGGCGAAGGTGGCAGGGCGCTGGCAAAAAACCAATGAGCATTTCAACAAGAAGCTCCCACATCCCGTGACGTCACTGGAGAACGGGACTGGGTCGGAGGCGTGGGATTCCCGGATGGGTGGTTGGGGGGGGGCGTCGCCGTTGGTTCCGTTGAAGTCGAAGGTGACGCTGACGAGGCAGCGGTGGAGAGTTGAGTAGTGAGTCTGGTAACTTGCTGGGTCAATTGAGTGAGCTGGGTAACCATGGCCTGATTACTCTCGGCGAGAAACTGTATTAACTGCTCATGCTGGCCCAGACGAATCCCCTGGCTGGCGATCGCCTGATGGAGCGGAACTGTTTCCGGGTTTGCGCCTGCTGGGTCCATGCTGGCCAGAACACAGACACACAAACAAAACAATGACAGACAGTGGAAAGCCAGTAGACATAAGGAGGGGTAGAAACACTGGGTTACACACGGATCAGGGGGGCATAGTGGCCAACTATGACACTACTACAGTTGTTGTTTTTGGCTCTGTTACTAATACTGACATTATTTTTCCTATAGCTGTCATTCTTATTATTATTAATTTATTAATATTAACACTACAATTACATTACTACTATTTTTAAAAATTCTAGGTGGTATTTGCATTGTGCCTCCCCTCCCCACCTCTACCCACCTCCCCCAAAACCTCTTTCTCTCTCTCTCTCTCTTTCCATCTCTCTCTCTCTCTCTCTCTCAAAACACAACACGGATGGCCACCCACCACTGTCACCAAATGCTTGCTCATGGTGGGATTTGTTGGGTCTCTGTAAATAATATTATAAAGAGTACGGTCTAGACCTGCTCTATAGGAAAAGTGCAATGAGATAACTTCTGTTATGAATTGGCGTTATATAAATAAATTGAATTGAATTTAATTGAAAATCTGAAACTGTACAGTCTGGTACAGATGAAGACTGTAAGACTGCTGTGACCACACAGTATATAGTGGCCATTAGGCAAAAACATCCAATGTTGTGGTTTTCATTATGGGTGGGTCAGATTTATTTGTGTTTCCTTTTCATGCATTTTTTTCTTTTGCAGTTTTCACTGTAACTAGTCTAGTGTGTGTTCATGTGTGACTTTATTATAAAAGTCTAGTTAACTTGAACAGTTGACTGTAATAGTTTCACAATCCAGGGTTTTCCATAGTGTTTTTTAATAGAGGTGCCTTCCCCCCTGTTAACAACCTCTGCTAATGTCAGAATAATTTATTACATTATTTATGAAATATAATATTAGGCTCTTTAACCTTCAGGGAAAATGAACAGTGCCGCTACATGACACAGCTAAGGCCACATATTTAATGATATAATGAGATAGTTTGTCATCTAGTAACTACGTTGACAATGAGATGAGATGTGTCTAGATCTGTCTGATTCAGCTTAGCAGGTGAATGATTGATCAGTCACATTGTTTGTTCGTTTCATAGTAATTAATCAGAGCAGCATGTCACAGTGTCGGGGGAAAAGAAAATCATCTGAGCCTTTACAAGTTGGGAAAAGAGACAAACAGCCCTAAGCAGTCACATTTACCTTTAACTCAATAGAGTGTGCATTGAGTTGAAGTTAGTTGACTAACTGAAAGTTCAGACTGACCTGGACTTTTATCATGAATGGCTGTGATCAGACGGGGTGTGGGGTATGTGGGGCAGCACTTACTAACACCGCTAATCAGTATCCGGTGGGGAAACCCTGCAGTCAGTAGTTCCGTCAACATAATTTCAAAATATTTACAGCGTATATAGAATTGACTGTTGCGAAATCAATATCTGACCTAATAAAATAGTCTGAGATGCTTTATGTGAATTTCCCTTAACTTTTAAAGTGAAATAAGGGAGGTTTTAAATGACTGGCCACATTGAATATAAATATGGTGGGTGAAATAAAAGCAGAGTGAGAACACAGTGTTAGCAAGAATGTTAACTGCAGTGTTAATTTGAAGCAAAAGCAGGACTATAGTTTAGAGTATAAATGCAATGTAAAAACAGACCTGCAACACTTACATTCAGGATTCCGCATTTTATGTGTAATTCCTTAATAAGTTCTGCATACAACAACAGGATGGTGTAGGCTGGCCCTTCCTCTGAGGCTGCACTGTTGGCAGCCTTTTTCTCTCCAAACACACTTAAAAACATATCTACTTGGATAAACAGATGGTGATGAAGCCACTAGCCCAGAAAAAAAGTTCAATGGGTTTGATCTTTCTGTCCATCAAAACAGATGGAAATCTGACAGGGATGAATGCATCATCATCCCTGTCCAGGCAGCTCTCATTAGAAGGTAACTGAGAATGACATACAGAAATGGACACGATGGGTCAGTCAGGCTACCACCCTCATACTAGCTGCTGAACGTAGCTAAAAATGCAAGAGAGGTAGCATTTTAAGTTTGGGTTCAGCTGAAATCCTTCAAAAACAGCTTGCATCCATACAGGTCATGAAAATGATGTGCGTCATATGCTATGGCCTTCACAGTCACCAGATCTCAACCCATCTGATCACATGTCAGTCTATTAAAGGTAACACATACAAGTGGCATATGATACGTGCCAAAACACCAGCAACTGCTGAGCCCACCATTCTTTTCTCCTAAATGTCACATTTATATACTACAAATTTTCTACAGCAAATACAATAAAAAAAAACATAACACCGCCTACGTAACATTTTTATCAACATATTGTTGGGATTCTGGTAGGGCAAGTATTAGCAAAAATATCAATATTTATTAATATGAATACAATTATTTATATTATCAAAATTATTATTAATAATAAGACACTATAATAATTAATAATTACAGGGCACCACCCTGGGATCAGGGACCAATAACCAAGCATGAAAAACAATCTCAAAGGTGGCTGTCCACCTAAAAATGCTGATATTTAAAGTACTATCTTACATTAATAAGGGTGGACAGTAAAGGGTGCACTGACCATCACAACCAGCTGATATTACAACACGTACACACAATAACCACAGGCAACTGCTCTTTAAAAGATACAATAGTGTTTATTTAACCTTAGCACTGATTAACAATCAATAACTTCAGCCAATAACCACTATAGTCTAATCTAAACACAATAAGCATACAACAATCAGCAAGCATATAAGGTCTGTGTGTGTGTGTGTGTGTGTGTGTGTGTGTGTGTGTGTGTGTGTGTATGTGTGTAGAGGTGTGGGTGTGTTTGTGTGTGTGACAATAGAGAGGGGGGGTGCGAGAAAGATGGCGGACATGACATGTGGGTCTTTGTCACACACAGAGCCAAAATGGCGGGCAGACCCTCAAAACTCAAGCAAAGGGGCAGAGCCAAAATGGAGTACATGCTCTATTTGTCCTCAGGATAGCGTGCAGCTTAGCTGGTTATGCTACCACGCTATCTGGGTTGTTTGAGATGTGTGTGTATGCGTATATGTACGTGTAAAGGTGTGTGGGTTAGTGGAGAGGAAGGAGAAAGCACACAGAGTAAGGCACAAGAAATCTCAAAATGCCGTGTTACTGGACTTTGGTCTGATAATGCACAGTTACTAGCTTCCACAGTGGCTAAAATAACACAGTTAAATGGTCCAACAGTGTGGTACCGATACACAATGGAATGTGCTAAACACAAACACACAGAAAAAAAGGATTGTCCATTACTTCCCACATTAAGCAAAGCACAATTCACAACAATGAAGCTTAGATGAAATAACACACAGTTATAAAATCTATCTCTGCCCAGACACAAGCCTCTTACTTGAGATTGCTCTTAGTTAGCGATTTAATGTGTCAGTCTGTTTGATTGTCTGGTGAAATCCTCTCAGACTCGGGTCTGTGCTGTCAGCGGGTTCTGTTCCTTCGAGTGGCAGCGAGGGAGCAGCGGTCGACTTTCAGTGGAGAAGCGGTAAAACCCGATTCTTCCTTCTGCAGGTATGGGGATCCTTATGTGGAATAACGATCAGGATCCAAAAGTGTGTTCAGCAAACACAAAGCAGTCTGTTGCTCGTCCAGGGAGTTGAGACGTTCCCTCGGGAATTAAAGTTCATGTGAGAGTCTCCTGAAGTAACCAAGGCTACAATGGAAAGACGTCAAGTATCGTGGTGCGCTCGGCTTTATGGAGGTAATGATGTCGTAGCTGCCGGGATTCACTTTCAATATATTTTATTTGTTTTCTTTACATTATCAACTTGTGGCAACTAAAGCATGACATAACATAATGATAATTATTTTATTGCTCTGTTTAGGCAGCTCAAGGTAGCACTTGATTTACTGTTATAGATGTTTTCCTTTGCTTAACCAAACCATGATCTCTATATTTGTAGCCTAAATTTAACCAAATGTGGGACACAGGATACAAACACCACACAGGATGTAAATGTAATTTTTGGGGGACAGGGTTGAAGCCACCATACTAGCGGCATCTTGACCCACCTCAATGTGTCACTGCCACTGTTCTTGAAACTTATCTAGTAAAGCAGCAACTTTACCACATTCACTTCTAGACTGCACATCACAGTTACGTTACCTTGACAACTACATCTGATTGTATGATGTGACCAGTTTGTGGTACAGTCATCACATGATGTAGCCGGCATGTTTTGCACTTTAGACAGCACTCAGAGTTTCTTTTTCTCAATCACATCCCATTTGCTGCTATCATGAAAACTTGACTAAAGTCATTACTTTTGGTATAAAATTATTGGCTAGGTCACCATCTTTGGGACTTTCCAAAGATCATCACTGCTAAGTGCTACAGGCCTCCGGGGCTTTTAGAAAGAGGTTTAATTCCATATTTCCATGCTTCTATACCAAAGAGGTTGAACCTTGTGATTTCTGAACTAATGAACAATGATGTGAACACATTTATCACTACAATAGAGGACATCATTCTCTCTTGAATCTTGAACCCAGATAAAAAACTCAAAGCTGCATGTGTGTTAGAGTAACGCAGGTGTAAGTTTGATGGGTTTTCTCCAGCCATAATAAAGAATACTTGAATTTCTGTTGTTGCAGGAGAAAGCTTTATACCCAGAATTAAGTGCAGCTGCCATGAAGGCTTTAGCCAGCAATTTGACTCCAGCTCAAGGAGAGCAATTTTCCTTTTAAATTTAAAAACTGTGATTTCAGTAAGTACACTATAACACCTTTAAGATGTATCCCCATTTTACATAATGACTCTGAACATTTCAACCTTTTTTTATTTTCTTTTTCATAACCGGGCCTTTAAGCGTTAGAAAAGTCCGTTTGCAATGACAAGCAGCCTGTAAAAGCCCAGTCTTTAAAGATCCATTTGACATAATGGTACTCCGAATATAGAAAATTACATGCCATGCAGTGTCAAGGTTTCTAGACTGAGTAATAGGATAACAATTCCAACGGCAGATGTAAAACTTCTTAATTTCATTAACAACTCTGAATTAACAATTGAAACAGATAATACAACCATTACTAAACAATGGCTTTAAAAAAAAGGCATGTACTGTATGTCTATAAAATGCTCTTTAGACTTCAGCAGAGTGCTTTCTGACACAAAAGCTGTCTCCTCAACAACGGACAGCTTCAACTGGAATTCCATATGAACACCTGTGTGGGAGGTTGTATTATCTAGGTGAGCCTTGAGCAGGTTTTTTTTTTTTTTTCAAACCAAACATTAAAGCGTCTCACACCTTCAACCAGAGTGGAAAAACTGACTTTTCTAGGAATTGACACCAATTTCAGATTTCACAGGTTAATCGTTTTTGACTACTTGACTGTTTTTTTTTTTGTGGATCTCCCTTTCTCTCTCTCAAAACCTAACACGGCAGCGGCGGATGGCCGCCCACCATTGAGTCTGGTTCTTTCCAAGGTTTCTGCCTGTTAAAAGGAAGTTTTTTTTGCCACTGTCACCAAGTGCTTGCTCATGGTGACATTTGTTGGGTCTCTGTAAAAAACATTATAAAGAGTATGGTCTAGACCAGCTCTATAGGAAAAGCGCAGTGAGATAACTTCTGTTATAAATTAGCGCAATATAATTTCGATATACAATTTTATTTAATTGAAGCTGAAGTATGCACAGAGATGCAGGAGCAAACCACCCTGTAACATGTTGTTACTAAGATACAGAGCTTTGTAAAATGGCGCTGACAGAAGGTACACAATGAGTAATTTATGTAAACTGCACAGTGCACAGACTGCTGTAACCACAGATACCTTTCAGTGCCATAGGTGTGTTTATGTATTTGCCACCACAAAATCATTTTAATTTAGACTCAATTACAGCCAATTGGCATGAACAGGACAGAGCACAAATAGGTGTAACTATCACAGATAATCATTGGCACGGGATTGAGGTCCTGCAGTTGACGTCACAACCTCTAATAGCTGCCATACTGGCTAGCAGAAAACATTGTATTCTCTGGCATGCTAGCATGTACAGTAAATGCATTAATACTGACTGCTGAGGTAGCGACCTTCACAAGATTCAAAAAATTATTTAGACACTTATTGTAGAAAAACTGCACAAACAGAAGAGGTACCAAAGCTAGAGTTAAATCTTACCATATTTTTTAATTGGCATCAGCCATACGAAAGCCAGTCAATTCTGGTCCTTTATGTAGTATAACCCAATGGGCTCCGGGTACACCAGCTGTCAAAAACAGCCCATTGCACTTTGCTACTACTTGTGTTGAGAGTGGGTGAACCATGGAGCGGCACAAACAAATAAACAGGAACCGTTTGAATTAATGATATCCACACTGACAGAGAGCAGAGCCGCTCTGGGTAAATTGAAGTCACTTTGCGTCTCTTTTACTGACATTTCTCAGGTGTACCAAACTTTTAAACTATTATACAAAACACTATAGGACACTATGCAAGCATATAACATGGAATGTGCTCTGAAAGGGAGAATTCTGCACAATTTATTATTTTATTTTGCAGATAATACTTACATACCTTTACCTAAGTAAATCTTAAATGGAAGACTTTTACTTATAAAAGAGTATGTTGAAATTGTAGTATTAGTTTTGTCACCAAATGATCTACTTAATTATTTAACCACTGACTATAGAACACTACACAAATAGCATAAGACACTATTGATCCCCGAGGGGAAACTCTTTGTGTAAAGTATTTCTGATTTCTGATTCTACACTTAAAGGATGAGTCTGGTGATATTCTATATTTTTCATGGCGTCAACAAATCCCATGAAAAGACCAAAACATCAATCAATGTATCCTTCTAAAAGGTTTTGTGTGTGTATCCAAAGCCTGACATACTTTATTCCTCTGTGTCATAGAGCACCAATTTTGCACCAAAAACCATTAAAAACACATCAATGAGCCACAATGTTGCACTGGGTGACATCTTCCTTCATTACCATGAACACACACACTTAAGTTTATTTTGACTAAATCCCACATACAACGTCCTGCTGCTGGAAATACTCACTAGAGTGCAGAATGTGTATTAATCTGCCACTGAAAATTGTCCCCAACAAATGCACTATTTCCTCCTGTTTGAGCAACATTGGTTAAAAACTACAGTGTCTGGCTGTCTTAGGAAATAACTGAGCCTTTAAAAAAATATTAAAGTATATATGTGTGAGGCTTTTTTAAAGATGAATGTCTTCAGTAAGAACTAGTGGGCTTGGGGTTGAGTGCCACAGACAGGGTAGTATCATTTTTGTATCAGTATGGAAATTAAGTTAACGTATTGGCAGTAGTATCAAAATATTTCAAACAATACCTAGCCCTACAGTTTACAGCAGGACACTATACAACTAAAGAATAGGGCAACTGTTATCCAGGACATGATAGCACATTGTACAAAAACACTACTGGACACTGTCAAACACACAATAGGACACTACAAAACATTATAGGACAGTGAAAACATGAGGAGAGAAAAATGGTGGGGCTGCCTCAAAAATATAGAGGATTCAAATAATCAGTCGATCAGCCACCAATTTGAAACTCTGTCACACAACACAAGAAGCAACACAAGAAATCAGCATAGCAGGCTATAACCTTTTACAAACCTAGTCTTGTCTCAAAATTATAAAATTTTTTAAGAGAGAGAGACAACACAACACACAAAAAAGGTCCCCTGGGTGGGATTCAAAGAGCGAGCGCTGTGGCCACGTAACACGTTGCCAGGACAGCAAACATAACATGAAACTACTATAGAAAACCTTTAAAGAAAGCTATGGTGCAGGCAGTGTTTTCTGCATGAAAATGTAATTTTACTTTTACTTTACTCTTCAGCAGTCCCTCATATTTTTTTTTAAATTGGATTGGTTGCACATATGCACTGTACAGTTGTACATACAGCTGTATTACAGAATAAAATAAACATTTGTCTATCCCCATAAAAAAGTAGACTAAATATTAGAAACCACTCCCTAAAACACAATGCAATTTCACAGCATCATATAGTACAACCTCCATAATGACCATAAAGGGAAATCAACACCTTTCTAAAACAGTTTCAACAAAAGCTGAACCTTCATGGGGGTAGGCCTTATTACATGGCTGTTCTATTAACTGCACAGCTAGGTGTACCTAATAAACTGGAAACCGTATCAACACGTACACAACATTAAAGGACTCAGGTTTGGATCAAGGATCCAAAAGTGACAGCACTAATTGCAATATTCCAAAACAGGGAAAAAGCACCCTTTCACTCACAAGTTCCATCAGTGAATAGAAAAATCCTCTCAAAACTGCAATATAATTTTGAAGGAAAAGACATAAATGGCTTCTTATACTGTGAATATATCAGCATTACTGACATTAAACCATTCCCAGTGACAGGTCATCATTCACAGTGCTGTTGGAAGTTCGTGAGTTTAAAACCAGTGGCTCAGCAACTAAACAATATTAAAATAATTATCAAAAATCATCCAAAGGTTTGCAAAACCTCAGTGTCTCCAGTGTGCTCATTAGAATACAACAACAAACAGGATTTACTAGAAATACATAAAATACATATATAAATGCTCAATGCGTGCATGATGCTACACCATGAACACTCCATGAACTGAGAGCCACTAAACTCTGTAACGCTGTTGGCTAAGTTATTAGACCAGCAGTGTGTGCAGCAGTTTGCACTGAAGGAAAGGATGTGAACACATCTAATGTTTATTCTATCTGTAATCAACTTTCTTTAATCCCTTAAAAGAAAAAAGAAAGGAAAATCAATGGCTCAGCCAATTTTATTGTCAGCGTGGATGTAGTAAATACACTTACCTTCAACCTCGCCGGCTTCCCACGGCCTTGCAGATGGATAATTATAGAGAGGATGGAGGAATGGATGGAGAGAAGCAGTGCTCGGGCTGGGGGGCAAAGGGAATAGAAAATAACAAGACAAGTTTAATTACTGTAGGGTACAGAGGACTAATAAGACTTTTCTTTCACATTGTGATCAAACATATGGGGGTCATGAGCTGGGATGTTAGGCTGACTGATTAAGGATGAGTCCCATGTGACAGCAGCACTCTGGCAGAAAGCTGTTTCACTATTGAGAAAGAGAGCAGAGACGCCCCCAGACAGATCCCAGCAGGTATGTTACCCCCACCTGTAGCTCTGCTAATGAGTTAAATCACCCACATACACATGACAGAATTTTAACCTACATTATATTATATTAACACTGCATGTGTCAAGGACTAGAGCATTCACATTTGTTATGTATAGTAAAAAGGAATGACTTAAACAAGATGGTGGGTCAGGAAAATATATTGGACTGAATGGAAGTAAAATCCAATATCACACATAACTTGACAGTGTTGGAGTAGGTACTCTATGTTCAAACTGGAAAATACAATCTTAAAAATGCCAGCATGCATGCAAGTTATTGTAGGCAGTTGTGTGACAGTTTCAGATTAAGCTCAAAAAGCAAATTAACAAAAAGTAATCTTAAAAACATTTACTTTTATCTTGTAGAGTTTTGAAATATAAAATTGTCAGTAGAGTTCCAAAGTTGAAGTTTTAGCGCACTTCCTGTAAAATTTCCTGTTTGTACAAAACAAAAACAAATATTTATTGTATACTAGGTGCCAATATATTGTACCATCAACATTACTACTTTGTGTGCATACCAGGAGTTGTTTCAGTATCACACATGGCCAGAAGTGGCTAAAAAAAGGTTATATATTGGGGATACATTTTTTTCCCAAGAGAGTGGAAGAATGGCAATCATTTGTAGCCATGAATGGCAATGGCAATGGCGGTCAGTCTTTTGGTCAGTCAAGTCCACCACTTTGATCCAGACTATATCTCATCAAATATTGGATGGATTGCCATGCAATGTTGTACAAACATTCATGGTCCCCAGAAGACTAATGCTAATCATTTTGGTGATCCTCATACCTCTGTTGCCATTATGAGGTCAAACTTTTAATTTGTCCAATACTTTGGTTTGCAACACTTGCAAAACTAATGGCATTCCAATCAGCCTCAGCTGTAGTTTGTGTTTAGTGCTAATTAGAAAATGTTAGGAAGCTAACATGCTAAACTAAGATGGTGAACATGGTAAACATTTTACCTGCTAAACATCAGCATGCTAGCTTCGTAATTGTGAGCATGTTAGCATGTAAATGTTAGCATTGGCTCAAACCACACAAAGTACAGCCTCACATGACTGCTAGAATGGCTGTTGACTCTTGTATCTTGTTTACCTGTATGAGTCCCTTATGGGAGGCCGTGCTCACTTTACAGTAAAGGCATTGTTCCAAGCTAGCAGGTGCCACCATTAAGGGGCACACCTGGGTAATCCAACACTTTGGATGGTTTCAATTGCAATATTAGGGAATATATAATATATTGTATTTCTATATAAAGTATTTCTGATTCTGATGCTGATTCTGATACATATATAATCACATCTGGGAATGAAGGAGATATCTTCGATTTTACTTAAATTGTCAACTAGTTCCACTTTAATTGGTCCTTTTTTTCAAGTGAATATACACCTTTGGTTGATGGTTTTATCACAGCTGAGGCTTCAATGAAAACAAGCATGCCATCACCTATATTTGAGAAGCCATACATTTCATTCAATTCAGTTAAGTTCAGTTTTATTTATATATAGCACCAATTCATAACAGAAGTTATCTCATTGTACTTTTCCTATAGAGCAGGTCTAGACTGTAGTCTCTATAATATTATTTACAGAGACACAACAAATCCCACCATGAGCAAGCACTTGGCGACAGTGGCAAGGAAAAACTTCCTTTAAGAGGCAGAAACCTCAGGCAGAACCAGACTCAATGGTGGGCAGCCATCCGTCGCTGCTATGTTGGGTTGAGACAGAGAGAAACAAAGAGAGAGTGCAAGAGAAGGGCAAATGCAAATTCCACCTAGAATTTTAAGATAGTAACAATATAGTGGTTGTGGTAATATTAATATTAATAAAATCATAATAATAGGAATGATAGTCATAGGAATAATAATGACAATAATAGTAATAAGGCCAATAACAACAACTGTAGTAGCAGTTGTCGAGCAGGAACACGGGGCAGCAGGTGGCCCACAACCAAAGATCCAGTCTCTGCAGCTCTAGAGGTAGAATTCCATTTGCCCTAATTAAATTCAGGTATTGGGTGTGGGTTTTCCTCTAAGGTGCATATTGTATACTGTCAACATTTTGTTTTAGTTTCAGATTCCAACATATTCCTGAATGTCACAGCTCTCTCTACAATCACCCATTGGTGTTATGTCCATTAAAAATGAAAAGATAAATTAATAAAGTGCTTGAGATTCACATGCATAAATGCCTTTATATATACACCAAGGTACTGCAGATGAAATATGTACTCCAACCTACCTTAATGTTTCTTTAATTCACATTACATTATGATGTATTTTTATTGTTGTGGGTCTGTGTGAGAGGTAAAATACACACCGGATATGTCTGAATGTAAAAGCTCTGTCAGCTAACCCTGGAATATAATAATATAACGATTGTTCCTCATATTAAAAATGTAGCAGTGTGTACCTTGGGTCACTGGGGAGGCAAAGCACAATATTCTAACATTTACTTTAACAGACAAAAGTGGAAATGAAAAGAAGACAATAAAAATCTGTATGAGCTCAAAAAGTCAACTCAATCAAACTCTGATTCTGTTTACATATTTGATTTCACACTGCTCACACTGTTCAAAGTACACATTCATACTTTATCTCACCTACAGCTGATCCAAAGCACTCTAGGAAGGCTTCTAAAACACTTATATAAGAGATTCATTTAAATTCTTATTGTTTGTATATAAAACACTGCATGGTCTCTGCCTACATATATTTGTGAACTCCTGCCCTCACACTGCTAATTAGAAACCTGAGCTCCTCCCACACCAGGCTTCTGCCCTTCCATCTGAGAAAATGTCCTCTGGTTATACTCCTTAGTCCTGGGTAATCTGACAATACCTGTGGTAACTGGCGGTAACAGCAAGTATGTTTTAATAGCACATGTTCCAGAGTTCAGTTGGAAATGACATGTGTATTGGCCACTGGTGCAGTGTTAATTTCGTTAACGAAAACTATGACAATCTTTTTCCAACTCGAAGACGAGATGTTGTCAGGCTAAAAATAGATCTTTGATAATAAAAACTATGACAAAATGTATGTTTAGTTTATGTTGACGAGACGGGACTAAAATGTTAGTGGTGGGACAGACATTCACAAAATGCATGATATTTTCCCCCAATTACGCGTCTAGTCTGTCTGTCAAAATATAAACAATGCATCCCTGTCATTCTTTGACATGCAGATTGATGTGACGTGTGCAGCGAGTTAATGACAACAACATCAGAATAAAATAATAGCTCTATGGACACACTTTATTTATATCCTCCGTCTCATTATAATCTTAATAAGCTACACTTAACTTGACAGTTCATGCACTATTACTTTATACCGTATTATTATCATCAACCAGTAAACCCACTTTGTACTTCACACTTCTTTTAATTTATACTTATACCCACTTGGTACTTAATTTATCTGACCTGTATTACAGTGTATTATATTTTTTGCTTAGTACTTCTATTCCTGTGTGCACTGACGTGATAGTGAGCAGCTGTAACAAAAAAGTTTCCCTTCGGGGATCAATAAAGTTTCATGCAAATTTCTGATTCTGATAACTAGGTCTTAAGATTTCAGAGCTCACATTGTGTGTTGGAACACTTTATGTTGTTTAGTTTATGAAAAAGAGTTCCAAGACTTCCAAGCAGGTAAACTCAACAAAATCACACCAACAGTCAAAGTGAGCTGGAAATCCATTTACTTGAATTAGTATGTGAATGCAGCCTGCTCAGTAGGATGGAGCTTTATCTTTGAGTGGGAGAGAAAACAAACGGCCTGACTTTTAAAAAAGCCGATTGTAACCCATTTGCCTGTTCAGGGATGGTCTTTACCCATGTGTCATCACATGACATATATGCTGAAGAGGGCTGTGGGGTATGGTTGAAAGCTCAGAAAAAAAGCTAGTAGGTGGACCTTGAGTTAAGAATATTGAGGTGATGAAAAATTGCATTTCTGACAGAGAAGCTGCTCAAAGTGTGTTTGTTGCCCTCTGGTCAATAAACACTGAAATCTGGGACATGTATTATTAAAATGTACTTGCTGTTACCACCAGTAACCACAGTGTCGCCAAATCAACCAGGACGGAAATCTTTAAGATTATAAATTTAAGAGGGAAATCAAAAGTTTAAGAAGTTAAAGCACTTTATAGATAAAGTTGACTTGACTTGACATCTCATTGTATATGAGACCAAACCCCTTGAGCACCTCTTTAGTGTCTTTCCCCTGGCTCTGTGTCGTGCTATGGGACAGTGCTGGATTGGATTGGTACAAGAAAAGCCCATTTATCACGACATCAGCTGCCCAGAAGGCAGGGAGGCAAGCTGACAGTGTTGCTGATGGACTGGCAAAGGCCTCGTATATCCCCATAGCCTTACTAATGAGCCCGTTGCCTGCCATCAGCCCCTGCATTCCCTTTCCATTTCTTTCCTTTTCCAGGCAGAGACTCCCAGGGGTGACAGGGAGGCGTTGGGTGGCTGATAGCAAGAGTAATTAAAAGGGCTGATTAGATTGACGGAAGGGGGACACCCTGAGAGAAAACAAGAATCTCTCTCAAGACAGACAAGGGAAGAAGAAAAAGAAAAGCGGAGTAGAAAATAAAGTGCAGATATCACGTCAGATCAGTCTTCAAGTTAACGGGGAGTTTTTTTTTGTCCACAGTCACTTCAATTGGGGCAGAATCTCAGGGGAGGCACCATCACACAAGTCTCAGAAACACTGTACAGAGCCAAGCAGATGTGCTCTACTGAGAGCTTTTCAAGGTAAAGCCAAGAACAAGACTCTTAGGCCTACTTCCCCTTTTACACAGAAATAATTGATTAATCTATATTTCCATATGATTCCATTATTCATACTCAAATTTTGAATAGTAAAAGACACATTCAATCAACATAAACAAAAATGTATCCGATGTTTATGAGAATTATGTGTACAGCATGCAGTATTGGGCAGTAGCGAGGCTACAAGTAGCGGTGTTACTAATTTAACTACATTTCTCAATAGCGTGGTAGTAGTGTTGCTGTTTTCTGAATGAAATACCTTTTCAGTAGCTTAGCTCTTTTATTGATCAAGTAGTGCAGTACCATCCACACAAGCTAACATTACATCTCCCCAAGCATTTTGAGTAAATTTGAGCCTTTCTGAAGCTTAAGCGCAATGGAGCTTACTCCTGCGGTCTGAAATAAAGCTGCTCAGGATCAGTAGGTGACGCCACCGTCATACACGGACGTGTATGTGTAGCCGACAGAAGCACTTCCGTATGACGGTGACATCACGTACCAATCCTTAGGCTGATGGTTACAACGTCTCTGCTGCAGCAGAATACAGACACGCAAGCTTGGGTTTACACATTCAGGTGATTTGCTTATAAGCATACCCATCGCCA
Source organism: Siniperca scherzeri (assembly GCA_027580175.1). Taxonomy (NCBI): domain Eukaryota; kingdom Metazoa; phylum Chordata; class Actinopteri; order Centrarchiformes; family Sinipercidae; genus Siniperca; species Siniperca scherzeri. The sequence continues at coordinate 4,951,832 of CM050843.1, read as the reverse complement.
ACCAAGCTAACCATCACAATTCAGTTCAGTCTGCAAACACCAGCCAGCAACTTCTCAACAGCTAACCACTAGCTAGCTATAATTTTTTTCCACTTTCTGTTGGCAGAAAGCAAATAAAATTAAGCATGGTTGGTTTTGGAGCAGTGAGAGCAGAGAGCACAGCTTATTGACAGTGTTATTGATCACTGAGATAGCATTGATTTGGAATGAAGTTGGTTCAATGTAAAAAAAAATAGCTTCGATGTAGTAAGCTGCTTTTGCCATGTTGCTGTAGCTTAACTTGCTACATTTCTCTGGGGGGTAGCTTCAGTGTAGTGAAGCTTCAAGTAACTGGTAGCTTAGCTCACTACAATTTCCAAGTAGCTTGCCCAACACTGACTACATGATAGCAAGAGCCAACTTATTCACTGCTGATTAAATTAGACTTGGCCAGTCCAAAACTGCGTATACAATCATGTAAATAGTTAAAAAGTATTAACCTGACAGAATCCAGAATGGTATAAAATGAGGGATAGCCAAAACTATTTGAAAGGAATGTGTACCAAAGGAAGGGATTATTGTGCTATGTATGATTAATAACAACAGGCATGTTTCGTGTGTATCATATGGTAGGCCTTTTAAGTGTTGAACTTAAGGTTGGAATTTAAGGTTGAAAAGCTCATTTGCTCAGCTTTTCCTGCTTCCATCTTTAAAATTATGTATTTATCTATTTTTGATGGGGGGACTACAGATGCTATAACTGGTTGAGAAGGGTAAACATGCTTGCCCAATAAAGGTGATTCAGATTCTGATAATTTGTTCAAGAAACACCAAAGAACGAATTGTGAAGCTTAACTTTTAAACCAACATTGACAAGAAGTTCCAAAATTAATGTAATGACAAGTTTGAAAACCAATAGTGCCATGACAGCTGAGTAAACTTTATCTGCAGACAGGAGCTCCACAACAAGTGAGTAATTGGACCTTGAGTGGAGATTGTTTTGCCAAGGTTTCTTGATGTTCCATGTAAACACCATATCCCCAATATGATCAAAACTAGTGTGTATGTAAACATACACGTATATTACTGTTTGCTTTAAGTCTATAATAAATAATTTACATTTCAGTTTCTTCAACTTCAGATTTTAAGTGTTTTTTTTTCTGAATGTTTACGCATTCAATACATAGACATCAAAGCATCGTCAAATCGATTTGATACCCTATTAAAATCTGCAAACATCTGTACAATACCATTGTCTGATGTGTCTCCTGATGCTCTGCATGCTCTACCTCACTCTCTGGTCTGGAGCCTTGTGGTTGCACCTCATCTTAAATTGAATTATTAGAATCAGAATTAAGAATATCATTGTCCACAGCATTTTCCATTCAAAATTGCTTGGGCATTGTAGAACTAATATTTAAAACAGCAGAATCATAATCAGCTTTATATGATGAGTGACAATGAAATATATGAGATGCCGGCTCAGACATCGCCCGGCCAAACAAGGTCTGCGTCAGGTGTTGGGCAACCAGAGCACTGAGATGATAAATGGGCTACAAGGAACAAGATGGAGATGGGCGAGATGTGATAACAAGGCTCTGTTGGAATGCTACTACTCCAGTAACCCTAGTCAGAGGGGTTACATGCAAAGGATGTGGGATGAATGGTTACTTCGAAACCCACAATCAAGGCTTACAGCGAAGCAGTAAATAGCTCAGTGTTCCAACATCCACAAACAGCAACTGCTATCACAACTTGAGATTGACGAGATACAACACAAATGCTACGGCAAGGGGGAGCCAGGACAACAGGTAAGAGGGGAGCCAACGGCGGCTCCCCAACTGGAGATTGGGTACGAAGCCCCAACAAGTGCAATCACGCTGAACAAGGCAGCAACTGACCTGAAAGATAAGATCATGGCGAGGATGAGGACGCCAATTACAACGGCTAAGTGAAGTGAAACCAATGAGCTGATATATGCCTCAGCAGCAGTGATCTTCGAGATGCTTGGCTATAAGAGCAACCATGGGAGTTGTACCCACGAAGTACAACCAGATGCCTATACCTGAAGTGGAAGCACTTGGAACTGCTAAACAAAGACTCCAAGCCTTGGCCAACCGCCTAAAGAGGTACACGAGAGATAATGAAGCCAGAAGAACTCAACCTGCGAAAGTGTACGCTCAATGGCAGGGTAATAACAGCAGAGCAGACCCACCAAGGCTGGAAACTGAACAGTACTGGAAAAGTATACCAGTGGCTGGTGGCTCTGAGAGAGGAACAGAATCCAGTCACCGTCACAGCGGCAGACATCCAAGAAAGAGTCTCAGGTATGAAAAACTGGACAGCACCGGGCCCTGACAGGATCCACACCTACTGGCTAAAGAAGCTCACTGCACTCCACGAGCACCTAGCAGCACAAATGAACCAGCTGCTAAGGGATGGGACGCACCCTGAATGGCTTACCGAAGGGCGTACAATCCTGATCCTGAAGGATCCCGCAAAGGGTACAGTCCCATCCAACTATCGAGGCAGGCATCATTGCGGCTAAGATAAGTGGACACATGGATCAATACATGAGCAAAGCACACTGTGCACTGCCTGGATTGATTACAAGAAAGCATATGACTCAATGCCACACACATGGATCACTGAATGCTTGGAGATGTATAACATCAACAGGACTCTAAGAGACTTCATTGGAAACTCGATGAGGCTGTGGAAAACCACCCTTGAGGCCAATGGCAAGCCACTTGCACAAGTATCCATCAAATGTGGCATATACCAAGGAGATGCTCTGTTCCCACTGCTGTTCTGCATAGGTCTGAACCCCCTCAGCCAAATAATCAACAAGACTGGCTATGGATACCGACTCAGGAACGGGGCCACCATCAGTCACCTCCTCTACATGGATGACATCAAGCTATATGCTAAGAGTGAGCGAGACATCGACTCACTGATCCACACCACCAGGATCTACAGCTCTGACATGGGGATGTCGTTCGTGCTTGAGAAGTGCAGTCGAATGGTGACGAAGAGAGGGAAGGTAGTCCACACAGAAGGGGTCTCACTCCCAGAAGGAACAATAGCAGATATTGAGGATGGGTACAAATACCTTGGAATACCACAAGCAAATGGCAACCTTGAAGAGGTAACAAGGAAAACAGCAACTGCCAAATACCTTCAACGAGTAAGCGAGTCAGCTCAATGGCAAGAACAAGTCCCAGGCAATAAACAGCTACGCCCTGCCAGTGATCAGATACCCTGCGGGAATAATAAGGTGGCCAAAGGAGGAGATACAGACCACAGACGTTAAGACACGAAAGCTCCTCACCATGCATGGAGGGTTCCATCCCAAATCCAGCACCCTGAGACTGTACGCTAGCCGTAAGGAAGGCGGCCGTGGACTAGTGAGTGTGAGAGCCACTATCCAGGATGAAACATCCAAGATCCACAAGTACATCAAAGATAAGGCCCCAACAGATGACGTGCTCAGGGAATGGGGAACAGAGGAAGAGGTGCTGGAGGAGGGACCATCGTGGGAGGACAAACCCCTACATGGGATGTACCACCGGAACATAACTGAAGTGGCTGATATCAAGAAGTCCTACCAATGGCTAGAGTTGGCCGGTCTGAATGACAGCAGAGAGGCACTCATCATGGCTGCACAGGAGCAGGCCCTGAGCACCAGAGCAATAGAAGCCCAGATCTACCACACCAGACAAGACCCAAGGTGTAGCCTGTGCAAAGAGGCCCCTGAGACAACCCAGCACATAACTGCAGGGTGTAAGATGCTGGCAGGGAAAGCATACATGGAGCGCCATAACCAAGTAGCTGGCATAGTGTACAGGAACATCTGCATGGAGTATGGACTGGAAACCCTGAGGTCAAAGTGGGAAACACCTCCAAAGGTGGTAGAGAACGACCGAGCCAAGATCCTGTGGGACTTCCAGATTCAGACTGACAGAATGGTAATGGCGAACCAACCAGACATCGTGGTGGTGGACAAACAGCAGAGGAAAGTCGTTGTGGTTGACTTGCTAATACCAAGTGATGGCAACATCAGGAAAAAGGAACATGAGAAACTAGAGAAATACCAAGGTCTCAGAGAAGAGCTGGAGAAGGCTTGGAAGGTGAAGGCGACAGTGGTTGTGGTCATCGGAGCACTCAGGGCAGTGACCCCCAAACTGGAGGAGTGGCTACAGCAGATCCCTGGAAGAACACCAGACATCCAGAAAAGTGCAGTACTAGTAACAGCAAAGATACTGCGCAGAACCCTCAAGCTCCCAGGCCTCTGGTAGAGGACCCAAGCTCGAAGGATGAGACCACCGGAGGGTGAAGGACGAAGTTTTATTATATATATATATATATATATATATATATATATATATATATATATATATATATATATATATATTAAAAGTACAAAAACAACCACAGTAACATTTGTAAACAGTAAGACAACAGTAAGTGCAATGGTGCAGAGTACAAATGGTGCTGAACTAAATATGATTAATGTAACAGGTTATATACATGAGGTAGGTGGATATGACAGTATATACAGTATGTACAGTGTGCACAGATTTAAAAAGTGATAATATTTACATAAACAATTAGATACATTTACAGGTACACTGGGATTGTTTCAGAGTGATGGCCTGTGGGTAAAAACTGTCCTTGTGTCTGGTTGTTTTGGCATACAGTGCTCTGTAGCACCTACCAGAGGAGAGAAGGTGGTGTTGGGATATACAATGGTTAAAGTGGCACCAAATTGTGTAAGTGCAATCAATTCAATTTGGCTATCAAAATAATCAAAGATAATCATAAATAAAAACTTTAATGAATAAAGTCCTCGCGGGGGCACCACCCTTAAACAAGGGAAAAGGATAGCTAATTACTTGATTCAGTCTCATAAAATATACTAAACTATCAATTTGGAACTCTGGTTAATAATTAAATTTATAACTTTGACCATTAATATTAATATTATTATTATTATATTATTAATACATTAATAGCTAGTAGGTTTGAGAATTTGTTCAGCATAGAAGAGGTTGGCAAATGATTCACTCTTGTGCAACATTAAATAAATGCTTGTGTATAATTATGCCAGTTTCTTTAAAGATAAACAAACCAAAAACATACAGTATGAAGTCTAACTCTAAATGCACTAAACTACAGAACGAAGGGTGTGTGTGTGTGTGGGTGATCCAAAATGGCTGCTTGGAACCCAAATGGCGTTAAACAAAATAAATCTAATTCAAAATGGCGGCTGAGCAGCAGCCGCATGGTTAGACAAAAGAAGGTAATTCAAAATGGCTGCTGAGCCATAGTGCTAAAAGTCAAATTGGAGTGTGTGAACTGTGTAGGATAGGTCCTGGGAGATTGTGGATCCCAGAAACCTGAAGGCTTCCACAGCAGACAGCACAGCATCCATGTTGTTGGATATGGTGATGGGGGCAGTGTTGGGGAGCTTCTCCTGAAGTCCACTGTCATTGCCACAGTTTTGAGGATGTTCAGCTCCAGGTTGTTCTGACCGCACATATGCAGACTCGTCACAGTCTTGGATGAGGCCAATGACCATTGTATCATCTGCAAACTTCAGGAGTTTGACAGATGAGTCTCGTGATGTGCAGTCATTGGTGTAGAGGAAGAAGAGCAGTGGGGAGAGCACACACCCCTGGGGGCGCCAGTACTGATTGTCCGGGTGCTGGATGTGATGTTCCCCAGCCTCACCTGCTGCCTCCGTTCTGTTAGGAAGTTTGTGATCCACTGACAGGTGTGGGGTGGGACAGTGAGCTGGGTGAGCTTGGTGTGAGGGATGTCTGGGATGATGGTGTTGAACACCGAGCTGATGTCCACAAACAGGATCTTTACGTATGTCCCTGGAGAGTCAAGGTGTTGCAGGATGCAGTGCAGTCCCATGTTGACTGCATTATCCACTGACCTGTTTGCCCAGTAGGCAAACTGCAGGGGGTCCAGCAGGGGTCCTCTGATGTCCTTCAGGTGGGTCAACACCAGTCTTTCAAAGGACTTCCTGACTACAGATGTCAGGGCGATGGGCCTGTAGTCATTTAATCCTGTGATGGATGGTTTTTTGGGGACTGGGATGATTGTGGAGTGTTTGAAGCAGGCGGGGACTTCACACAGCTCCAGTGATCTGTTGAAGATCAGTGATCGGTTGAAGATCTGTTGAAGATCTGTGTGAAGATGTGGGCCAGTTGATCAGCACAGACTTTCAGGCAGGAGGATGACATACCGTCTGGTGCTGGTGCCTTCCTGATCTTCTGTCTCTGAAAGAGCCAAACACATCCTCTTCGTAGGTAGTTGTTTGATGTCGGAATGGGTGTGGGGTGTGAGTGTGGGCATGTCAAACCTACAGTAAAACACATTCAGGTCATCAGCCATATGGTGATTCTCTACAGTGGTTTCCTGTAGCTGGTTATTTCCTTTAGGTCTCTCCACACTGACGCAGGGTCGTTGGCTAAAAACCTGTTTCCAACTTCTCATTGTAGCTCCTCTTGGCTACCCTGATCTCATTCGTCAGTGTTTTTCTGGTCTGGATGTACAGGATTCTGTCCCCACTTCTGTAGGCCTCCTCCTTGGCCTGACAAAGCTGCCTTGAGTTTTGCTGTAAACCAGGGTTTATTGTTGTTGTATGTGCATAAGGTTTTAGTCGGCACACACATGCCCTCACAAAAACTGATGTAAGATGTCACAGTGTCAGACAGTTCATCTAGGTCTGTGGCTGCAGCCTCAAAAACACTCCAGTCAGTGCAGTCAAAGCAGGCTTGTAATTCCAGCTTTGCCTCGTTGGTCCATCTCCTCACAGTCCTGACCACAGGCTTAGCAGATACTTAGTTTCTGCCTGTATGTCGGGAGAAGATTAACCAGACAGTGATCAGAGAGTCCCAAAGCTGCATGGGGGACAGAGTGATAGGCATCCTTTAATACAGTGTAACAATGGTCCAGAGTGTTTGTTTTCCTGGTGGGACACTTAATGTGCTGTCTGTATTTTGGCAGTTCATAGCTGAGGTTTGCTCTGTTAAAATCCCCAAGAACGATGAGCAGGGAGTCAGGATGTTTTTTTTATCTGGTCAGCCAGGTGTTGTAACGCCTCACTAACACAGGCCTGAGGTGGGATGTAAACAATGACCAGAATAAATGTGAAGAACGCCTACGGTGAATAAAAGGGTTTACAGTTTATGAAAATAGTCTCTAAATTAGGACTGCATGATTTACTTAAAAGAGTCAGAAAAACATGAATAGCCATGTTTAAAGTTTCAAACAAAGGAATAGAGTTTTCGGCACTTTAGCCTTCCTCCACACCCAAAACTCCTCCTCCTTTGGCTAGTTGACAAAAGAGCTTGACTGGAATTTTCCCCTTATGCTGGCCCTCATCACCTAAAGTCCGCTAACAATTTAAACTTTTTCCAAGTAAGCCTTTTTAATGCCTCAGTATTAAACAATACTGCATCTCCCAGAGAACTGTGCAAGCAGTGTCTTGTCCCAGACCTTTGCCGTTGGCCCTGAAACGAGACCTCATCAGCTTTGTGACCAACTGCTTTCACAGTCACCTGGGGGCGGCCTGTGACTCAGGATCCGTGATTTAGGGGCCTGAATCACAGACGGACAGCCTGCAACTTGCGCCGTACAGCGGATTCAATCCTGCACACAACGCCGGAAAGCCAGCGGGAATGCCTAGTTTCTGCCAGCGCTCCAAAACAGTAGGCTAAACCACGGTTTTGCTGTGATAAAGAGTGGATGTCGAATAAAATAAATGTATTCCTTTTTAGATAAGTTAATTCATTTCAATTCAATTTTATTTATATAGTGCAGATTCATAACAGAAGTTATCTCATTGCACTTTTCCTATAGAGCAGGTCTAGACCGTACTATAAAATATTAATTACAGAGACCCAACAAATCCCACCATGAGCAAGCATTTGGCGACAGTGGCAAGAAAAAACTTCCTTTAAGAGAAACCTTGGACAGAACCAAACTCAATGGTGGGTCCGTAGTTAGCCACTCCGTGTTAGGTTTTGAGAGAGAGAAAAAGAGAGAGAGAGAGAGAGAGAGAGAGAGAGAGAGAGAGAGAGAGAGAGAGGTTTTGGGGGAGGGGTGGAGGAGAGGGAGGCACAATGCAAATACCACGTAGAATTTATTTATTTATTTAAATAGTAGAATAGTAATTGTAGTGTTAATATTAATAAATTAGTAATAATAGGAATGATAGGTATAGGAAAAATAATGTCAGTATTAGTGGCCCACAACCACAGATCCAATCTCTGCAGCTCTGGAGGGAGAAATACCTACTGAAAGATACAGAAGGAGAGAGGAGAGAAACGAGAAAGCACAAAACTACGGGAAAGAGAAGATGTCGAGTTAGTAACATGCAGTAATGGGATAAAAATGTATACAGATGGAGAGGGAGAGAAGGAGAGAGGAAAGAGGTGCATCATGGGAAGTCTCCCGGCAGTCTAGGCCTTTGGCAGCATTACTAAGGGATGGTTCAGGACTCACCCAAGCCAACCCTAACTATAAACTTTATCAAAGGGGAAAGTCTTAAGCCTACTCTTAAATGTGGAGATGATGTCTGCCTCCCGAACCCAAACTGGGATCTGATTCCACAGGAGAAGAGCTTGATAACTGAAGGCTCTGGCTCCCATTCTACTTTTGGAGACTCTAGGAACCCTGCATTCTGGGAGCGCAGTGTTCTAGTCGGTAGCAAGCTTTGTAGGTGAGGAGAAGGATTTTAAATTATATTCTGGATTTTACAGGGAGCCAGTGCAGAGAAGCTAATACTGGAGAAATATGATCTCTTTTCCTAGTTCTTGTCAATACACGTGCCGCAGCACGGTGGATGGCCGCCCACCATTGAGTCTGGTTCTGTCCAAGGTTTTATTTTCCTCTATTAATGATGAGTAGTAAGCTGCTCTGGCATTATGGAGGGCTTTCCTATATGTTTTAAGACTATCTTGCCAGACTAAATGAGATTCTTCCAGGTTGTTGGAACGCCATTTCCTTTCAAGTTTTCGTGATGTTTGCTTTAATTTGCGGGTTTGGGGGTTATACCATGGAGCTAACCTTCTTTGTTTTATTATCTTCTTTTTTTGAGGAGCGATAAAATCGAGTGTCATTTGCAGTGAGCCTGCAGTGCTATCAACTAAATGATCAAATTGGGAGGGGCTGAGATTTGCATAGGAGCCATTTGTTATATTGAGACATAACATTGAAATAAATGCAGATGGAAGTGCTTCCTTAAATTTAGCTACAGCAATATCAGATAGACATCTAGAGTAGGAATTTTTGCCTAATGGCGTGTAGTCCAGCAATAGCAGTTCAAAAGTTATTAAATAATGGTCTGATAAAGGATTCTGTGGAAAAACTATTAAATGTTCAATTTCAATGCCATATACCAGAACAAGGTCGAGGGTGTGGTTCAAACAGTGAGTGGCTTCATGTACACTCTGACAAAAGCCAATCAAATCTAATAATGAGATAAACACAGCTATCATTTTCAACATCCACATGAATATTGAAATCCCCTACAATAATTACTTTCTGTTTTAAGGACTAAACTTGATAAAAACTCTGAGAATTCAGATAAAAATTCAGAATAAGGACCAGGAGCGCGGTACACTATAACAAATAGAATTGGCTGTTGTGTTTTCCAGGTTGGGTTTGAAAGACTAAGAACAAGGCTTTTGAATGGGTTATAATTTAGTTTAGGTTTAGGGTTGATTAATAGGCTTGAGTCGAAGATGGCTGCAACTCCACCTCCTCGGCCGGTGCCTCGAGGAATATTAATATAATATATATCAAGGAGTATTAATATGACTGGGCGGAGTGGATTCATTTAGGCTAACATATTCTTCATGACCCAGCCAGGTTTCAGTAAAACAAAATAAGTCAATATGATACTCTGATATTAATTCGTTCACTAGTACAGCTTTAGATGACAGAGATCTGATGATTAAGAGTCCACATTTAATTCTCCTATTTTGTTGTGCTATTTCAGCGTTTTTGTTTAGGTTTTTATGTACAGCTACTCTTCTGTTAACTTTCGTTTGATTCATTTAAGTGGTCAGGGGGCAGACACCATCACTAAGGAGTTTTGGGTGGGTAACTGCTCTAATGGAAGCGCAGAGAAGTGTGTAGGACTGTAACTCTGCCTCCTGGTCTCAACTCTGAGTTGTCATGGTTTTGGTTCACTAATAAACTCGGTCAGATTTCTGGCTATGAGAGCTGCTCCATCCAAAGTGGGATGAATGCCGTCTCTCCTAATAAGACCAGGTCTTCCCCAAAAAGTCCGCCAATTATCTACAAAGCCCACATCGTTTGCTGGACACCACCTCGACAGCCAGTGGTGGAATGAAGACATGCGGCTAAACGTGTCATCACTGGTCAGGTTTGGCAGGAGCCCAGAGAAAACTACGGAGTCCGACATTGTCTTTGCATATGTACACACCGACTCAACATTAACTTTAGTGACCTCTGATTGGCGTAATCGGGAGTCGTTACCGCCGACGTGAATAACTTACTTGAAATATCTTACTGTATTAAGTTTATCCTTAGCCAGCAGTTTTAAATAGGATTCAATGTCACCAGCTCTGGCCTCATACATTTGACTATGGTCGCTGGTGTCGCTAACTTCCCGTTTCTCAAAATGGAGCTGTCAATGATCAGCGTTGGTTTCTCAGCGGGTGTGTCACTGAGTGGGGGGAACTTGTTAGAAATGTGAACAGGTTGGTGGTGAACCGTGGGCTTCTGCTTAGAGCTATGCTTCCTTTGGACATTCACCCAGCCTCCCCCCAGGAGATGGCTAACAGGAGCTTACTCTGGTCAGTCCACACCGGCTACTGAGGGCTGGCTAACTACAGCAGCTAATGGTTGAGTTCCCATGGTGCGGAACCACGTTTCCAATTCACTAAGCCTCGCCTCCAATGCTACAAATAAACTACATTTATTACATGTACCATTATCACTAAAGGAGACAGAAGAATAGCTAAACATTTGACACACAAGGAGAGGGATAGAGAGAAGCCATCACTAGCTGCAAAGCTAAAGAACGGTAGCTAGCAAAAATGAATAGCGTGTAAACTGTCGGATTAGCGAGAAAGTTGTTAAAAGAAGGAGAGAGCTATGAGTGCTTGAGCAGAACTAGTGTACGTTTATAGCAGATAGTTGATCACTATAATGAAGAATCGAACAAAATTAACTGTGATGAGTTAGAGCAGCAGAAATATGCTACTAGTAAAACACAAACACCGGTGACCTGAAATGACACAATACGCTTACCGCAGCACGTCCTACAGAGCAGGTCTAGCCCGTACTCTTTATAATATTATTTCCCGAGACTCAACAAAGCCCACCATGAGCATTTGGCCACAGTGGCAAGAAAAAACTTCCTTTTAACAGGCAGAAACCTTGGACAGAACCAGACTCAATGGTGGGCGACCATCCGCCGATGCCCCAGCGTTACTCATCATTTTGGTTTAAATAATCAAATCACTTACATCACCTCACTATCCATCAGCTCATCCTGGAGTTCTCCACTCTTGCCTCGGCCTAGACAAAATACCTTGCAGTCCTCAGCTCCTCTGGCTGCGGCAACCGGAATGCGACCATCCCATCTCACTCCCCTGACTCCAGAACTGGACAATGATCCCACTCTTCTGTGGCTCGGGTCCATCATCACTGGCACCCTGGAGCATGAAGCCGTTTCAGCTAAGCCTGAAGATCTGTGCCTCCACTCTCAACCTCAAATCTGAACCAGCACAGACTTTTTAAGATGGTTCTTCTCAATGTAAGATCCTTCTCTAACGAAACGTTTATTTTAAATGATTTCATCTCTTCTACTGATTTAGATTTCATGTTCTTAACAGAATCCTGGTTACATCCTGGTAATCACAGTCAGCTGGTTGACTTGTGCCCTCCAGATTATGACTGCTTTGTTCTAGGGACTGTGGTTGTGATGGGGGCCTTGTTACTGTCTATAGGAAGCATTTAAAGTGTAACCTCATAGTTTGCAATGATTTTTCCTTCTTTGAAGTGCTCATGTTTAAACTTGGTGGCCCCCTCCCGGTCATATTTGCTATTATTTATTGCCCCTGTAAACCAGCTGCCTCCTTCTTATTGGAACTCCCTGAGTTTATATCCAGTATTATGATAGAATTGTTCTTTGTGGTGATTTTAATATTGATGTTGATGACTCTTCTAATGCCCTTGCTGCTGATTTTTTAAATATCACTAACTTTCAACTACATGTGTCTGGCCAAACTCAATCCTGTGGCCACACCTTAGACCTAGTATTTAGTCTGGATCTGAGAATATCATCTGTGGAAATCAGGGACATGTTGTATCACCTATGCATTGTTTTTAAGTGAATTAGAGGCTGCTAGTGCTGTCTTATCCCGCTCTACACACACGTCCTTAATGAGCATTGTGCCTCAAAATTCTGTATACTGTTCAGTTCTCCTGGCAATGTGTTTCCCGATTCCTCCAACACCAACGAGTTGGTTGATTCTTTTAACTACCTGTGTTCTTCAACCTTAGATCTCATAGCTCCTCTGAAATATAGACTGAACTCAAGGACTAGAAAACATCCATGGTTAAATAACAGTATTCGAAGCAGTAAAAGGAAATGCAGAAGAGCAGAATGCAGATGGAAGAAATCAGGTCTCCAGGTCCACTTTGTGGCTATGAAAGAGCTATTACTTCTTTATAATAGAATGGTGAAGGATGCAAGAACATGTCATTTCTCTGCACTTATTTCTGCCCATCAGCATAACCCCAGATTCCTATTTAAGACTGTGGATCAATTAGTTAACCCAGCCTCTCCTTGTGCCTCTGCTGATTGTGATGCTGATTGTGAAAAGTTTCTTTTGCACTTTGCTGGAAAGGTGGAGTTAATAAGATCTGGTATAACCCCCAACCCTGCCTTTTTAGATGTGGATCACCCGCTCAGGGATTCTTTGAGCAATTTTTCTGCTGTTACTCTGCCTGAACTCTTTGGAGTTGAATTGGAAGTTATGGATTGTATTGTGCTCTCTGTCTACTGGCTGTGTCCAATATTACTTTAAAACTGCTTGTGTCCAGCCAGTCCTTAAAAAACCTGGGCTTGATCCTAGCCTCCTGGACAACTATCGTCCAGGGCAACTATGGGGTGGGCATATCTGGCACTGCACTAGACTGGTTGTCATCTTATCTGTCCAATAGGAAATTCTGTGTCAGCATTAATAACGTCATGTCATTCTTCTCCCATATCAAGTACGATGTGCAACAAGGTTCAATTCTGGGTCCAATACTGTTCTCCTTATACATGCTTCCCTTGGGTGATGTCATCCACAGACATGGGATTTCTTTTCATTGTTATGCGGATGACACACAGTTGTACCTCCCTGCCAAGCCCACTGACCTTAGTACACTGAGTTCTCTACAGGACTGCCTGTCTGAAATAAAAAAATTGTATGTTAATACATTTTCTACAGCTCAACTCAAATAAAAATTAAATCCTTGTTCTTGGTCCCCAACATATCACTAAACAAATACTGCCATCTACTAGTAACCTGTCATAACATATCAAGCCTGTTGCAAGAAATCTTGTTGTCCTGTTTGATAGCAATTTATGTTTTGAGCAACATATCACTAAGCTTGTCCAATCATGTTTTATCACCTCAGAAACATTGCAAAAATCCGATCTATTTTAAATCTTAGTGATGCAGAAACTGTTGTACATGCTTTTATCTCATCACGCCTTGATTATTGTAATAGTCTGTTCACTTGTCTTAATCAAAAAACTTTGAAATGACTGCAGAATGTACAGAGCTCAGCTGCTAGGCTTTTAAGCAGGACCAAGAGGTTTGATCACATCACACCTCTTTTAGCCTCTTTACATTGGCTCCCTGTTTGTTTTAGGATTGATTTTAAGATCTTAAAGATTACTTTTAAGGCTCTTCATGGCCTGGCTCCAGACTATATTTTAGACCTTGTAATCCCTTATAAACCTTCACGTAGTTTGAGATCTTCGGGCAGGGGTCTTCTGTCTGTTCCTGAGTCCAGGATGAAAATTAAGGGCGACAGAGCTTTTGCCGTCAGGGCCCCAAGGCTCTGGAACAACTTGCCTGAAGAAATTAAGTTGTCTGAGTCAGTGTCTTCTTTTATGTCTCTTCTCAAAACACATATTTATCGGAAAGCATATCCTGATTTTACCTGAGCTGTATGTTTATTTTATTGCTTTTATGTATTTTATTTCTTTTATATTTTATCATTCACTGTGGTATTTTATTTCTCTTCTTGTGAAGCACTTTGTACTTTGTTTTGATAAGTGCTCTATAAATAAAGTTTTATTATTATTATTTTTGTCAATAACTTAAGGTTTACCTCATCATTCAATATCTTTAGTCATCTGTTGTTTATTCTTTTTATCATATACTCATTAATCCCTTATTTATTCAGTTATTAGGCATTTAGTTATTTAGCATTTAGTACTCATTTAATCAGTAAGAAGTTGTCTGTTTTCTTTGAAGCAGAAGACGAGATCAATCTTTCTAAATTAATTCAGTCATTCTTAAGAGACTGATCATTTTAATGATCAAGTTAATAATTAATTCGGTTTATTTATTTTCCCTGGTACAGGGTGGTGCCCCTTAAACAATAGTATTTAATTGCAATATTTGATTAAAGTAGTTGATTCTCTTACAGGAGGATAATTAGCAATGCCTAATGTTGTGTTAAAAAGCAGCTTGTTTTTGGAGAAGTGTAATTTGGGGTGTGGTCAGTACATTGTGACATCACTGTTGGGTGTGGTTGTAGGTGCACCAGAGCACACTTCTGACCACATCACCCACACCCAGATGATGACACAGTGACGCTGAGCATGGCAAGAGTCTTTATACTTCATTCAGAGATGGCAGTGAAACACTGCTTTACCACCTGGTACTGAGTGACTCTTTAAACTGAAATTTACAGTTGAGAAATTTCCCAGCACTTTCCTGCTACCTAGAGCACAATGGTGACGTAAACCTACTATGCTTTGACTCTGCGCCCTACCTCATGTTGAGAACAGCTCATGTGATCATTTATGAAATGCCCAAAGGTGTGTTTAGACACAACATAAACATTATCAATGTGTATAGTAAATCTGAGGAAATTTGACATTGAAAAGTGCATTTTACATTTTGGGTTTTTTTTCTGTGGAAAAATTTGGAAAGTTTGGCCTGATTGTGGCCCTAGAGGAATGTCAGGGGTTGATGTAAAACATTAAGATTATCATCTGGGAACCATGCATATCCACAGCACAACAGTTTTCAAGATACCTTGTTGTGGACCAATGTATGCATCAAGGATAAACTTTGACTGAATGGTGGTGCTATTATATCACCAAAACCATCCTTTAGATACTGTGAATATCCACACCAAATATTATGAAAACTCAGGCATTAGCATCTAAGATACTTTGATCAAGTTTTGAAAGATGCATACCACCACACACCTGCAATGTTCCTAATTTAAATATGACCAAAGACCTTTTTTTTTGCATTTCCTCTCCCAGTCTTTCCCCATGTTTGTCATCATTCAGAAAAGTGCATGCATATGTATTATTTTTTCAATATGAGGAATATGAATATCTATACCAAATACCATGGCATTTCATGGCCAGTAGTTGTCAACATATGTTGTTCTGAACTAAAGTAGTGGACAGACTGACCGACCGGCCTTATCCTTAGACCCTCCTTGCTTGTGAAAAAGTCAAAAAGCTATTCTTGCACCTCTAGTGCCTGCTCACACAAATACACATTAGCAAGAAGCAGTATGGATGAGTTGGGGAAATTTCTAAAGATGAGTAAGTACATCATCAAAGTCACTTTGCAAGTACTGGCTGTACAGTACAGTACTTCCTATTAATCATAATTCTCTGTCAACTTGGACATTTGAGAATGGAAAAAAGAACAACTTACATTGCAACCACATGACCACAGTGCAATAAGCATTGCATATTTTCTTTAGAGTTTAAATTTGACTGAGACATCAGCATGTGGAGTCTAGACTAAACATATAATGGAGAGCATACAATGCATGCTTCCACATCAGATAAATGTGTAATGATATAACAGGTGATATTTGAGAAGAAGCTATTAATTCTCTTCAACACAAAATTTTCATCTTTCCTCTTCTTAATTCAGCCACTTAGTGCACAAATTGATAGCACAATTATATCACTAGGTTTTCCACGGTATTCGGTGTTACCGGTGTTACACGGTGTTCAGGCATACACCGATTAGATTACTTGCCCACCAGTGTTTTGCTTTTTTTTATAGAAATAAAACCCATTTAGTTCATTTTAGCATGTTCATAAAATAAAAAACTCATTTGTAAAATACTAAGCGTGTTATCAATAATTAGTCAGAAGATTCCACAATTATAAACTAAAAGTGTCTGCTTCATACAGCAGCAGCATCAGAGTTGCAGCACAGAATAGCAGGAGTCAGATTTCACTTATCACGTGACAAGATTAAGGAGAGTTGACTGACAAAATGACTGAGGATTTGGTGTCAAAGCGAAAAGCAAAAGTGCCTATTTGGCAATATTTTGGATATAAACCCAATGCTAATAGGGAACCTGATAACGTTAATGAGGCAATCTGTAAATTTTGTCGGATGAAGGTGGCAGCATCTGGAGGCACCACCTCTAATCTACACACACAGTAAGCATTCGTTTTGTTCAAAGTAAGAGGAAGATCTAAAGATCTAACATTGAAGATCAAAGTAAGTGCTCTACAGATATTGAGAGTCATTGATGGATATCTTCTGGTAAAATGTCTGGTGCAATCAGCAACACCGGTGTTGCCACGAGTTGGGAAATTTCCTTACACTGGCATCTCTACTATCCATTCATTCATTAGAGGGATAGATTCAGAACCCCAGATCGGCATATAATAGCATAATAGCATATTTCTTTTTTTTTATTATGTGACCAAGTAAAAGGAAAGAGTGCATTCTAATAAATGCAGTTTGACAGGTTCTGTTGCATTTATGGCCTCTAGTCATGGAATCTTGACATTTGTCAGCGCATTCGTTTTGGAAGAACAGTCCAGAGAAAGTCTATTTCTCAATTTGTCGTTTATTAAAGCATTGGAGGATCAAAAGCATCTTGTACAAGGATCTTCTCTATTCAGTAAACCACAGTCAGCAAGCTGTTAGTCTGTAGCCAACATCCTAGAAAAGAGTACTCTTCTTCACATTACACAGGGTTTTATAATAGAAATGTGCAGTTATCTGACATTGTGAGGTGACAGCGCCCTAGGGGGAGGAACCCTACACTTCCTCTGTTAGTGAGTTGTTTACTGACGCTGCACCGCTCCCCATAACTGCTACATCTCCTTGTGGTCATGAGTACATAATGTCCTCAGTACATGATGTTCTTTCTGATATTCCTGTTTCTTTGTATAAGTATAAGTTTGTTGCAACAGCTTGTCAAATTCTTTCCTGCAGAAAGCAGGTCTGCAGGACAATGCCTGGAAGTGTTAAACTTCAAGGCCTGCTTGTGTGTGCCTGTGTGTACAAATGTTTAACATGGTATTAATATAATAGGTAAGCAACCTTCGTTTAAGTTATTAATTCTCGCACGTTACATGAAGAAATGTGACATTTTTTGCTGTGTAGCATGCACAGATCCTCCAGCCGGGAGAGATAATGCACATTGCATTACAAACATGATAATTGATAGATCAAATCCTTGCAATAAAGTCACACAAAACTAAATGATGTGGTATTTTTTTTTAACTGAGACAAATGTCAAACTGGATTCTGTCTGTCTCAAGAAATTAAGGGAGATCAATACGGACAGATTTGTCCCTAATTTGCTCTATGAGTTAGGTTTGTGCCATCAAATGTGGTAACCCATTTATTTAACATTGGCCTACATTTTTCCCTCTTACTAATATTCTTAATGGAAGAGTCCAACATTCAAAGAAATACTGTTTTCTATCTTATCCAGAGTCAGATTAGATAATCATAGCTGGTTACAAAAACTCTAGAGTTCTTATTTATTACTACCAGTACTACTACTTACATGCCATATCTTGTGTATTTAAAGATTATATTGATAACATGTTTATGTGGACAAAAAACAAAAAAACATCCACAGAGCTTTTAGAAAGGTGAGGAAATGATTAATTCACAATCATAATATATATTTTTAGGAAAAAATATATTATGATTATTAAAAATTCTGATGGGTCCAAAATGAATGTTTTGTTTATCTCTGTGTAAGATGTCTGACGTTTGGTTCTTGCTTCTAACAAGGCTTGTGAGCCAGTAGTATAACTATTACTATACTATTGGTATCACGTGGCATAGTTGCCAGTTAGTGTGGAAAAAACAGACACTGGCGTTAGCACATATTAGCTAACTTAGCTTAATTGTCCGAACAACAGTAACCCATAAAATTACAGTTCTGCATATTTAAACAAAATAAACAAAAACTACTGACAGTCATAGTCCTTAAAAGCTTAACTAATGCGTTGTCACCAGTTAGATTGTCAAAATGAGAAAAATAACAGCGTTAATCCCTGAGGAGCTACGTTAGCATTAGTGATGGTTGTCCAGTTACCTAACGTTATAGTTCCCTCAAACAATTAAGATGTGACTGTGTCATTTGCTATCAATAGAGAGGCTACTTTGAGGTTATTCCACATCAAGAAACATCTATTGTTAAGTAATATAAGAAATAAATCTAATCCTCACTCGTTGGCCACACCTGCTATTTGTCGATTAGGGCAAAACTACTGATTGGTTAGGGCAAAATAACACCCCCACCCAAACAGAAATCAGCACTGAGCACAGTGTCAGATTGAATGAATGAAAGTGAAAAAAATCAGGCACATCCTGTCTCAAAATGATGCCAAAAAACTAGTGCATGCATTTGTTACTTCTAGGTTGGACTATTGCAATTCCTTATTATCAGGCTGCCCCAATAAGTCCCTTAAGACTCTCCAGTTGATCCAGAATGCTGTGGCACGTGTACTGACAAGAACTAGAGATCATATTTCTCCAATATTAGCTTCTCTGCACTGGCTCCCTGTAAAACCAAGAAGAGAATTTAAAATCTTTCTCCTCACCTACAAAGCTCTTAATGGTCAGGCCCCATCATATCTTAAAGATCTCTTAATACCATATTACCCGACTAGAACACTGTGCTCCCAGAATGCAGGGTTATTTGTGGTTCCTAGAGTCTCCAAAAGTAGAATGACTGACTGCAGACAACTGCAGTCAGTCAGCATCTACCAGTGATCTTTTGTAGTACTTTAAATAAAGACAGTCTGAACTAATGATCCAGTTCTCAATCTCGCTGTGTCCTGCTTTTGGGTTCCTTAGATCGTGATAACCTAACAGTGTGTCTTTAAAACTCCAAATGAATGCAGGCACATAGTTTTATAGTAAGCAGTTTCAATAATAAATGGATTGGTATAAAATCCATCATTTTTCAACATTAAATGAGACTAAGGCCAGTGTAGTGGAACATTTTAACAGAACTTTCAAGACACATATGTGGAGATATTTAACAGCTGTTAATTCATGTAGATATGTTGACAGGATCCATGATCTTGTTGAAGCCTATAACAAGTCTCATCATAGATCAATAAAGATGCCGCCAGCGGCTGTAAATAAAGACAATGAGAAAACTGTTTTTAACAACTTGTACAAGCAAAAACCACAGATAATGGTGTCCTTTAAATTTCGTTTGGGGGATACAGTGAGAATATCAAATCTCTGAGGCGTGTTCAGAAAAGGTT
Organism: Siniperca scherzeri; assembly: GCA_027580175.1. Taxonomy (NCBI): domain Eukaryota; kingdom Metazoa; phylum Chordata; class Actinopteri; order Centrarchiformes; family Sinipercidae; genus Siniperca; species Siniperca scherzeri. The sequence continues at coordinate 4,932,058 of CM050843.1, read as the reverse complement.
ATGAACAAACGTTCAGAGATGAGTTTTTTATAGTTCCACCTGTTTATAGACTAACAGATTGTGCTGGTGAAGCATTGAAAGGCACATTTTATGAATGAACTAGTAATTATCGATAAACACAAAGTGTTACAAATAGCAAAAAATATTGGCCAGAAAAAGATCAGGATGTAAAGAGCTGGTTCTTGTGAAATGGTTGGGCTAGCCCGAGAAATTTAACACATGGCTCCTTGAAAAAAACATTGTTGACATGTGTAGTGGCAGTTTCTGCGGAATAAAGAAACAAACAAGGCAATCACTTGTCTTTCTGTAGGTTTACTTCAAGCATCTGCAGACGGACTCACAGCAACAAAACATACATCAGTATAATCTGCTCTGAATGAGTACAGAGGGAAAGGAGCATCAGTTATTTATCCAGTCTTCAGGGTCAGGCTCCTCAACCCGGGGAGAAGAGTGTCCCTGAAGTCTGGACATAACAGTCACTAGGATGTTTTGTAGTTCCATCTCATCATTATGTACTGTCCTCATCATGCAGTCCAAACAATCATACACAGATCAAGTATTGACGTCAAACACTTATGTATAGCATCTGTATGTTATTATATCAGAGAGTCAGTTTGTTCTTGCCATTACAATTCCTCCCTTTTTAGCATAAAAATCATTTTTAAAAATGCTAATCAAAATAATTAAGAACAAAAGTTAAAAGTAGGAAAGGAAAAATCAAACAACCAGACAAGTGGGGAAAACCTCAAGTGTCAGAGGAAGAAAAAACCCATGTCCTTATCATTTACTCATCAAGCAAACTTCAATTCAATAGCCAATAGTCATTAGCAGTCATTATCATTATAACTGGACGCAAATAGAAATGAACTAAAAAATGTAATGAGAGATTAAACCAAAGAACTAAGTCATAAAGAATAAGAATGCGTGAATCAACAGAACAACATAACTATTATTATTATTATTATAACTGTAACCATTAGGTAAATAGCTCTAGCAGTAATACATGATTTCATGAGCATTTTATTCTAAATTTGTATCATACTTCAAAATCCAGTGTGGTTATATGCAATTTTATTCTCCTCAAATCATATCATTGTCAAACGGTGGAATCCATTCAACAGAGCTGGATGTTTCTATTGGCATATTCATATACTGACACATAGATGATTTAATTGCTGTAGCAATCGCAGATCTGAAGCAGGGAATTACACAGCAGGTCAAAAGGAGGAAGAGCACAATAACTAGGAGCACAGGTGCCAACATTTTCATCAACACATTCTTCCATCCTCCTATAGTCAGCCATTACCACATGTCCCATCTTCCCACACTCTGGGAGTCTAGGCTTTTCTACTCATGCAGTAGGTCGTTCAGGTGGGAAACAACATCTGTCATATTGTCTGTGATATCTGGAACATAGGTGCAGCAATCAGTTCCAATAATGACAAACTCCTACTTGACTAGCTAGCATCAAGTCCAAAGCCATCCTATTCTGCAGGGCCACGTTTTTGATCCCCTGCATGGTAGGAGTGAGAGTGGAAAACCCTACCTCTACCAGTGCCGTCAAGTTCTCAAGATCTGTGGCCAGGTGGTCTATCTTGTGTGCATTATTCACAGTCCTCCATCAGGGGAGGATACCACTGATTCCTTTCTCCCCTGGTGACACTCTCGTAGTGGATCGCCGTGCTCTGTGTGGTAAATAATAGTGAGCATAGTGGGTGTGGAAATGAGTGATGGTAGGTAGAATGTTCACAGATGTTATCAGCTTAGCAAGGTAGCAGGTGCCACACCACCCTGGTCTGAGGGATTGATAAACATGTTGTCCACATACCCACACGTGCTCTCTTAGGGATCCACATCCATCCTACCTAGGCATCAGGATAATGGGATTGTCGCTTCCTGAGCAGTGTAAGGTGATGGTGTCAGTCAGATTCAGCTGAGCGATGTATGGCTGAGGTCCCCTGCATTCGCTTTGTGCTCCCTTGTTCCACTCGGTACCGCATGTTGTAGTGACAGTCTGTTTGCATTCTGAAGTCCCCAGGAAGTGGTCTCTAGATGTATAGCACTGTCTGGTGAACCCAACAATGCCGGCCGGGGATGTTGGATTGGTAGGCATAATGGGCCAATGAATCCCTTGCTGGGTTATTTGGCTCAAGTTCCAAAACCTTGCTGTGGAGCCATCGTAGTTGGTGATGCAGATGTTACATCGCTTGAGTGCAGGACCCATGTCTTTCACTGTCCTGCAGAGTAACCCCCTGGGTGAATGCTACCATGACTCCTAGGGTCTCTGAGACATTTAATGGCCTGGGTTTCACTTGGAGGGAATCCCCCACACCATGGGGGAGCTGCTCTGGTTAGTCACTTTTCTGGCAGTAGTCAGTATAGTTGCATACCATGTGTTGTCTTCCAGCTGAGCTGGGATGTTGGGGAAGATTGATGCCACCTCCCTTTTGACTCCTCCTTCTTCTAGGGTTAGTTGTGATTCGAATGTTTCCATTAGTGAGACTGATGGCAGGATGATGATGACAGCGAGCAGCACCCCGCCTCCGTGGCCTCTCAGTCCGTCACCCCTCCATCGCCATCTTTCCCTGGTCCCAAGTGTCATCTTGTCAGTTGTGTCACCGTCACCTCTGCCTACTCCCTAATCAGTGTGCCCATGATGTTGGTTCGGGAGGGTAGCGGTTCCAGGTGGTCCCAGTGGAATTTCTAGGTGTGCTCAGAAAAATCCCCCCCCCCCGGACCGCCACTCCCCTCCAATACCCCCTGAACGCACAAGGGGAGGAAGGTTCGGTTCAATCACTGATCTCAATCTCACTTGTCTGGTGATTGGCTGCTGACCCCGGCTCGGGTACTCGTTTGCAGTGGGTGGCATGGATCCACGTAGCTCTCTCCGCCACCTTTACAGCTGTTTCAGTGGTGAGCAATATCTGTTAGAACACATATTTATTCTTTAACCCCCATTCCCCAACTACAATAACTTCGTTTGATGTTTTAAATGGCCTCCTTGTGTTTTTTAATATTTTGGCTGGATTCTTAGGAGTGCTTCTGCCACTGTTAAGAGGAGAGGAAAAAAAGGACCTTGAAGCTGGCTGCTAGGGGAAAGACAGTTAGATAGTTTACAGACTCACTTGAGAACGAAAAAAAATTAACCCTTCAATGCCTCTAAGAGCGGGCTGTTTTATTGCCTTCTCAGATCATCTGTTTGGCATTCACACCTTTTACTTACTCAGTTTTTAATATATTTATTTTATTTTACTATTGTTTTATTTGTTTGTTTCTTCACGCATTCACTCCCCCCTTTTTTAAAGATGAGTTCCAAACTACGAATCTTTAAACAACCCACGAGGGAACCTAATGAATGAGGCAAGTGTGTGTAGAAAAGAATTGTAGTGGCAGTTTCTGCGGAATAAAGAAACACTCAAGGCAATCACTTGTCTTTCTGTAGTTTTACTTCAAGCGTCTGCAGACGGACTCACATCAGCAAAACATACATCAGTATAATCTGTTCTGAATGAGTACAGAGGGAAAGGAGCATCAGTTATTTATCCAGTCTTCAGGGTCAGGCTCCTCAACCCGGGGAGAAGAGTATCCCTGAAGTCTGGACATAACAGTCACTAGGATGTTTTGTAGTTCCATCTCATCATTATGAGACAGTGTAGTCCCTCATTCGTCCAGGAGTGTTCTATCGTAGAAAAAGTTTCAGTCGTAATCTGAAATCTAAAAGTCTGCATCTAAAAGCTACAAACCACACATTTGAAGACAGCGAGGTGAAGATTCTAAGTAGAGAGAAGAGTTGGTTTGAACGGGGCGTCAAGGAAGCCATTTTTGTGAAGAAAGAGAACCCCTCTTTGAACAGAAATGGTGGTCTGAGATTTAATCTGCCCAAAGTCTATCAGAGTGTATTATCACCTTGGTCACGCCAATCACAAGCTAATCAGGTACTTAACAGTGATGAAGTAGATGCAGCCAGAAAACAATAGGACTGATTACTGATTGCTGGGCCGTCTTGGAAACTATTAGGTCAGTTTCAGGTGAAACTAGCTATTAACAGATACTCAGGCGGATTCCTTCCTGAGGGCAGGGCTTATGTAACACAGAGTAGCTTAAATTTCTAGTTCCCGTCCAATTTTTTCACAATTGAGAATGACTTCCGGATGGGAGCCGAAACGTCTTGATTCTAAAAACAGTGTCCAGATGACTACGACTGAAACCTTTTCTACGATCTCATCATTATGTACTGTTCTCATCACACAGTCCAAACAATCATACACAGATCAAGTATTGACATCAAACACTTATGTATAGCATCTGTATGTTATTATATCAGAGAGTCTGTTTGTTCTTGCCATTACACGTGCAATAAAAAGTGTATGGTATCTGCTTATGCGCTCACTTTTGAATCGAGGCATATCCATGTCAGAACAATAGAAATGAACGGCTATTATGTTTATGTTTTATGTTTTATGAAAGATATGGTGATACAGGACAAAATTAGCAAAGCCAATCATTCTGAGCGAGCCATATGAGGTGGGGATTATCAAGTTCCAATATCCCTGGGTCTGGGCTAGTTTTTCCGCAGAGGATACTGATGTGACTGTCCATGATTCTAAAACACAGCAGACATTGACTATAACTCGGTTTTTATTACTCTATACCTAGAACAGTAAAAGAATTTCATTCGAAATGCATTCTTCACCAGGCAACATCCCACATATTTCTACAGTTTAACAATGTTACAAATCGTATTTATTTTTCATTTATATGCCATAGGACAGATACCTAAATTTGTTATAGTTGGATTTGTCGATAACGTGGGATATACGCATACACGTACCCCGTTTAATTTTGAGGACTACATTACAGAGTTTATACAGGATGTCTATACACACATGGACAGTCTTACCCTGTCATTTCAACCACATTTTCAAAGAGGACAGTACACAAGAGAGTATTACCAGCTGATACAAACCACCGGTCACCATCTAAAAGACAGATCGCTGGCCATATCATCTCAAGATTTTGGTGGTGGCTATATCTTATTCTGTTTCATATTGGAGCCTGACAGAGGATGTTCAGGGAATGTTTCACTAATTAAAACAGGCATCTTTGCTGAACACAAGCAAAGATTATTTTTTTTGACAGTTTTGGTAATCCTCCTGACTGTGACAATTTTCCATCGGAAATAAATAACTTCTTTGTGAAAAACTGTACAGATGTATCTTGTTCTAAAAGACAAGTGCAGGATAATCATGCTACAACCTGCGGTCAACATTGTGTGTTTTTCTGATATATATAAAAAAAGATGTCTCATGCACACATGCTAAACATGTATGGAACTAATCTTGTTTGTAATGACGCTATGGTTTGTCAATTTGTCAACAAGATACTACCTGATGTTACCATGGATATCATTTTACATGTGTACAATATGGAAAATAGATGTGTAATCTAATGATAAATGTTGTGTAATGATGATAATTGCAAATAAAATTTGCAATTGCGCAAAAAAAGCATTGGAGAACATGATTTATCAATACTTATCAAGTTTTACAATGTTTTAAAGAGATTTTGAAAAGGTAATTTGATTTAAAAGAATAAATAAAAATAAATTTGTTCTGTCATTGGCATATTTTGCCTTCATAAGATTCATACTATAATACATAGAAAATAGTAAAAAAAGAAATCAAAAATACACTCCTTATGTCATTGGGACATTTAGTCTTTAGTTTCATAAAAATGCATTCAGTCTTCCTATAATATGTAGAAAATAGTAAAAAGAAATCAAAAATACATTTGTTGTGTTATTGCTACATTTAGCATTCATAAAAATACATTCGATCTACCTATAATACATAAAATAGTAAAAAAGAAATAAAAAAATCTAGCCATGCAGTAGTAATCTAGGTGATGTAAACCGCTTTGATCCAGGTGTCCTAAGAGGTGTCCTAAACCTGTATGAGCCATTCAAGGAATGTTTTCTCTTTTTTGTGTTGCCTGATTTGCCATGGTTGTAAAACTCATTTTACTAGTGTGTCATCGCCACCTTTATATTCTGAAATAACCCTACATACCTGGGTGTTTGGGATAGCAGATAGCGGTACATTTAAACTAGCTCTAACTAAAAACATTTCTCCCCCCTTTGGTCTAGAACTGTCTAAAACATTATGTGATGCAGTGACACTTTTTACCAAATCATACAAGTGTGAACCTCTCACCGGTTGATTGTTAACAGTAATTTCTCCCTGATCTGTCCAAGATATACATTTTTTTGGCCCAATGCATCCAAAATGTATTCAGCATTTTTCTTACTTCTTTTAAGCATGTGTTTTAAAACTTCTTCTAGAATCAGGTCCTTTTAAGCACACCAGGTGTAACATCGATACATGTCGATACACTACTTTCACTGGAGGGTAGTGATAAAGTCAATACACTTTTTTCACGCTCCCCCTGTCTCACCAGCAACAGGTATCACTGTAGAATACCGGCATATTTTTTGGCCTTCTCATACACGTCTGTATCCAGTAGTTTCAATACATCGAGCATAGCTCTATCCAAAACATTTTGTGCTGTTTGTTTTATGGAAACATTGCTTTGCTCCTGCTGCTGCTGGTGCTGCTTTAATGAGTCCAACTGATGCTGAGGAACTCCATTGTGCTTTATTTTACTGCCGATTGAAAGATTTGCTATAAAAGGAATAGCTGGTTCTAGCAAGGGTAATAAAACCCCTCCTCCTCTCTTGTTGATAGACGGTCTTTTTTTAAAGTTTTACTTTATCAGCGACTAGTCTGATGACTTCTTTTTCAGCTGTTTGTACTGTTTGTCAGTTAGTAGGACATTGAGAACTATTTCACACGTTAATAAAGTCTGGGCTTGCATTACCCACAATAACCCTTCGCACACTCTGTGACGTTTTACGTATATAACAACTCCAACTGAGCCAAATTCCTCTGCATATGTGACAACATTGTCACCCCTTTTGCTTTTTCGGAATATATACAACCGGCTGATCTGATACCAATGCTGTTCTGAGTCTTAAATAATCTGGTGTCTTAGCTTTATAATCTATAAGGAGGTAGCCGTAGGCAGAGCTGGTAGCATCATTAAAAGCCTCTAAAAATTTTTGGTGTTGCTGGGAAACATCTGTCTACCCAGTAGGGTAATCTGATATTTATCCCTAGGGTTTTTAAACAAAACTATGTAGTTGGTATTTAAACAAATAGTTTGACTAGCCTTACCTTGAATAAATAGATTTTGCACTAAATATATACAACTGAGATTTCTATTTTGAATGAATTTGGTAAAAACATTTTGTACTTCTTGTTACTCGCATCATTCATCAGCTCATCTAAAATCCGATGATTGTTCTTGTCTGGGGATGTAGTACATCGTCACATAGAGATTCTGGTATGCCGTTCACAAAGTTAATATCTGTTATCTTAAGGAGTTGATCATATAAAGGTTGCCAGCTCAAATAAATGTAAACAATATTATCAATCCTGTGTGAAATAACACTTCAATAACACTCTTGACAGAAAATGTCTTTCCACAATTTGATGGCCCACTCACCACCAGACTAAACGGATGCTGTAGTCTGCTGTCAAACCTATGATCTGTTCTAGTATCCATAAGGTAGTGTAGTATAATCAGGCAACACCCTGCGGTTATTGTACATGACCTGGACTTTCTTAAAAACTCAGACACAGTTGCCATGTGAGCATCAGTATTTTGATCAGCCACAAAGGCATGAACCAGACCAACCAACGACTCATGAGTGACTACAGCTGCATTTTTAGCTTTTAATGTCACTCCTTTGCATTTGACCTTTGTTTTACCATGCCGTGTGTGATAAGTATAGCACCTAGGACACCCCGAAACAAACTTTGTAATGTAATCTTCTTCAGGAAGGCCACACACGTCACCATCGCCCTAATGAAGACATTTACATCTCTCACTCTGGACCCCCTGCTGTCCGCATGACACCACTGAACCATTGCCACATCATCTGAGATTAAATAAAATTGCCTCACATCATAATGATCGCTCAACATCAGCTGTGTACATCTCTTTGGCTCGGTGATCAACTCACACAACAGCATGTTATCTCTCATGCTAAACCTCCCCCACACAGAGTTTAGAAGTAGTTTATTACAGCTCCTGACAGCTTTGTTGACACAGATTTTATTAGGATCTAGTTTAATGCCTTCGTTTTCAAAATATTCGTCAAAGTATTTTTTCAGCTCTTCAGGTGTTTTGGCATGCCTGGGGTAGCCAGATGCCTCCTGCTTGCATTTCAGAAATGTTTTGACATATTCCTTGAACAATGTATCTGTCTTGTTGGGGAAAAGCCACAACTCGTCAATGCTCACCATCTGGTGCCCCTTCTCAATCGCTTTTTGAAGTTCAAATGAGACCCACACACCTGACAACTGCCTGTCCCTGTCTCTATGTGTACATTCACTCATCTGATTCAAATCTTCGGCACACTTGCTACACAGAGGGAACATGAGTTTATCATGACACCTGTAGGGCAGGACATGGTGGAACAACTCTTTTGAGGGGAGCACAGTACATTTCACAAACGGTGACGCTGACGGTGAATACTGCCTAAGGATCATAGCGATTAATGTCTCTTAAATCAACACACTGACACAGTTCAGAGGCATTAAAAATCAGTATGTCTCTGATATGTATATCACCACTAACCATAGCCATTGAACTAGCAGTCCTAGATTATTGTAGATTATTGTATTGTATTGTAGAATCTAGATCCTAGATTATTGTCGTCACCCTACCCTGCAACAACTGTATCAGCAGGGACAACACAATTAGCTATTACATCCCTTTCTACCTGTGCACTACTCTGTGTGCTGGATGGCACAGTACTACCATCACCTACGCCCTCCCCTGTAACAACTGTATCAGCAGGTGCAATACAATTAGCTATTACATGCATTTCTACCTTTGCACTATTCTGTGTGCTGAATGACACAGCATAAGCGGCCCCTAGAGACTCACCACCAGCTACAACAGCAGCACCAGGGGACACACAATTAGCTATTACAGCCCTTTCTACCTCTGCACTATTTTGTGTGTTGAATGACACAGCATTAACGGCCCCTAGAGACTCACCACCAGCTACAACAGCAGCACCAGCATCAGCACCAGGGACACAACGCTTAGGTAACAGCTCTATGTTTCTTTTCAGAGAATGGAGCATTGCACGTCTTTTTTTCATCATCATTGCATGCATCACTATGTTTAAACACCTTTCTAGAAGGACCCATGTTACCAGTTGTTAGTTGACCACTATGACACATCAAATATGACACCTGTATGCAGATCAAAGTGTGTGTTATTACAGGTCAACTATTTAAACTCTAACACTGCTCTTCGAGTTTCAGCAAGAGCGTTAATCAGATCACCACCCTTCATCAAATCGTCTGTTCACCATGTTGCACAAATCATCTAGTCTCCCGTCCTTATTACTTTTAACAATGCCTCCCCCAGCGCTTACTAAATTACTAATATTTAAACAGCACCCATAAAATTTTGTCAAATTAGGTAGTTCTGACGGCTCTAAGAAAACATGCGGCACCAATATTTGGCCTGTTGGAGTATCCACTAGTTTCATACAAGTGGGTACAGTATGGATAGAATACACAGATGTATGAGAGTAAGCTGATTCATCCAGTGTGTATCGCCAAGCTGTAAATCACTGTATGCTACAGGAGTGCTGGCCCTGTCATTCACATAAATACTTTGGAAAAATGCTGCTTGTTGGATATCACCTGTTTGTTCTTTAATCATCCACTCAGTCACAGACCTGATAAAAAAATTAAAAAGTACTCCATATCAACACACACACACACACACACACATTCATGAATAAAACAACAGAGTAAGTGCACAGACATTAAGAGTTACAAACCGCTTTTCCTGTTCATCATCATGTCGGACGTCAACTAATGTTAATTGCTCTTCATTCACCTGCGCCGCCCCACAGCTGATTGACTTCACAGCGCGTTCCAGCTCGGTGCCCTCTACCGCAGAAGTAGGAGCCAGCTGTTGGTCTGCAGTCATTATCTAATTTTTCGCAGACCTGATTAAAAAATCAGGAAGTACATCATATCAACACACACACACACACACACACACACACACACACACACACACACACACACAGGGTTACTTCCCTGCTAATGGAATTTACAGTCTGTGTAAGTTTTGTCCACTATCCCTGTGGCAAAGGTGTCCCCTGAATCTCATTAATTCACCAGCGATGCTCCCCTACGGTGTGATACAATGCCACGTGCGGGATCAGCATCTTCAAATGATGCAAAGGACAGCTCCAGATGTACATCAGCAGTTATGAAATGCACATTAGACCTGATAAAAATCAGGAACAGTCATATCAATACACTCTCATAAATAAATCAACCGTGAATACATCAGATTACACAGTGTTACATACCGTGTATTCTGTTCAGCATGTTGGGCCTCCAAACTCTCGCTTGGCTAATTCACTCTCCGTCCTAATTGCCTTCAAGGAAAGTGATCTTTTACATTTCTGTTGGTGTGATCCTTGTAGATTCAAACGGGCGCGCACACACACACACACACACACACACACACACACACACACACACACACACACAGAGTATAATAAATACATGTATCAAGTATCAGATATTAATTTACATTCATCTGCCATCGTGTAGTGGTTATATTATATTTGAATGTTTTATTTTATATCCCACAAAATCCCTCTATAAACCAAAAACTTGTTCTGTCGTCACTGGTAGACAGTATGATAGCTAAAAATGATACATTTATATTTTGAACTATTAAACACTCACCTGCAGCATCAGTAGGAGGAATGTTTTCAATATATCCTCCTGGCCATTAACACACACGCAAAACTGGGGGTAATATATTACTGTGGAGTAAGCATGAAATTGAAGGGTCCTCAATTCAATTGACCCTCTGCAGTTTTACATAGTGTCTTATACAGAACATAGTGTTCTATATCTTTAAACTATTGATTCTCATTTCTAAAGATACATAGAACAACCTCACTGCTAGCTTTAGTGATGTGAATCTTTCTACCTAGCTGCAGCTTCTTGCTAGCCTTCAACACAGTCCAATGAAGCAAAAACCGAAATGTCCTTTAGGATAATACATTGCCTTGTATAAATCCACTGTTTTGCTGGTGGCTCAGCCAATGCTGCGTTCATTTGAAGGGCGAATTTGTGCCTTATAAATTTCTGACCTGTGACATTACCTTCATAGTAGCTATTCAGGAAAAAAAACTGAAGCTGACAAGAAGAAACCCTGCATTTACCTCTAGGGGGGAAACAAAAAGTGTATGCAACAATATTTGCTTAGGTAGTAACTTACCACTCTTATATTGATAAAGTTGTTATTGTCAACAAGAAAAGGCTGTTTTCCCCCTGCCATTTCTGAGTGCTCTGACGTCTCTTTGACCAAAATTTGAGAAACCGGCCGCCCGAGTTCCCAGGCGCCACTCCGGTCCCAGTTCCGGGCCGACCGCCCAAGTTCCCAGGCGCCACTCCGGTCCCAGCTCCTGGCCGCCCGCCCGAGTCCCCCGGCGCCTCGCCTGCCCAGACTCCGACCAGCTCCCCGGATCAGCTTGCTCCCTATGGTGGACAGGCCACTGCGTCGGGGGAGGGTTTTTTTCGGCCCTCGGGAGCTGGCCGTGGAGGGGGGGGGTACTGTCACAGTTATACCAGGCCTCTCAGCCTGCAATCACCCACACCTGCTCCCAATCACACTCCTGCTCCCCATCAATCCCAATCACAGCCAGTATAAAAATACTCCACTCACCTCATTCAGTGTCCGACCTCGTTCGCGTCCAGGACTCTACGTACCATATAACAAAAGATCTCCTTGTGATAGTTTCCAGTGTTTTTTCCCCATTTCCAGCATGTCTCCGGTTTCTGGTGTCTCCTGAAGTTTCTCCACTCCTCCGTGGCTCTTCCAGTCCTCCGTGGCTCCTCCAGTCCTCCGTGGCTTCACCAGTCCTCCTTGGTTCCTTCAGTCTCCTGTGGCTTCTCCAGTGGTCCCCCAGTCTCTCTCGGCTTACCTCCAGTGACTTCGCTACACCCACTTCCCCTATCCTAACCCTCTCCACTCCTGGCTGTCACTAAATAAAGTTCATTCCTGTCACCCTCGGTGTCCCCCGCCTGTCTGTAATCGTAACAGGATGAGTGCAGGATCACATATCTGAAACAAAATGGGGCAATCCAACATTAAAATAATACATATAAAATAAATAACATGATTTTATAAACAATATCACCATTCAACCATTGCATTATTTGTGCCAATATAGATTGTACTTTGCTGTGAGATATGTGTATCTGACTGTGTATCGGTGTGTTGAGGCAGGCTATGTGAGGCCAATATTTGAAATATACACACTTTTTTGTAGCAAGGTGTGAAGAGGAAGCTTCAGATGGTCGTAGAGAGAAAATGGCTTAACAGACCTGAACAGAAAAATGAGAAAAATTAGTACTCAGCTGAGGCAAAACTATTCCACAAGTCTCACCCTCACATAAACATACTCCAGCACACCTTTTGTGTAGTGAAGTGTGTAGAAGTGGCATTCAAAGTGTGTCTGCTGGTTGTAGGATGCTGCAGGTCTCCTTTTACAGTCATCAAAAGATGGAAGCAAAGGTTTACAGTCTTTACATGTTTCAGGGTTGTTAATTACATGCTAAGGCCAATGGTGGAGACGCTAATTAGCATACACATTTAAATTGGTGAGCCCTATCACCCAGTCTCTGCCTCGCTTCACGCACATGCATATGCACATGCACACCTGCTCAGTGGCAAGGGAGAGAACAGGGCAAGAAACAGTACCAGGCTGTGGCCGGCAAACCTGACACATATCAGCAATAGTATTAGTCAAGATTCCATAAGCCAACTATCGTACATTAATGTTATTATTTGAAAAACACTGAAGTTGGCCTACTTTCTTCCCTGTAGATGAGCTGCTGCATTCTGATGATCTAAAACCAACATAAAAAAACATAAAATATAAAGGCATTCATCTCTCATTATCCTTAGTGAGCCAACAATGTGGGAGCCTTACAGGAGCAGTGTGTAGGATTTACTGGCATCTAGCGGTGAAACTGCAGATTGCAACCATTTAAATACAGCTCACCTCACCCTCCCCTTCCAAGCGTGTATGAGAAACTACAGTGGCCGGGAAACTCGCAAAAAAAAGTGAAAGGCCCAATCTAGACCAGGGCCAAATCACGGTCCCATAAGGCCCCTGGGCACATGTCTTTTGGAGCCCCCCCAAAAGACATGTGCTATATTGGTGTCTTTCTTGCCTTCCTCCTGGCAAAATCATTCACTAGATCGTCAAAATCTAGCTGTCTGACTCTATTGACATAAGTGAGCAATGAGCTGAGATATGTCCATAATTGGGTGTGGCTTGAGACCTATTTTACGCAAGATTTACGTATTATATACATCAACTTCAAAAAGAAGCAATTTCATTACTTTTATTCCCTTTAATATTGCCTTTGTTTATGTTGCCTTTTGTATTTTTGTTATGCTCTATCAAGTGAATATAAAAAATTGTCCACAATTATAATCAGATTACTTAAAGATTAGACAGTTTTATATACAGTATAAACACCATTAAATGAAAACCATTAAACAGTGTGTTAGTGTGTAACAACACCACAATGTGCATCTAGCACACATGTTCATTTGGGTTAGCTAATAAGCTCTCAATGAGGTTTTTATTCCCACAGCCACAGCATCCCATGTTTTGAACTAATAGTAGTTTTTAACTAATAGCACTAATAGTTAGCTAGCTAGTAGATCTGATTTAAGCATGACTATGTCAAGCTGTTTTAATATTTATTCAACCCACTGTAGCTAGCTACCCCTTTATCTTAAACCCCTTTCACACAGACGACCCGTGAACAAATGCCACCTGACTAACTTGTTAAGTCGTGTGCCACCTGACTAGTTAGACAGCTAAGTCTTTGTGATAAATTGTGATAAATAGCTAATAGAAAAAATACAATTAAGAAAATAAATATAAACAAAAGAGGGGTCATAAAGTTCTTGAATATTGAATGAATGTAAAATGAAAAAAAGGTTGATTTAAATTTCTTTACAAACTCAAGAGACAGCAATTCATTTTGAAATCTTCTTTTCTCATTTGTCAGTTTATAACATAGCGAGTTCCTATCTCCATAGTAAACCATTGTGTCGTCATAACAACACCGGCCCTTCAGACTTCCTTGTAAACATGTTTGGGCTTATTAAATGGTCAGGAGGGGATGATGAGTCAGAGGTGACTCCTCTTTCCAGCCACGCCCTGAGGAAGGAGCTAAAAAATTACATGTTCACAGGTAAAAAATTAATTCAAGTACTGCAATAGCTGGAAAGTAGTCTTATTTGAATTGTAGTTAAAAACCTGCATTGTCATATTCAGTATTATTCTTGAGTAATTAGATTACTTTCAGTCAGATTACTGTAACTGGATTACTTTTCCCAGTGACAAGGGCATGTAAGAAATTATGTTTACATTTTCAGTAATCACATTAAAGTTACTATTCCAGTGAAATTCTCATTACTTCTGTTACTTGAGCATTGGATTTATTGAAATATACTGTATAATGTGAGCTGAGGTGTCAGTCTGCCTCCTGTCTGCTGGTCTAGGATAATACATATCTTATTTTTTGGGATTTAATAAGCGAAACAGATACTAGATCAGTACTTGTGTGATTTGCTGTCCAGTCTTGTATTCTCCTTCTAATAAGGGCTGATCTGGGTTTTAGAAAATACACAAAAGTAATCTCATTACTTTTTTTTGTACTGTGAAGTACTGTGATTACACTTTGTAGCAAGTTATGAGTAACTTGATTACTTATTTTGAGTAACTTACCCAACAGTGTTCTTGACTATTTTCATCATCAACCAAAATGTTCCTAAACATCACTACTACAGTGATCCATTCCAGCAGGGCTGTGTGGGATTTATTTCCCCTTGTATTGGTGATGATATTGTAGTGAACCTGGTCAGACCAACTGTAGTGAAAATATCCAATTTGTCGGCCATGTCTCTCGCTCACAAATCATATTCTCCAGACAGAAGACTGGCAAAACGTTTGTTGGTACATACCCGAGCACATCAGCATCATTTTTTTCAGTGAAATGAAAAGTATGATCCAAAAATTATTCCCACTAAAATCTTCTGTCAAAATAATCACATTATGATTTTTTTTTTACCATATTGTTCAGTTCTACACATCTTAAGTCTTCTCTCAATTTTGTAATGTGATTCCATAACAATGTGCATTAAAATGTCTTTCACTAAATGGTAGTAAATGTAAAAATGTAATACACATGGGTTACTTTCGTTTGATTGAATATAAAATACTGTGTTTGTGTGTTCCAGTAACATAAAAAGGAAATACATGTGTATCTCTTTTTTTCCCCTCTTTGCAGAGCTCCCAAAAATAAAACAAATGCTGCAGAGCTTGGAAGGAGGAAATGCCAGTGCTGCGGTTCTACTCAACAGCCCCTTATCTGTGCAGTCTGTGAGCTCTGTTTTATTTATTAGACCACTGACTAGTGTAAAACACTTGACAAGAAATTTGTTTTGCTGTGGCTCGTTTTCACCTGAAGGCAGTGCTGTTTCACACAATATTGTGCCTCACAATAATACCTTGTGAGGAATGTTTTTGAATCCCAGCTCTTTTTTCTTATTGGCTTGGTATAGAAAACATTTATTATGATCACAGTTGATATAAAGTGATATTCTAATCGATATTTTCTTATAGAATTTTTTTTTTGGCTGCTTATCACTTCATGTCTTAAAGAAACCTCCTCTGAGGGAGACCCTTTTTTCTGTACAGTTTCTTATTTGGCTTAATCAATGATGTTTTTTAATATGATTTTTTTAACAGGAAGAAATATTCCCAGGATCAGGGGTAGTTGTGCCCCGTAATGTGTGGAGGGCAGCCAACCAGGCTGCTACAGGGACATCTATGGCCAGGGTTCTGCTGCAGGGCTTGTTCGACATAGAAACACTGATCCATTGCAAAAGGGGAGCTGCGTCAGAGCGGCCTTGATGAGATAAAAGTCAAAGCCATTATGGGTGAGTTAAGATTTTATTCTTTCTGAGTTTAGTTGCATCTCCCATCTGTCTGTCTGTCTGTCTGTCTGTCTATCTAGCTGTCCAGTGTTTTCTCAGTTTGTCCGTCCATCCATCTATCTGTCTGCCATGTAAAATAAGAGATTGCTTTCATGACAGTGAATATTTACCATACATAATGTGTTTAACATATTTATAAAGTTTACAGGACCCATGCTACTGTACAGAAACCATGCTACTGTACATTTCGAAGAGTAAATCCACACCAGTATGAAGACTGCTTTATAACTGATTACTTTTTTCTCTACATTCTTAGATGCTGTTATGCGGAAGCACCAGGGAGCAAATTGGAACGACCTTAAAATGTAAAATGGAGGCGTTCCGGTTAGTAGCAGCCAAAAATACGGAGCCCCCTAAAGATCACAGCGAGAATTATTTTGAGGATGACTTTTGCGTCCCTCGCAATACGTTTTGTGTTACCGTGCAATATGTTTTGCATTCCCTCGCAATATTTGTCTTCTCTCGGCATAAAGTTTGTGTTCTCTTGCAATACGTTTGCGTTCTCTTGCAATACATTTGCGTTATCTCACAATACATTTGCGTTATCTCGCAATACTTTACTTCCATTACTTCTGAGCCATATCATGTCATATGTGTTTCCGCTCAGCTGCTCCCAGCGCAACATCCCAGTATATCAGCTCATTGAATTTTACTTTGAATTGGGCATTAAGTATGCTGATATAGGCTAGTACTGCTGCTCAATAGGCATGCATGGTTATGTAATTACTGAAAGTAAACTTAAATGAATTCTTAGATCAAGATGTCTCTCCAGAAGAAATCAGTACAGTAATATACAGGATGCTGTCGGTTATTGTACTCTGTACTGTACCCCAGAGGGGTTTCAGTGTCAAAAAGGAGACGTCTCAGAGGCGGAATTACAGATGTGCAGTTGAATCTACTTCATAAAGCTAATGTGTTGTATTTGTATGAGTCAAAAAAAGCAATAAACATGAAGGTGAGTGAAATTCTGCAGAGTCTGTAGTTTTGTCACAGAAAGAGCAGACAACAATGATGTTGTAGAAGTTTGATAATGTTCTATCTGAAACTTCATTGCAATGGACATCATATAAGGTGAGGATTTCCACACTACCTTCCATTCCAAATAGACATATTCAATTCAATTCAATTTTATTTATATAGCGCCAATTTACAACAGAAGTTATCTCATTGCACTTTTCCTATAGAGCAGGTCTAGACCGTACTCTTTATAATATTAATTACAGAGACCCAACAAATCCCACCACGAGCAAGCATTTGGTGACAGTGGCAAGAAAAAACTTCCTTTAAGAGGCAGAAACCTTGGACAGAACCAGACTCAATGGTGGGCAGCCATCCGCCACTGCCGTGTTAGGTTTTGAGAGAGAGCGAGAGAGAGGGGTTTAGAAGGAATGGAAGAAGAAAACTATTGCGAGGTAACACAAAATATTGCGAGATAACGCAAAACATATTGCGAGGGATTGCAAAAGTAGTCGTCAAAAAAATTCTCACCATGACCTTTAAGGGGTTCCGTACAAAAAAAAATCAACCTGTTTTTTTCAACTATTTTTTTATATACTGTTCCATAATGTTGAATATACTATTCAATACATACTATTCAATAAAAACAGTTATTTGTAAGAATATCAAAGACTTTACATTTATGTACTATGCATCTATTGTGACATATTGTGATGCTACATAAATGTTACATATAAGAACTTTACATATTTATTATATATGTGTATATCTGGAATAATATGAGTACCAGCATATGACTAAATCATATATTAACATTTATACAGTAGACATATTTATTATATATGTGTATATCTGGAAAAATATGAGACTTATATGAAAGTGGCCATTTTTCTATATTTTAAAATATATGCGTATATATGGTGACTTATATGTACATCACATCTATACGCATATATGTGTGAGACATACATGGACATATACACTATAGATATAGTTTACATATTTTGACATATATCAAATTTATGTATGGGTCAGAAGCATGGTAAATGAATTGAGGGCCTTGGTTCCACCAGTTTAGCAGCTGGCTCTCTACAAGGGTTTTGCCCATCGTAAGGTCATCATGACTATATTCACATACTGTACCTTCAGTCTTGGCAGTTAGTAAGTTCTTGTATCTAAGACACTCCGGTACCAACAAAGACCTTAAAGCGGCATGAATCTGCCTGCAACCAAGCAAGTACAGTGGTCGAATCTGACCAAAGGATGGTAGGTCTGATAGGAAGAGTCAGTTCTGTTCTGAGGAAGTCACAAAGACGAGCACCAGCTAGAGCTGCACAGAGCTCTAGTCTAGGAATTGACTGCTGTCTCTTTGGTGCCACACAAGATTGAGCAAGTAAGAAGGCTACTTGAATTTGCTCTCCTTCATCCTCTGACCAAAGATACGCAACTGCTCCATAAACTGATTTTGATGCATCACAGAATATGTGGAGGTCTTGTTCTGAAGAGCAGAGGGCACTGATAGATGTGTAGCATCGAGGCATAGTTACTGTTGGTAAAATTGACAGTTCGTCCTTTCAGACATTCCATTCGGAGAGTAAATCAGAGGGTAATAGGGGATCATCCCGTTCCCGTCGCTTGTCCCACAGCCACTGAAACATGACATTCGCTGTGGTGGTGTAAGGGATAAGATACCCTATGGGGTCATAAATCCACTGATTCAGTCTGATTCATTTGCAACTTTGGGCTGACGTGCTGATGTGCTGCGGTAAGACGTATTGTGTCATTTCCGGTCACCGGTGTTTGTGTTTTACTAGTAGCGTATTTCTGCTGATCTAGCTCATCACAGTTAATTTTGTTCTTCATTATAGTGATTAACTATCTGCTATAAATTTAAACGTACACTAGTTCTGCTCAAGCACTCACAGCTCTCTCCTTCTTTTAACAACTTTCTCGCTAATCCCACAGTTTACACACTATTCATTTTTACTAGCTACTGTTCTTTAGCTTAGCAACTAGCAAAGGCTTCTCTCTCTTCCTCTCACTCTCTCTCTTGTTTGGTGTGTCAAATGTTTAGCTATTCTTCTGCCTCCTTTAATGATAATGGTACATGTGATAAGTAGCTCCTGTTAGCGGTCTCTAGACCGCTAACAGGAGCAGCTACCTCTGGGAGGCTGGGTGGGAGGCTGGGTGACTGTCTGAAGGAGGCATAGCCCTAAGCAGAAGCCCATGGTTCACCACTAACCTGTTCACGTTTCTAACAAGTTCTCCCCACTCAGTGACACACCCGCTGAGAAACCAACTCTGATTATTAGCAGCTCCATTTTGAGAAACGTGAAGTTAGCAACAGCAGTGACCATAGTCAAATGTATTCCTGGGGCCAGAGCAGGAGACGTTGAATCCTGTTTAAAACTGCTGGCTAAGGATAAACGTAAATACAGTAAGATTGTTATTCACGTCTGCAATAACAACTCCCAATTACGCCAATCGGAGGTCACTAAAGTTAATGTTGAGTCGGTGTGTACATATGCAAGGACAATGTCTGACTCCATAGTTTTCTCTGGGCCCCTGCCAAACCTGACCAGTGATTACATGTTTAGCCGCATGTCTTCATTCCGCCACTGGCTGTCGAGGTGGTGTCCAGCAAACGATGTGGGATTTGTAGATAATTGGCGGACTTTTTGGGGAAGACCCGGTCTTATTAGCAGAGACGGCATTTATCCCACTTTGGATGAAGCAGCTCTCATAGCCAGAAATCTGACCGAGTTTATTAGTGGACCAAAACCATGACAACTCAGAGTTGAGACCAGAAGGCAGAGTTACAGTCCTACATGCTTCTCTGCGCTTCCAGAGCAGTTACCCACCCAAAACTCCTTAGTGACGGTGTCTGCCCTCTGACCACTTAAATGAATAAAACCAAAAGTTAACAGAAGAGGAGCTGTACATAAAAACCTAAACAAAAATGCTGAAATAGCACAACAAAATAGGAGAATTAAATGTGGACTCTTAAACATCAGATCTCTGTCATCTAAAGCTGTACTAGTGAACAAATTAATATCAGAGTATCATATTGACTTATTTTGTCTTACTGAAACCTGGCTGTGTCATGAAGAATATGTTAGCCTAAATGAATCCACTCCGCCCAGTCATATTAATACTCATATTCCTCGAGGCACCGGCCGAGGAGGTGGAGTTGCAGCCATCTTCGACTCAAGCCTATTAATCAACCCTAAACCTAAACTAAATTATAACTCATTCGAAAGCCTTGTTCTTAGTCTTTCACACCCAACCTGGAAAACACGACAGCCAGAGTTTTTATCAAGTTTTGTCCTTAAAACAGTTAAAGTAATTATTGTAGGTGATTTCAATATTCATGTGGATGATGAAAATGATAGCCTTAGTACTGCGTTTATCTCATTATTAGATTCGATTGGCTTTTGCCAGAGTGTACATGAAGCCACTCACTGTTTGAACCACACCCTCGACCTTGTTCTGGTATATGGCATTGAAATTGAACATTTAATAGTCTTTCCACAGAATCCTTCTTCATCAGACCATTACTTAATAACTTTTGAACTGCTATTACTACATGCCATTAGGCAAAAACTCTTCCTCTAGATGTCTATCTGATATTGCTGTGGCTAGATTCAAGGAAGCGATCCCATCTGCATTTAATTCAGGGTTATGTCTCAATATAACAAAGGACTCCTATGCTGGTGAAAATTACAAATTACCTTTTAATTGCATCAGACAATGGACTTGTCTCTGTACTTGTTAGATCTTAGTGCTGCATTCAGAGACAGGAAAATGTAATTGCCATTAAAGGAGCCGCACTAAGCTGGTTTAAATCCTATCTATCAAATCGATCTCAGTTTGTACATGTTAATGGTGAGACGACAAAGTTAGTCACGGAGTTCAATAACGTTCTGTGCTTGGACCGATTCTATTCACCTTATATATGCTTCCTCTAGTCTAGGCAATATTATTAGGAAACACTCCATAACATTTCATTGTTATGCAGATGATACCCAATTATATCTATCGATCAAGCCAGATGAAACTAACCAGTTAACTAAACTTCAAGCATGCCTTAAGGACATAAAGACCTGGATGACCTGCAACTTTCTGATGAATAAGATAAAGAAGATAAAGTTACTCTAGATGGCATTGTCCTGGCCTCCAGCAGCACCATAAGGAACCTTGGAGTTATCTTTGATCAGGATTTATCCTTTAACTCCCATATGAAACAAACTTCAAGGACTGCCTTTTTTCACCTACGTAACATTTCAGAAATGCAGAAACACATCCGGTCTCAAAATGATGCCGAAAAATTAGTGCATGCATATGTTACTTCTAGGTTGGACTACTGCAATTCCATATTATCCAGCTGCCCGAATAAGTCCCTTAAGACTCTCCAGTTGATCCAGAATGCTGCGGCACGTGTACTGACAAGAACTAGGAAAAGAGATCATATTTCTCCAATATTAGCTTCTCTGCACTGGCTCCCTGTGAAATCCAGAATAGAATTTAAAATCCTTCTCCTCACCTACAAAGTTCTTAATGGTCTGAAACCATCATATCTTAAAGATCTCATAATACCTTATTATCTGACTAGAACACTGCACTCCCAGAATGCAAGGTTACTTATGGCTGCTAGAGTCTCCAAAAATAGAATGGGAACCAGAGCCTTCAGTTATCAAGCTTCTCTCCTTTGGAAGCACATCCAAATGTGGGTTCGGGAGGCAGACACCATCTCCACATTTAAGAGTAGGCTTAAGACTTTCCTCTTTGATAAAGCTTATAGTTAGGGTTGGCTTGGGTGAGACTGGATCTGTGGTTGTGGCCCACCTGCTGTCCCCATGTTCCTGCTCGACAACTGCTACTATAGTTGTTGTTATTGGCTCTGTTACTAATACTGACATTCCTATTAGTATTAATTTATTAATATTAACACTGTAATTACAATTCTACTATTTAAATTAAAATTCTAGGTGATATTTGCATTGTTGTAGTGTATTTGCCTCCCTCTCACCCACCCCTCCCCCAAAACCTCTCTCTCTCTCTCCCTTTCTCTCTCAAAATCTAACATGGCAGTGGCAGGTGGCCGCCCACCATTGAGTCTGGTTCTGTCCAGGTTTCTGCCTCTTAAAGGAAGTTTTTTCTTGCCACTGTCGCCAAATGCTTGCTCATGGTGGGATCCTGTAAATAATATAAGAACAGTCTAGACCTGCTCTATAGGAAAAGTGCAATGAGATAACTTAAATAAAATTGAATTGAATTAAATTAAAGGCTGGCAAGGACATGGTAAATGTACCGTATTGTTTTGGATGGTGGATGATTTTGTTGCCTGACCTCTGTAACTAAGGTGATCTGTTTGGCAGTTTCACTGGAGCCCAAGAGTACATTCTGTCGGGGGCATAGTATCTTTAGAAAGCCAGAACTCACTGTTCTTGGATCTATGCTCACTGATGCTGTTATCTCCATGGAGTATAGTTGTGTTTGCATGGGTAGAGGATAGTGGTCAGTGAGATTGAGAGGGATTTGGGCCTGTGTAATCCCATCTAGGCTGACAACAGGACTTCATTTGCAGCCATTCAGAGAGGTCATGGTTGGCATCGACCTGGGTTCTGTACATATGACGTTTGAAGTGGCTAATCTGTTCATTTGGGAGTTTCTCCAGTTGCCTATCTACATGTGAGCCAGAGAAAAGTTCAACATTGCCTCGGTCAGCCATAATTCTTAACAGCCCAACCACTGCTTGGACTCTTGTATCAGGTGATACGTGGCTGATGACCATTGGGCCATTACTGGCCCGCTGACAAATGTTGAAACCTCCAGAATACAGAATTGACCTCAGCTGATCAAGAGTCTGTCGGGCCATGGTAACTGTGGGGAAACTTTGAAGGCAGTTATCAACATAGAATCCCCTTTCCACTGAATGGCGCACTAGATCATTCGTCTGAGTATGACTATCAATGTGCCTTCAAAGGGCAAAGGTAGCTACAGGTAGTCCCAAAGGGCAGGACCTGCCATTTGTAGACAGATGAAGGGGCGTCTTTCCCCATGTCCCGCCAAAGAAAAAGTAAGAGAGGCTTATCTTGGGTCAAGAGCCGCAGCTGATGTATCATGCTCTTCATGTCACCCCTAATGGCAACAGCATGTTCTCAAATGTGGAATGAAACTCCAAGGAGGGAAGGCCCCAAGGTAGGTCCAGGTAGTAAGATCTTATTAAGGTTTTGGCCTTTATTCAAAAAACTGTTGAAGACACGACGATTCTTCATATTATGGGTCATGTCATGTGATGAGGTGTATATACCTTGCCATGCCTATCGAGCCTTCAACATCCTCTGCCGTAAGCCTTTTCACATGACCTGCCTATTCAAGCTTAGAGACCTCAGTGTTATAGGCTGCTGCTTTCATTGGATCCTTGGTCAACTTTGATTAAATGGCAGTATAGGCAGCATTTCGGCCTGTGGAGGAGCATTTAAGGGAGGTGCCTCTGGGATCCTCAAGAGGGGTGTAGCATAGCGATAGACTCCATCCACCAAGACTCTCTCTGTTGCTGCCTCAAGAAGTTCACTGCCTGGTTATCCAGCTTGGACTGGGTGGCTGCCCTTTCATTTCGATGAGGAACTGCATCCAATTAAGAGGCGATGGAGATATGGAAATATTTGTGAGCAGAAGGGAGAGGATCAATCTCTCCTGTTGGATCTTGCAGCGTCCAGCCAAGGTGAGTCTTGACTGCTGCTGGTGCTCCTGATGGGCCAAATCGAACTGGGGAAATAGTTGAGATCAAGTGATTATGATCTGAGCCAGTTAAGAGTAGCGGGGTGACCTGGTGCATTGGTGTCAGAGGCAGTCCATATAGGTGTTTATATTTCCTTTGAAGGGAAAGGATAAGGTGTGTGTGCTCAGAGAGAGCAAGTCGATCTGCAGTGAAAGCATGGTTGATGTGAAATTCACCAGAACTGGAGGCAAGGCTCACCTTGAAGGAAACAGTAGCTCCCTGAAGCATCTTCACTCCTTCCTTCACTGTTCTGAGAGCTAAGTCCTCTGGTTCTCCATCAAGCTGAAGACTATCAGCTGCTGATTGCGAAAGGACAGTTCGCTCTGACCCCTCATCCACAAGTGCAAAGGTCACCTGGGTGTGTCTGTCATTCCACAGGATGACTTTGACCAGTTTCAAAAGTACATGACCTGTGTGACTTGGGTGATCAAGGTACAGGATGTGGGCTGTGGAATTAACAAGGTAAGAATTTATATCAGATTTTATATTGATTTCACAGAGGATCTATAGAGGTATTACAGTCTCTGTTTAGTGTGCACTTAGCTGCAACATATGGTCAGGCACAGCACCAACACCTCTTATTTCCTTTGATCCATACTATGACTTGTTGCTTGTTCTGGGCTTTGAAATCAGCACAATGACTTATTTGATGACTTGTGGAGCTATAATAGGCACAGGGGGACCTTGAAGACATTTGGCGTTCCCTACGCTCACTGATGCTGTTAGCCCCATGCAGTATAGTTGTGATTGCATGGGTAGAGGCTAGTGGTCGGTGAGATAGAGAGGGATTTGGGCCTGTGTAAACAACAGGACTTCATTTGCAGCCATTCAGAAAGGTCGGTGAGGGCATAGTTGGCATCTACCAGGGTTCTGTGCATATGATTAGATTAGATTCAACTTTATTGTCATTACACATGTACAAGTACAAGGCAACAAAATGCAGTTTAGGTCTAACCAGAAGTGCAATAAACAAGTGCAGGATATAAAGTGTGCACATAAATGCAGGATAGAGCAGTATTATGAAAATATTTTACAAGTAGTACTATGGACATTATATACAGATGGCATTACTATAAACAGAAGTATACTGATGGACATTAACAATAATGAATTGGACTGGGCAGAGCAGTAGTGCAATGAATATAAAGTAGTGCAATTTATGGAAATAGTTAACAGTGCAGTGGTCTTTGCATTCTGCCTCCCTCTCATTCTCTCCAGTAAAGTCGGGAGATTTAGGGGGTTGGACTGGTCTGTAATGCCTAGATCAGTCAGCAGGGGGTGTTTCAGCTCCTTTGGAGAAGTACAAGGGTCTGGGCTGTAGGGGAAGGGGGGATGAGAAGACGCAGGTTGATGAAGGACCAAATGATGCGAGGAGACCAGTTGGTGATGGGCTGAAGGAGGAGGGTGATCTTGTGGGTAGAGGGGATAACTGCATGGGCACTGATGCTACATTATCCTTTTGAGGGTTACTGGGCTGGGCCAAAGCTGCTGCTGCAGGTTCATGGCGGACTGCTGATGGGACTGGGGGTGACTCAACTTGAGTCTGATTTGGTTCCTGAAGGTAGTTGTCTAAAGGTAGACGCAATATATTTCGGTGACTGGTCAAGGAGGAGAAGCTGCTTTCTGGGCAGGAAGTTTCGTGTCATTCTATGGGGCACTGCAATATCTGTCCTTGCTGTTTTACCATTGTCACTGTTTCAAATAGCTGTTTAACGATGTCAGCTTGGCTAAGTTCCTGTAGCAGATGTAGAAGGCAGTTGGGTTACACTAGTGCTAGTGAGGGGTAGACTGTGGTCAGAATACTCTTCCTCATCTTCTTTTTTCTCTTCCTGTTGGCCCTCATGTAGTTCATGTGTGCATTCTGTATTTGTAGCTCTATCCCCATAGACAACTTCATAGTCCTCTAAGCAATGAGGTTGGCGGGTTTGGCGTCGAGGATGGAGACCTCCATGGGTTAGAGTTGTCTTCCCTTCAGCCATGTTCATGCTCCGGCTCCAAGGACCACATGTAAAATCTTTCCATAAGATTGGTTCACAGGAGATCGAGCATCACCATGGTACATAGATAAGAATGTAGGAGGGACAACTGGTGTTTCCGTTTAAGCCATTTATTGCCACTATGCACATATGTAGAGCAATAATAGATGATGAGGCTTAACGGTTAAGGTTTTCTACAAATGATAAACAGAAAAACACACAAGAATTACAGCTAACCAATGTATAACATCACATGTAACAACTACCTAACAAACAATGAACAGTACAATAGTACTCTGTTGGTACTCCACAGATGAATTCATTCATTTGGGTAACTGAACTCTTGTTAGGAGACTGCATTCTCTTTTGTCCCACAATCCTGAGAGCCTTTGATCGCAGCATTGGCCAGTCTGACCTGTGACCCAGATGTCACCAGGTCAACAAAAAGGTCAGAGATCATTTGTTCGATCTCTTTTTCTCCTGGAATCCTTCTTTCTCCCTCTCAGTGTGATATGCTCAACAGCAGACACCCACCTGAACTCTCTCCTCCTAGCCTCACCATGTAATCTGCTCGGAGCAGAAACACGAAGCAGAACCAAAGTCTTTGATCTTACTGCAGTGACACGAGAGCCTGCTAGATGTCTGCAACAAAGTTTAGCGCAAACGCCTGCCACACACAAAACCTGCCAGCTAGCTTCACATGCTAACAGGAGCACGAACCAAGTTAACGCCAAGCGGTTAACACTGTAAGGACAACCACAGATGGCGCGACTGGCTTCCTCCGATCTCTACAAGCGGACACTGCACAGCAAAAGACGGTTCTACAGCGGAACCACAATTCTTCCCAGCTTGGCTCGTCTACAACAGACTGACCGCCAGTCAGTTATGCACAGTTATGCGCTTGACTATTGTCTGTGGCCAGTCCACTTGCCATGTTCACACCCTTCGTGTGGTATGTGACATTTGGTTGCAGCAGAATGTCTGAAATTTTCGTTTTTCTTGCTGTGGAGAAGGTGAATGCACTTGATCCCAAAAATTCCACTACTCCATGATTCAATTCAATTCGTGGCACATTACTATGTGGGTTGTTTTTGTGATTGCTTTTGCCAATGCTGCCAAGTACCTTGTACATCCTGCTTGCCCTGTTTCCATATTATCCAGTTTGGAGCTGTGGTACATTAGCACTCTTCTTTCTCCCTCCTTTTTCTGGAAAAGCACAGCATTAACTACACCACTTTTTTCAGGATGAAAAGGTTTTGTGTAGTCAGGTGATGTCAGACCAGCAGCTTGTGGCAGTGCTTGTTTCGTGACGGTGAAGGCCTCTCCTGCAGGTTGAGTCCAAGATAGGGCGGCAGTGAGGTTGTGATTTCCCACCTCCGCTACCATGTTACGCAGGATTTGTGTGAGCTCCACATATGCTGGAACATGGCTCCTGCTGTATCCCATCAGGCCTAAAAAGGCTAACATTTGTTGAACTGTGGTAGGTTTTCCATGTGACAAAATAGATGACTTCTGCGAAGCAGTGAGAGTGTGTCCCTCATGAGAGATTTCATGACCTAGAAACACAACCATGCCTCTGCAAACTTGCACCTTTTCTCTTTTGATCTTGTACCCCTGTTCTGTGAGTAAAGTGAGCAAGGAATGTGTAGCAGTCAGGCAGGCTTCAGCAGTAGGGGTGGCCAAAAGGATCTCGTCCACGTACTGTATGACCACAACATCTTGGGTTAGAGCCAAGGGTGTGAGTTGTTGTTTTAGTACAGCGTTGAACAGTCCAGGGCTGTCCCGATAGCCTTGTGGTAGTCTGGTGTAAGTGTAGGTTTGGCCTTTGTAGGTGAAAGCAAAACAAAATGTCTTGATTCTTGGTCCGAGGGTAAGCAGAAAAATGCATTAGCCTAGTCCACCACTGTAAAGTACTGGTGCTGTGGACCAATGTTTTGGAGGGCCAAGTATGGGTCAGGAACAGGGAGGGCCCCAGGTACTGTGGCAGCATTTACGGGGCGGAAGTCTTGCACCATCCTCCAGACTTTTCCTTTCCCTTTAGAATGGGAGAGTTCCATGTGGACAGTTTAAAGCAGACCTTGGATTGTGTCAGCAATGCCCTCTTGTTGTTCTGGTTTGAGGTGGTATTGAAGACGCCATATAGGGCCGTGATATGAATTGGGGAGCGTTAACCAGGCCAACATCCTGTGGTGATACTGTCCAGATTTTTGACGGCACATCATCCGATAGTCTTGGAGTGTCTGGGTGGTCCATCTTTTCTCGGCCATGGTATCTGTGGAGCTCCCTTTCCTCAAACACTGTGTTTTCCTTTGTGGAAATAGGAATACACCGCATGTCTTTTTCCCCTGCCTTCTATACCTGGGGGGCTTCTGTTCTGTCCCACGTGAGGGTGAGGGCCCTCTTCACCATAGGACCCAAGGACCTCGCTTCGTATTTGCTCCCCACTGCTAGAGTGACATGTGGACTTGATTCGGTGTCTAAAGCATACCATCTTTGTTGGTCTTCCGTCCAGGAGCAGCCTACCACCACACCCTCCTTTCCAGCAAAAACAGAGGTAATTTGTAATTGCTGAGTGGTGGAATTCACTTCTTCTTGCCAGGCCTGTTCGTAAACCTCATCTGGCTAGGTGAGATAGTTCAAAGTGCAGTGTAGCTCATCCAGTGGGACCTTGTATGGGTGTAGAGTCTGCAACCATGGTTTCCAGAGCATGTACTGGTACTGGATGTGGGGGGATTCTGGGCCGCTGGAGAGCAGTCTCATCCAGTACACCCGTGTGTGTGGTTCAGTTGGTAGTGGAGATGGGGCCATGTACAAGAGTAGGGGTGGTAACCAGGGTGATGAAGCTCACTAGTGGTGATGTGGAGTCCATCTGGGCAGCAGTAGATGTTCATATTTTGGAGAGCAGATCTCTTCTTGTAAGTTCACAGGACATTAAGGGGCATAAAGAAACTGATGAGTGAGTGTTTGGTTAGAGCTTGTATGTGTCACCGCCAATGGTACAGTGAATCTTTCCGTTTGAGGTTTCCCCCAAGAATCCAACAATGGCAAGGCTCTTGGAAGAGAGCTGAAACTGTGAGTTTATGCACGAATACGTTGCTCCAGTGTCCGCCATTAACATATAGGTCTTGCCGTTGATGTCACAGGCCACCATTGGTTCAGTCATGGGTGTGAAGAACTGGCCTGTGTCAGTCCCCTGGCCCCTTCAGTAGTCCTGTGAATCCCAAGCTGAGGTTGACATCAGGGCCGGAAATGGTAGCCGGGGGCCTCCTCCTCTTGGCCCTCCCCTTCCTCCTCTGGGGTGAAATTGGCCTGTTGTTGTGGCGGAGCTTGGGAACTTCCTTCTCCTCCAGGGCAATCCCTGGCCCAATGTCCGAGTTGTCCGCACAGGTAACAGGGGCAGGGTCTTACCAAGTATCCTCTTCCTCGTCCCCTTCTTGGACCCCTTAACTGTGGTCCTGGCTGGGGGTAACCTGGTGGGGGATGTTGGGGGTTGGGACAATACTGCTGCTGAGCCGCAGGTGGTGCTGGTCCAGCTGGTGGCAATTGGGCTTTAATGGCCTCTGAGACAGCCTTTGTCACTTCCTGCTGCCAGCTGCCTTCTGGTGGAGCAGAGGTTGCCACTATCTGTTTCGCCATGTTCTTGTTTCTGTTGACCTCGTCATCTTGTTCTGCCACTTGATGCCACAGTAACCTTTTGGAGAGAGCTTTCAATTCTTCTTCCTCTTGTCCTTTGCATGCCTGATACTGACGGTTATGATGATCCAAGTTTTCTACCTGCAGATTATAGGACATTTTTCTGGAGTCCTACCACGCTCACCAGGGCCTTTTGTACCTCATCTGGTAGTCCTTTGACACACTGCATTTTCCACATGGCCTGTATAGCCTCGCTGGAATCATGTCTGGCCCCAGTATGTTGTGCCCACAGTTTAGCTGCTCTCTTCAAATATTCCAGCATACCTTCTCCAGGGTTCATCTTGATATCTCCTACTCTGTTTTTGTTTCTGTCAGTAGGATATTTTTGTCTTAAGGCATCCCACAGTAGGTTCCTGAAGGTGTTGAATGGCCTGTGATCAGGATCTGCAGATCATATTCCTGCCATCTTAAGTAACTTCTTGGCAACCCGTACCCCTTCTGCTCTTCCCAGGAGGGCTCTCATATCTCCAGCACAAAGAGTTTCTCCCATTGTGAAGCTTTCCAACGCTGCAATCCAGTCTTCTGCTCCTCCAGTAAGAGGAGGCAGTTTTCCCATCAATCCATCCATATCTCTATGAGCGAAAGGGACATAAGCTGGTGCGCTGTTCCTGGTCACGCGTAGGGGCATCTGGGTGTAGTTTACCTTATGCTTTCCTCCGATCCTCCTTCTCTGGAGGAGCGGTTGTTGAAACCGACTGCACAGTTGCTGTAGTTGGAGCTGACCTCTCCTTTTTTTCTTTTTTCACTTTCCCCTGGCTCTTGCCTTCTGCTATTATTATTATGCAAATGGACGTGGTGGTCACATCTCTGTCTCTGGGACTCCAACCCTGTTTCTTAGGGACTCTAACCCTATTTTTTGGAACTTTGTGAGTATAAGTTACAGGACTCCAAACCTTAGGGACTCTAACCCTATTTTGGCCTTAGCTTTTGATTCTACAATTCACAAGTCACTTATTGTTTGTTCAATGTAGTTATTTATATAATATGATTTAGACTGTAATTTCCATACCTCCTCCTCACTCTCTTTTAATTTGGTATTAGTCAATGCACAGAATTTGGTTGTTAACAACAGGTTTCTGCTTACCTTTTCTTTTAAGGTCCCGGTCAGTGACGAGGAGTCCAGAAACACAAAGCCGGTCCCGCCGGAAAATACCTCAACAGTGGACGGTGTCAAATTTTCTCCTTTTCTTCCTCAGCAAATCACGTCAGGGTCACCAAAGTTGTCAGCGCAGTCATTTATTTGTGGAAGAACAGTCCAGAGAAAGTCTATTTCTCAATTTGTTGTTTATTAAAGCATTGGAGGATCAAAAGCATCTTGTACAAGAAACTTCTCTATTCAGTAAACCACAGTCAGCAAGCTGTTAGTCTGTAGCCAACATCCTAGAAAAGAGTACTCTCCTTCACATTACACAGGGTTTTACCACATTACTCAGCTCGGTGCTAGTATCCCCACCACTATCAAAAAATGGCTGAATTGTGAAGGGGCCACATGGCACAAGGTTCCAGCCTTGGTAGATTACAGGCCCCTGCAGGCATTGAATTTATGCACAGTACTGGTAACCCCCACTCAATGGTAACAAAAGGTTGCACAAGTTGAAAACATAATTTTTTGGTATTTACTTGTTACTCAGTCATATCAGTTTTATCTCTATGTCCAGGATGTGTTTAGCCTAGCTTAGCACAAATAATGGGAGCAGGGGGAAACTGCTAGCCCAGCACTAACCAGGTTTCCATCCAAATGTATCTCAGATTTTAACCGTTTATTAGGAGTTGGTTCATCGAGATAAGCAGTAGGTGGCGCCAATTCTCCAGTCGGGTGTCAAACCATTGCAGAAGAAGAGGCTGCAACAAGATGACTTAATTAAAAGAGCACCAGTCGAATCTCAAATGGTGAAAAACAATATAGAAAACACAATGGCAATATGGCATTTCTGTTTCTTTCAATTATAAATTTGGGGAAAGTTACACTCTCCTAGTCACTCTACACAGATCTGATGTTGTAATCTGCCACAATTTTTCGTCTCTTCAGTGAAGCAGATGCTTCAGTGGATGTTAAAGTCACATGCTTCATGTACATCATGATTTAGGCCATTCGCTAAGTCTGTTTCCATTGCACTTTGTCGCATGCTTTTATCGATTTTCCACCTCAGCCAAGTGTAAAAACTTATTTGTGATAATTCAAGAGTTATTTGAATTTTTGGCGTTTCCACACGTTTTTTTATGCCCAAATTGAAAATGTCCGCTAGCTGGTGGCTAATTTAATTCATTCCACTTGATGGTGCCGACTAGTTACTGGCGTTTACCATCCTGTTGGCGCTTTAGACACAGGTAACCATGTAATTTCACTTTAACTAACTTGCATATATCTGTGCAATTTAAACATTCAATACGTTTTCTGGCTTAATGCGTAAAGTGGATAGACACACAAATAGTTAAACAAACTGAATGTAAACATGAATACATTATTCCCTAGCAGCACAACTGTGTCGCTAGCTGGCGGCTAATGACTGCTTATACTGTGAAGTACAAGTACAAGCACGGCAAATAAACACAAACGTTCATGCTCGTCTTGTAAAAAACACTAAACAATGCGCACATAATTCCGCTGCAAATGATTTTTTTTTACCAGCAAGTTCTCCCGTTGTACTCATTAAAACAGCCAACCTCCCGCTCACCACTGTCCTTTTTAAAATAAGAGCTCAAATTACAGCACGTCAGCCTATAGATGTCCTCAAATCCTCTCCATTTCATTCCAGCCGCCCCCCCAAAATATTTTTTTTACAGATGTACGTGATTCATGTGGGTCACATTTTCAGGTCAGAAAATCTGGAATCTGGAAAAAAAAAAACATCACAGATTAATTTTTTGTGTTCAGGTGGAGTCACAAATCTGCAGCTGGAGATGTCAGTAGTTTCATTTATAGCAGAAGTGTTTCATATCAAGACTAGAGACTAATGCTCATTAGGTGTGATTTTAAACCAGTTACTGGAGTGTTTAGATATTTGACCTTCATGCAGAGCTCAGGACATTTGTATGTCACCTGATTCTGAACTTTTCTACTTCTGCTCCCAGAGCGGCAAAATGAATGAAGGCAAAATTATTCACATAGTGGATTGGTGGGGCTTCAGTCTGAAGCACTGAGAGTTAGCAAATACTGATGAATGAGCCATTTGCTTGAACACAGCTCTTCACAAGGGTTTGTTTGCACCACAGTTTATTTGCATTCATTTATCACTGAGGATGAACACTCCAACTTAATGGACTGTGCTGGTGGCTTTGCATGTTTTAAAAGACAAATTATATACACTTCACATTAATGTTGATCATTTTTAAAAGTGATTTTGTAAGTTTAAGTCATGAAATAAGTCATGCTATTTCTGAGTAGTAATGCAGTAGTGAGGGGATTTGAAAGTTCATTGATATATTTAAGATTGTTCTGATCTATCAAACTACTGGTTTCAGCAGACTGATTTCAAACATAAATTTGTAGATGTTAAACTTGCTTTCAAGTCTGTGCAAAAAGATTTTTATTTGTGCTGAAATTAACAAAAAATGGCTGCCATAAAGCTAGAAAATCTAAACAGTGTCACCACCACAACCACAAATGTTTTGGTTCGGATCCAGTAGGCATGTGCTAGATGTGTAATCTTTACCTGTCAAGATGACTTCTCAGTGCTGCAGTGGACTGCTCGTGTTTGTGGCTGAGACTGAATATACTAACTGCCCTTCGCTCTTTGCCTGTAGGAGGAGAAAGCAGGATGGATGTGATTTGATGTAAATGTGAGTACACCGAGGAGGAGAGGTGGAGCATTGATATTCAGCTTGAAGTCCGGCAGAGCCCCGTTCTCCACACCTTGACGATGATCTTACGACCCTGCAGTGAAAATCATTTGGCAGCTCCTCTGACCTCTAGCAGAATGCACGCACATCGATTGCTGCATTACAACTCAGGAATCTTTACCTCAAGTAGCCACTCTCCAACTTTCTGCTGCCTCTGTTTTCCTTAATATTTTTCCTCTTTTTACAACTAAATATAAACAAAACAATGGACACAAGACAAACACAACACCAAAGTCACACTAAATCAGGCCAAACTACAAAATCAAACCTATACATCCTGCTAGACACAACATATGTCAGTCAGCCAAACAATCTAAACAGATAAAACATTAAAAGGATATACAAAAGAAATGCTTGATCTTATTTCATGTATACAAATTATATGGAAAACCTGAGAACCTCAGGGTAATTACAAAAAAAAAAAAAAAATCCAAAACAAATATTTGAACCAGTCAGGCAATTCCAGAGAGCCAGCAAACAAGAATTCATTAAAAAAAAAAAAAAAGCAGCTGAAAAAAAAAAAAAAATCTAATAAATTTAGAAAAAGAACAAAAATAAGGGGGTTAGTCTCTACAAGTCAAACTTTCTTTCTGTAGCAAGTGGGTAAATGTGCATTAATCTGCATGTTTTATTAACATACAACACTATAATTTGGTAACTATTCCATCAGTTGTCTTCAGGATATGGTTGATAAGAAGGGTAACCAAATTGAGTTATACTTATCTAGAGAGCCTATATTCATGTAAATTACTTTTTCCAAGTTTAGCTATTTTCAACAGTGCATCAGACCAGGCTTGAATTTGTGGAGCTCTAATATCTCTCCATTTACAAAAGATCAACTTTTTGGCAACAGCAAATGCTGCAGACATCCACTTATTGTGTTGTTGATTTGGCAATCTTGACAGAATCCTTATTACAGGGTCGGGCTGAATACACACTTGTTACGCCATAGATTTTCCCGGAGAACGTCAATCCAAAACAGTGATACATTCCCATACCATATGTAAATATGACCCTTTATAAGATGAGCATTTCCAACAAGTGCCGTCTGGCCTTAATCCAACCTTCGACATCCTATTGTGAGTCCAGTGATACCTGTGTAACGTTTTGAGCTGAGTTAATTTCAGTGAGACATTGTTGTCGATAGACTAAGCTCTCTGGACCTCATTCCATTCCTCATTTGTTATATCACATCTTAAATCCATGGCCCAATGTAATTTTAATTTTTTAACTGGAAAATTAAATTTTATTTACAATTACTTTGTGTCGTAATGTACGAGTCAGAACCCACAAAAAGCAGAACACACTGAGTATGAAGGTAAGTCAGTATTTATTCACACAAGGATTAGTGCAACTATAGTTTTTACTCGAGGGGAAAATAAGAGTTGTCCACTACAGCTCTTGGGAGAGCGGTGAACCACTTCAGGAATACAGCTCTTGGGAAAGCTGTGTACTCACTCCATGACGGAACTGCTCGGAACCAAGAACGGAGGTTGGTGAGGTGAGGCCGGAAACGGCTCCGTAGAATGGCGCGAGTTGGCTCCGTGTGGCACGGGGGTTTCACCGGAAGCGTTTGGGAGACCGCTGGTTAGCTGGCTGAGCAGGAACAGGGCAGGCAAACAGGGTGGCAGAGATCCGTGTAGTGATGTGGCTGTAATCACCGGCGAGAAGGATGTCTGCGGCAGAAGCAAACCTGAATTACAAAAACACACGATAGACGACAGAGCTAACTGTACATAGCTGGTGTGGATCGAGGAGGCCATTACGTAAGCTCGTACAGGTATACAAAGACAATCTGGCACTGGAGATGAGGAAGAGCCCGGTCTTTATGCTGTGGAGACTGATGATGATTGGTGACAGGTGCGCCGGTGATCAGCAGCAGGTGGAAGCCCGGGGAGCCGGAATACACACACACACACACAGATATACACTACAGACAAAGGGAGGACACACACAGGGAGAGGGAAAACTGCACAGAATACTGCAGGTATCACCCAGAATGGTGACTAACCATGACACTTTGTATATATTTTTTGTTTTTAGTTGAGAGATATAACATTTATCCCAATAGGAGGCTTTGGGT
This sequence comes from Siniperca scherzeri, assembly GCA_027580175.1. Taxonomy (NCBI): domain Eukaryota; kingdom Metazoa; phylum Chordata; class Actinopteri; order Centrarchiformes; family Sinipercidae; genus Siniperca; species Siniperca scherzeri. The sequence goes on along the minus strand of CM050843.1, from coordinate 4,896,525 downwards.
GGCTCTTTCGCCTGATTCCTAAAGGCATTAACTGCATTTCTCAGCTGGGGATAACTGCACCAAGGTATTTTTTGGGGGGAGATTTCTGAGTTAATATCTGCATATCATTTGAACCCATTATCATTATAAATATCAGCTACTTTATCAATCTTATCCCCATATAAGTGATGTCATCTAATGGGTTTACCCCTATCATTATAGATGGGTTATCCCGATTTGGCATCCAAGGTAACTGTGTTGCAGATTATTTTGTATATTTATGTAGCCTCTTCCAAATATAGTACAAAAAGCTTAGGCATGGGTGAGGAAGATCTTTCCTGTGATGTTTGATAAAAATACAATGTTTAAAATGATTGGGTGTGACAGATTGCTGTTCAATACTGGCCCAAGATGGTTAAGTGTGTCTAGAACAAACTTCAACTTCAAAAATGTGTGCATAGTGAAACATAAAACTAATATTGAATAAATACCCCCACTCCACCCTGTCAAAGGCCTTCTCTGCATCTAAGGACAAGCTATGGCAGGAGGAGGTACTGTACCTAAGCACAACCTTGTATTATCGGATCCAAAGCGATTTCTTATAAATCCAATTTGGTCCAGATGCAGTATGTTGGTTATTACTTTCTCTAATCTATTGCTAATATTTTAGCTAAGATTTTAATATCACAATTCAATATTGATAGAGGGTGTCAGCTCTCACAAAAACTTAGGTCCTTATCTTTTTTGGGAATCACAATTATAGATGCTGTATTAGAGATTTCAGAAAATGTTCCTTCTTAAATGACATTATTAAAATGAGCCAAAAGCAGGGGAGTGAGTTTCTTAAGAAACATTGCATAAAATTCCTTAGGGAGACCATCATGACCAGGCATTTTCCCAGTGGACATTTGATGAATGTTAATTTCATCAATTGTTAAGTCATTTTCCAGCATCTTTCTCTCATCAGTGTTAATAGAATGAAGTTGTATACTATTGAGAAAAAGCTCCATGTTCTGGTCTGAGGATATTTGACCAAGAGCAGCGGATTCTGATTGGTACAATTTTTCATAATACTCCCTAAACATATGGTTTATTTCTTCATCATTTGACACCAGGTTACCATAATTATTTTAATCATAATTTTTAAGGATGTAATTATATTTCTACTTTTATCTTTTATCTCTCACCATCTTCATAGAATTTGGCTTGAATTTTTAGCAGCATATTTTCAGTTTTGCTAATGAGTAATTGGATCTGAAATCTGAGGTTTGTCACAATGCAGATATTTTCCACTGAGGGTTTGGTAAGCGCTTCCATCTCTGCAGCTTTTAATAGAGCTTCCTTTTGTGTTTCTGACCTCAATCTAAAAAAGGAATCATCATATACTGCTTCCATTTCCATACAGTATCAAGGACAAGAGAAACAGCCAGAACCCAGACAACATATAGGTTTAAATTTGTGTTAATTTAATTTTATGGCAAACACTAGCTACAATACCAGATATGTAGAAAAACGTATCAGTAACAGGACTGTGTGCTGTCTGCTCCAAATTAGATCAATTCCATCAGCTTTTTTAGTTCAATCTGTAATAATTATCGTATCTACAGTATCTATCTTTATCTATAGAGGGCAAAATACAGTCACAGTCTGCATTACAATCAACACGTCCCTGTCCTCTCACAAACAACTGCGCCATTTGGGCTTATAATTGTGCATTTGTTGGTTACAGTATAGCAATAAAGCCTATGCACGTAGCTCCCTTAGCTGTGCCATATACGTGAGCATTAGCAATATAAGGAATTGAATCGGCTAAGGCTAATTTACAAGTGATTAAACAGTCAGACTTAATGTCGCTTAAAGAATAGGTTCAGATTTTGTCTGTCCTTAATATGATATTCGCATGCACATATCTACTTTCAAAGAGTTTTTTAAAATGTTTTATTATTCTTCCTCTCCATACTGGCCATACATGATCCTTTCCGAACATAATTACAATGAATGAGATGGGGGAAAAAATCCACAGCCCTCGTTATATACAAAAATGAATTCTCAAGTTCAGCTGAAGCTAAGAGTGTAACTTTGGAAGATTCATACTTGATTTGACTCAGATTGCTAAGGCCTCATATTAGAATAAGGACTGCAAATATATGGCATAAGAGTATTGTATTAAGACAGACTTGAAAAACCTGAACCTATCCTAGGAAACCTATGCTTCTTGAGGCATGAAATTTTAGATGACCCACAAATTATTATATTTCATTATACTGTCCAATTACCAAGAAATATTTAATTTTAATATTATTATTGGTATTTATGACAATGTGTCTATTGATGCTCTATTTGGAGACTGTCCTCCCCAGAAAAATACTGTTCGGCACTGGAGACTGAAGTTAACATGACCACGATCCTTCCCTAACCTTAAGCAAGTAGTTTTTGTGCTTAAACCTAACCAAATCATAATGTCAGAGAGTCAACATAGACACCACCAGCTCCACCCACTGCAATCAACAGATCTCACTCACCTGAGTACTGATCACACACCTGCCACTAATCACCAACCCCACACTATAAAGTCACACTCCCCCGGTTCACTCACTGTCTGGTCTCAAACCTATTATGAGATTCTACCCGACTGCAGTATCTCCTGACGATTCCCCAAGGACTTTGGACTCCACTCAACCGTTGTGTGTGTCTTCTACTGCTGGCTCTCCTGTTTCCCGTCTCCTCCAGTGGACTGAACTACCTACTCAACATCAGATAAGACTCATAGACTTTCCTAGCTCCAGCCCCTCGTATCCACAGTCATTGCTTTACCCAGTACTCTGTCTTGCTGTTCGATAAACTCCCTCGTCATTGTACTAACCTCCGTGTCCCATGTCTACCTGCTGACACATAAGCATATAGGCACCAGATCTAATAAACAGTCTCATGAATCATCATCATTTGTAACAGTTTTGGAAGGCACTACAAACAACCTACAGCAGTGGTTGGCCAAATCCGGCCCTGCACCAAAAATATTTGGTGAAAACTAACGTCCTTTTATAGTTGTTTATAGCATCTAAACTTTTATTTTTTCACAAATCTACTGCACAAGGATCATTGCAATTAATTCTGATCTTCTAATAGTAATCAATGATTTGATGATGAACAGGTGGCAGTCTATTAGACATGAAGGCATAAATGAAGCAGTTTATTTAGCGTCGATAACCAATCAATTACATTAGTCTCATAGTGCAACACAGAACATATGCGTATAAAAGCCATTTTTTTTGCCAAATGAGTATTAACATAAGCTGCTGTAACTCTGTTAGTCCAAACTGACTAATGGGCAAAGTGACATCTGTCCTAAGATACAATCCTAAACCAAACAGTTTTACACATCTGTTTTATTTTTTTATTAAAATAAATAAAATACTCCAAAATAAAGTAAACAGTGACAACATATAGGCCTGCGTGTCCACAGTACCTGTAAAATGAAGTTGGTCCCCCAGTGAACACTGGCCCACAATTGAACATAATTGCTGACCCCTGACCTACAGTATGTTGTGGTTAGGTTTGGAGGACTTGTTAACTAATTAACCTTCCAAATGCCATACTTGCAACACAAGCTAGAAGAAAAACTGCTGCTGAAATGATTGTTAAAATGTATGAATGAACACATTCTTCCCTCCACATCTGACCTATAAAGTCAACTTTGAAGCACTGTTTTGGTGATAAAATATTAACCTCCTCAGAGATATCTGAACATCAAATCAAATATCTCAGTTAACTTTTACAAAGCTGTCACTTAAAGTTCCCCTCCAGACACATTTTAAAGTATGTAAAAATTCTCTGCTATTAATATTTTGTTTGACATGGCTTTCCTACATAAAAAGTTAAAAAAATAAATAAAAAAAAAAACTCTGAAAAGGGGCTGGAAGCACAGCTACTCTGTCTCCCTCCATTGAGAAATTCTGGATCTATGAATGCCCCACCCACCATTGCTGCTTGCTAGGCTAACCAGTGCCAGTGAGAGCATGGGTGAGCCTCAGTCAGACCCAGATGAGGAGTCTATTGTGCACCAAAATTGATCAGAATGTTAAGTGTAGTTACCATCTTTTATTTGTTTATGTAGTTTGTTAGCTTGCAACTGGCAGTGGCTCATTTATAAGCCAATCAAGTTGGATCTTACTGTTATCTCAGGAGCGGATTATTTCAGACAAATAAAGATCAGTGCAGTGAGAGAAAAAAACCCAGCAAGATCTTAAATTAGGATCAGGCTGAGATAAGATATTTTTCAGGAGCTGAATTTAAGAAGTATGAGAAAATGTTCTAAATCTCATATTGATGTTAAATTGAGCTAAGTTATGTCTAGGAGAAATAGGCTGGACAAAGAACTTATTTTGAATTTTCATTTCCTCTGGGTGACAGCGTTAGTGGTTGTGAAACATACACGTTACATTGGTCAATGTACAATAATATCTGCTAGGTGTACTGTCGTCAAGCCAGCCTCCACTTCCAAAAACACGGTCAAACTAGCCCCCACGTGGTTTTGGGGTACGTGCATATACCAGGCATTATGGAAGGAGTCTGTTAAGTTGCCTTCACCAGTGTTGCCAACTCTTTTCCAATGTAAGTAGCTAGCACTAGCTCCAAAAGTTGCCAGATGATGTCATGTGCTCATTTGCACGTTGACGACGTCATCACGCATTCATTTGCATAAAGCTTAGTGCAGTTAGGGAGACATCACCTTAATTTAAAACATAAAATGTAGATAGAGAAATAGTTGGCCAAATAATCACAAACTCACATGTATTTGAAGTAAAAATGTAAAATAAATAGATCTACAAAGGGAGGGAGGAGGGTAAAGGCATACATCAAAAAGTACACGAGGAAGCTATTCGCCATGTTTCTAGGCAACAGTTGCAGTCACAGACTGTTTTGTGTACGATGCATTTGAGTTTATTTCAAAAGAATTGTCCTTCTGACAAGACGGCGATGGAAAAAAAAACGTCAATCAAGAAGCATTTGGGTGTATGAAACATTGTTGTCTCACTATGCAAAAGGAGAATTCAACTTGGTCAGAACTACAGATCCACAACGAGAGGTTCCAATCATACTTTAGGTTGGACAACTACCAGTTTGATGTTCTTCTGGAAAAGATTAAATCTCTCATCAGGAAAATTGGATTCCATCGTCTGATCTCTCCAGACGAAAGCTGGGCCATTTGTCTGAGGTAGGGTAGTGTCCCGCCTAAATTCTTTTTACCCACCTTTTTGTTTGTGGAGTATCTACATTTTCAAGATGATGAATGAATGAATTTGGCCTAATTTATTTATTTGACAATTAAAATACATAACGTTAGCTTATAACCACACAGCAGTCATTGTTTATTTGGTTTATGGTTGAAATTCATATAGATTATAGTAAGTATCATATCGAAGTTAGTCATTCGTAATTATTGGTGTCACTGTGGTTATTGACTGAGGAGTTGTTGGCCCAACATTTAATTTACTACTGCATCAATGACAATATAGGCCTAATGTCAATATTTCGCATATCCACTATGTTATGGATATGTTAAGGAAATTCTTGTTTATAATAAAATGAGGTACTCCAGACTAAACATCTACAATGAAACTGATGATCCCAAGCTGTGGAATGTATTGATACAAAATATGAATTAATCAGACTCATTTATTGTCTTTAAAAGCAGATCAGAGTATATATCTTAATATTCGTGCTTTTAATTAAATTGTAGGCTATGTATGTAGCTATATCTAGCTCCTTGCATAGCTTATTACACAATCATTCCATTCTAATGAACATTGTTTTATTGTTACATTTGTTTGAAATACCCTGCCCCCAGTCTAAACTCCTCAGATAACAGTGATACCAGCAGCCCCCGCGGTACATTTCACCTAGATGTATGAAATTTGGGAGGCAGATGTATCATCTCTAGACTTTAAAAAAGCCTCTTGGAGCCATACCCTAAACCCAACAGGAAGTCAGCCATTTTGAATTTAACGCATTTACAGGCTCCGTACTTTAACTCCTCCTAGAGAATTAAATCGGATCAACTCCAAAATTGGGCAGTGCAATCTGAAGACCTTTGCAACGCTAAATTGCGAAGCCTTTTAGGTTTCCTCAAGTGGTGTTGCCGTGGCGACGCAGCGAATTCTGGGTTCCAAAATTAGCAGCAGTACTACCGGGTTCCAAAATTAGCAGCAGTACTACCGGGTTCCAAAATTAGTAACAGTACCACCTTGTTCCAGAATTAATAACAGTGCTACCTCAGCTCCACATTGTCAGATCGTTTTAAAATTTTACGTGTCCCAGCCTGAAGATAACTATATGCCAATATTCAGACAGTCACAGCACCACCTACTGGCAACAGGAAGTTACAGGCCCTGTACTGTTAAAAATTACCCATAGCAGATTAACCTCAAACTTGATGATGCTTAATAGTGAAGCTTGTGTGTTTCATCAAAAGCTGTAATGTAGTAGTCAGTAGGACTGACAGCCTGAGGACTTCTACATGTCTGAGCCCGAGGACTTCTACATGTCAATATTGAGTTATAGTCAGAAATGTAAATAGACTGTACTTGTATAGCACCTTTCTCGCGCTTCACACTACATATCACTTTCACCCCATTCACACACTCCATACACTGATGGCAGATGCTAACTGCTCATCAGTTCAAAGAAACAAAAAAATCATTCTCAGACACACACAGAAGGCAGAGCTCTCAAGTGCAATTTGAGGTTCAGTGTCTTACCCAAGGACACGTTGACATGTGGGCTGGTGGAAGCTGGGATTGAACTGCCAACCTTCCAATTGGATCCGATTTTACCACTGATCATGTGTGGGGGCCTTAAGAACTGATTTCAAAATGTAAGCAATCTTCTACTGAATGTGAGTTTGCATTCAGTCAGTCATAAATTAAGTCAAGGATGAATAAAAAAAAAACAACTAAATGAAATATAAATAAATACTGAATAATAAATAAAATGAATATTAATAAAAAATATCTACAGCCTGCAAACTGTATTTCAGACTAGATTAAGGCTTTGAAAATCAAGGCTTTGTCATTACAATTGTGTGAATGATTAGTCAAACTTAAATAATAAACTTATCTAACCATAAAGCAAGGAATCTCTGTATGGACAGTATGTCTTTCGATTTTCTCAACAACCGTTGCAATTCACAATTGGCAGGTGTATTATTGGGGACCCGAGGGAGTGCATTGTTGAATTTGGTGAAATTTGGCCAGGTGGTGGTGCTATAACACAGTTTACGTTTTGGCCTGTAACTTTCGAATCGTAAGTCTCAGAAGCAAAATTCCAAACAAAATCTACCCACATAATCCACGCCCATTTGCTTTTTTACTCGATTTTCTGCCATTATGAATTTTGTCCAAATCTGTTTATTGCTTAAAATTTCTCAGAGAAGTAGCGAAAAATCACCAAATTTGGTCCAGAACATCTCTGGACCAAGCTTTAGGCTGTAGATTTTACTATAGCTGGCAAGTTTGCTCAAATGCTGTGGTCAGGGCTTATATTACAGAAAATGTCATAACGCTTTGTGCTATTGCAACCACATGTGGTGGACATATGATGTAGTGAGTGACCATGACAAATTTGGTGCTATTTGGTCAATAGGCGGTGCTATACCAGCATCATCTAACTATAAAGGAAGGAATCTCTGTCTTTATGTATGTGTGTATGACATATCTCTTCGCATATCTCGAACTGTTCATCCAATTGACTTCACAATTGGTGGGTGTATTGCTGAGGATCCAAGTACAGTGTCGAGTGTGAGGTCAACTGGAAGCCTGCAAGCAGCCATACTACGGTTCTCAACAATGCTGCAAGCAGCACTTCCAGGGGCCAAACAACAGTGGCCCACTCCAAAAGCGCATGCTTACTGAACATCCACACACTCTGAATGGGCACGCCCCCCGACAACGCTGCAAGCAGCAATACCGGGAGCCAAGAAATCAGCCCATTCTGAACGGCCATGTCCCAATTGGGACATTATTATTATTATTATTATTATTATTATTATTATTATTTATTAATAAATAAAAGACCAATCTGACTTTTGAGCACGCAACTGACAGACTCACTGAGAAACTTCCTGGTTCCACAGATTAATTTCACTTCAGAATGATAGCAGATCACCTCAATCTGACAATATTAGGACACTCGCAAAATTAAAAATGTCATATGAGCTACATTCCCTCTAAATTCAGAATATTAAAAGAAAACTACCTGTTTCCACAGACTAATTCCACTTCAGAGTGATAGTAGACCACCTCAGTGTGTCACTCACACAATATCAGGACACTCAGATGTTGAATTTCAAAATTAAAGGTATACTGCATATGTTTTGTTGCCGTATCTCCACACAGTTATAGGGACGGGAATTGATAAGATTTTATTGATACCAATGCTTATTGATTCAAGTTATCAGTCCGATTCTTTATCAGTTCCCTTATTGATTCCTGATCAATTTTCTGTGTGTGGGGGGGGGTGCACGGTGGCAGAGCGGCTAGAGCTCCTGCCTCCCAATAAGGAGATCGTGGGTAGGCCTACACGCAGGTTTTCAGCATCAACGCAACTGTCAAGGTTCATGGACAAAACAATTGTGCTTTGCTAGTCATCATTATTAGCTTAAGCCTATGGCATTTTACACTGCATAAGCTTATGTTTTCTTCTCACTGTTGGTTAGGAGTTAAGTCACTGCATCTCCCGACAGAACACCGCAGCTGAATTTCAGCGTTATGTAAGGTGTAATGTAACTCTAGTATGATTCCGATGGATATGACAATTTGGAACTGGTTCTCAACTGGAACTGGGTATCGATTCCCATCCCTAGACAGTTACATATTCCATATGTATAGGGGACTGACCCCATCGGGGCAGTTGACATGGCTACCTCTTTAAGACACACCACTCTGTGGCCCATATGCAGGTTTATAAGGCCCAGGTGTGCATGTATTCACTGACTACCACTGATTGGAATGGTTCCCAACCAGCCTTGCCCTGGAGGGATAGTTTCTTCACTCAGAGAACCAAGGTTACAATGTAACAACATAACAACGTTCTCTATTGTATCGAGACTGTCTCTCCACACAGTTACATATTCCATGTACGGGGACCCTGTAAGACACACAGCGAGGAGACCAAGGAAACTGAGCAGATGCTGCTACTTAAGTACTCTCCAAGATCCCTGACCCTGGTGATCAATTGAGATGTCCCCACCACCAGACTGCTCTAAACAGTGTGTGTGTGTGTGTGTGTGTGTGTCAAAACAAAACCCCAAGTGAAAAGCTACACAAATATACACCTTAGACATTTGTTGGCCAGTGACACCTCCAGACGCTGTGTATCACTGCCCAATGCTTAGATGCCAGATGCAGCCTTAAGCATGGTCAACCCCACAAGACACAAAGGTTGGGTGTGAAAGGATAGAGCCCGCTCAGATGGCCTGTCCCCTGCTAGGTCAACTGACAAGGATCAGAATCAGAATCAGAAATACTTTATTGATTCCCGAAGGGAAACTCTTTGTTACAGTAGCTCTCCTTTACGTCAGTACACACAGGAGAAAGTACTAGCAAAAAATATAATACACTATAAAACACTATAAAAACAGGTCAGAAAATAAATTAAGTACCAGGTGGGTATAAGTACAAGATAAAATAAGTGTGAAGTACCAAGTGGGTTTACCGGTTGATGATAATACAGTATAATAGTACAATGTAATAAAATAAGTAATAAGCAGTGGTGCATGTACTGTCGAGTTAAGTGAAGCGACCGGCTTCCACTGATCTCTACAAGTGGACACTGCAAAAGACGCTTCCACGGTGGAACCACAATTCTTCCCAGCTTGGCTCGTCTACAACAGACTGACCACCAGCTAACAGCGGCACCAAAGCCACCTCTCTTTCCCTCCCACGGACGGTTAATGTAACAGTGTACTATATATATATATATATTAAAAAAAAAAAAAACTTTGTCCTTCACCCTCCGCGGGTGGTCTCATCCTACGAGCTCGGGTCCTCTACCAGAGGCCTGGGAGCTCGAGGGTTCTGCGCAGTATCTTTGCTGTTCCTAGTACTGCGCTCTTCTGGACCGAGATGTCTGGTGTTCTTCCAGGGATCTGCTGTAGCCACTCCTCCAGTTTGGGGGTCACTGCCCGGAGCGCTCCAATGACCCCGGGGACCACTGTTGCCTTCAACTTCCAGGCCTTCTCCAGCTCTTCTCTGAGCCCTTGGTACTTCTCTAGTTTCTCATGTTCCTTTTTCCTGATGTTGCCATCACTTGGTATTGCCACGTCAACCACAACGGCTTTCCTCTGCTGTTTGTCCACCACCACGATGTCAGGCTGGTTCGCCATTACCATTCTGTCAGTCTGAATCTGGAAGTCCCACAGGATCTTGGCTCGGTCATTCTCTACCACCTTTTGGAGGTGTTTCCCACTTTGACCTCAGGGTTTCCAGTCCATACTCAGTGCAGATGTTCCTGTACACTATGCCAGCCACTTGGTTATGGCGCTCCATGTATGCTTTTCCTGCCAGCATCTTACACCCTGCAGTTATGTGCTGGATTGTCTCAGGGGCCTCTTTGCACAGGCTACACCTTGGGTCTTGTCTGGTGTGGTAGATCTGGGCCTCTGGTGCTCAGGGCCTGCTCCTGTGCAGCCATGATGAGTGCCTCTGTGCTGTCCTTCAATCCAGCCCGCTCTAGCCATTGGTAGGACTTCTTGATATCAGCCACTTCAGTTATGTTCCGGTGGTACATCCCATGTAGGGGTTTGTCCTCCCATGATGGTCCCTCCACGTCATCTGTTGGGGCCTTATCTTGGATGTACTTGTGGATCTTGGATGTTTCATCCTGGATAGTGGCTCTCACACTCACTAGTCCACGGCTGCCTTCCTTACGGCTAGCGTACAGTCTCAGGGTGCTGGATTTGGGATGGAACCCTCCATGCATGGTGAGGAGCTGCCTTAACGCCTGTGGTCTGTATCTCTTCCTTTGGCCACCTTATTATTCCCGCAGGGTATCTGATCACTGGCAGGGCGTAGCTGTTTATTGCCTGGGCCTTGTTCTTGCCATTGAGCTGACTTCTTAGGACTTGCCTCACTCGTTGGAGGTATTTGACCGTTGCTGTTTTCCTTGTTGCCTCTTCGAGGTTGCCATTTGCCTGTGGTATTCCAAGGTACTTGTAACCATCCTCAATGTCTGCTATTGTTCCTTCTTGGAGTGAGACCCCTTCTGTGTAGACTACCTTCCCTCTCTTTGTCACCATTCGACTGCACTTCTCAAGCCCGAATGACATCCCAATGTCAGAGCTGTAGATCCTGGTGGTGTGGATCAGTGAGTTGATGTCCCGCTCGCTCTTAGCGTATAGCTTGATGTCATCCATGTAGAGGAGGTGACTGATGGTGGCCCCATTCCTGAGTCGGTATCCATAGTATCCATAGGGGTTCAGACCTATGTAGAACAGCAGTGGGGACAGAGCATCTCCTTGGTATATGCCACATTTGATGGATATTGAAGTACCCAAATTGTTTGCCCAGCAAGGTGCATTATGTTCAAAGACAGTCAGAGCATATCCAGCATTTTCAATTATATAACCTGATGAAATAAAGTGTTCATTGAATGCATCACATATTCTCTTTCCAACTGAGATAGTGGTAGAACCTTGAACTATTTCATTGGGTAGGGAAGAAGTAGGATTATGTGATAATGATTTAACCGTTTTCCAAAACTTTGTTGGGTTTTTGTGCAGAGACATAAAATGATGGTTTGGCCTTTCGAATGGCAGTGAGACACCTATGAAGTTAGGTAATATTGCCAATCAGTGGATGACTTTGCGCCAGACAGCATCCTTTTCATGTAACATTTCAGCAATTTCCCAACAAAACCAAGGAATATCCCTGTTTTTGACTCTGGTTTTCTTAAAAGGCACATGCTTGTGTGCAATGGAATTAAATGTTTTCATAAAGTAATCCAAGTATGGATCAGGAATTGCCATGGTAAATCCAATATCGCTGTAATACAGAAGTTACAAAAGTAAAGTTGTATTTTTAATTTTGTTCAATAACCATGTTTCATACAAAAATGTCACTGTCAGTTTGTTGCGCCCAGACTTTAATATAGTTAATTTTGGATACAACACTACACACGTTCATATGAATAATTCCCAAGCCCTTGCGATACAAGCAGCTCTGCATACTAAAATCTACATTCAGTTTGCTCTGCAAGTGGCGCTATTGATAAACTGAGAGCATAATAACGGGTTATGTTTTGAATCTGGGTTCATGACCCTTTGACTTGTTTCCTTCTGTGGTTAACAAACAGTCTGAATCATGACCAAGTTATTTAAATCAACACTCCTGTGATTAGTCCAGTGATAGTTAGGCTTGCTATCACTCATTTCTACTAGAATATTTAAACCAAGGGGAGTGTCATAAAAATGGATCTGACTCACTGAGCGTCAGTTGTTAAAATGTTGAATGGACTTCAAGGCGAGGTCTATATTGACAGAAGCCGAGATACACGTACATTGGGTGAAGTCTATCTTTTTTTTAAGCGATCTGTGAGATTCACAGTATCCTTTCAGCCATATGTGAAGCTGACGAATGTGACTAAACCTGATGTCACCAAGCTGAGGTGAAGGAAGAGGCTCAGATATGACACAATGGATCTCCAAATCCAGGAGAGTGTCAACAATGCAAATTATCAGAATCAGAAATACTTTATTGATCCCCGAGGGGAAACTCTTTTGCTACAGCAGCTCACTATCACGTCAGTGCACACAGGAATAATAATAATAATAATAATAATAATTAATAATAATTAATTATTAATAATAAAACTTTATAGAGCACTTATCAAAACAAAGTACAAAGTGCTTCACAACAAGAGAGATAAAATACCACAGTGAATGACGAGATATAAAGAAATAAAATACACAAAAGCAATAAAATAAACAGTAAAATAAACAGCCAGTTCAGGTAAAGTCAGGATATGCTTTCAGATAAAAATGTGTTTTGAGAAGATACTTAAACGAAGACACTGACTCCTAGACAACCTAATTTCTTCGGGCAAGTTGTTCCAGAGCCTTGGGGCCGTGATAGCAAAAGCTCTGTCCCCCTTAGTTTTCATCCTGGACTCAGGAACAGACAGGAGACCCCTGCCCGAAGATCTCAAGCTACGTGAAGGTTCATAAGGGATTACAAGGTCTAAAATATAATCTGGGGCCAGGCCATGAAGAGCCTTAAAAGTAATCAACAAGATCTTAAAATCAATCCTAAAACCAACAGGGAGCCAGTGTAAAGAGGCTAAGCAGGTGTTATGTGGTCGTACTTCTTGGTCCTGGTTAACAGCCTAGCAGCTGAGTTTTGTACAGTCTGCAGTCATGTCAAAGTTTTTTGATTAAGACAAGTGAACAGGCTGTTACAATAATCAAGGCGTGAGGAGATAAAAGCATGTACAACAGTTTCTGCATCACTAAGATTTAAAATAGATCGTATTTTTGCAATGTTTCTGAGGTGATAAAAACATGATTGGACAAGCTTAGTGATATGTTGCTCAAAACATAAATTGCTATCAAACAGGACACCAAGATTTCTTGCAACAGGCTTGATATGTTGTGACAGGTTACCAGTAGATGGCAGTATTTGTTTAGTGATGTGTTGGGGCCCAATAACAAGGATTTCAGTTTTATTTGAGTTGAGCTGAAGAAAATTTATCGACATCCAATTTTTTATGTCAGACAGGCAGTCCTGCAGAGAACTCAGCGTACTAAGGTCAGTGGGCTTGACAGGGAGGTACAACTGCGTGTCATCCGCATAACAATGAAAAGAAATACCATGTCTGTGGATTACATCACCCAAAGGAAGCATGTACAAAGAGAACAGTATTGGTCCCAGAATTGAACCGTGAGGCACACCGTACTTGATATGGGAGAAGGATGACATGAAGTTATTAATGCTGACACAGAATTTCCTATTGGACAGATGAGAACCAGATATGCCCACCCCGTGCCTCAGTCTGTCTAAAAGAATGCCATGATCAATTGTGTCAAAGGCAGCACTTAAGTCCAACAGCACAAGAATTGAACACATGCCTGTGTCTGCATTCATTAAAAGGTCATTGGTGACTTTGAGGATGGCTATAAGTTTTTCGAGAATCTTCTAAATAAAAGGCAATTTGGAGATTGGGCGATGGTTATCCAGGAGGGTGGGATCAAGCCCAGCTTTTTTAGGACTGGCTGGACACAAGCTGTTTTAAAGAAATCAGGGACACAGCCAGTAGACAGCAAGCTGTAAAAAAATTATTTGTAAAAGGGGTGCGATGCAATCCCTAACTTCCAATAAAAACCTAGTTGGGATTTTGTCCAGAGGGCTGGAGGACACTCTCATAAGAGACATGATGTCTGCGAGTTCAGGCAGCATAACATAAATTGCTCAAAGAATCCCTGAGCGGGTGATCCACATCTAAAAATGCAGGATTGGGGGTGATATCAAAACTTATTAACTCCACCTTTGCAGCAAAGTGCAAGAGAAACTTTTCACAATCAGCATCACACTCAGCAGGGGAACAAGGAGAGGCAGGGTTAACTAACTGATCCACAGTCTTAAATAGGAATCTGGGGTTGTGCTGATGGGCAGAAATAAGTGCAGAGAAATTACATGTTCTTGCATCCTTCACCATCCTATTATAAAGAAGTAATAACTCTTTCATGGCCACAAAGTGGACCTGCAGACCGGATTTCTTCCATCTGTGTTCTGCTCTTCTGCATTTCTTTTTACAGCTTCGAATACTGTCATTTAACCATGGCTGTTTTCTAGTCTTTGAGTTTGGTCTATTTTTCAGAGGAGCTATGAGATAGAGATCTAAGGTTGAAGAACACAGATAGTTAAAATAATCAACCAAATCGTTGGTGTTGGAGGAATCAGGAAACACATTCCCAGGAGAACTGAACAGTGGACAGAATTTTATGGCACTATGCTCATTAAATACGCGTGTGTACTTAGAGCGAGATAAGACAGTACTAGCAGCCTCTAATTCACAGTTAAAAACAATGCATAGGTGATCGGATACAAACATGTCCCTGATTTCCACAGATGGGGTTTTCAGGCCCAGACTAAAGACTAGGTCTAAGGTGTGGCCACGGGAATGAGTTTGGCCAGACACATGTTGTTGAAAGTCAAAAGAGTTAGTGATATTTAAAAAATCAGCAGCAAGGGCATTAGAGGAGTCATCAACATGAATATTAAAATCATCACAAAGAAGAATTCTATTATAATTTAACACAAAACTGGATAAAAACTCAGGGAGTTCCAACAAGAAGGAGCCAGCTGGTTTAGGGGGGCGATAAATAATAGCAAAAATGACTGGGAGGGGGCCGCCAAGTTTAAACATGAGCACTTCAAAGGAGGAAAAATCATTGCAAGCTATGAGGTTACACTTAAAATGCTTCCTATAGACAGTAACAAGGCCCCCACCTCGACCACAGACCCTAGGGCGACTAAAGCAGTCAAAATCAGGAGGGCACAATTCAGCCAGCTGACTGTGATCACTAGGACGTAACCAGGATTCAGTTAAAAACATAAAATCTAAATCAGTAGAAGAGATAAAATCATTTAAAATAAACGTTTTGTTAGAGAGGGATCTTACATTGAGAAGAGCCATCTTAAAAAGTCTGTGCTGCTTCAGATTTGAGGTTGAGAGTGGAGGTAGGGTTCTGGCCCGGATCTTTATTAAGTTGTTATTATTGCTGTGTCGGCTGTGTCTATTTCGCACTAAGGACCTATCCGAAATTACCACAGAAATGTTAAAAGTGCCACTAGAGGGATCCGGGCTCCAGATAGCAGCACTATGATCAGTCCACAAGGGGGAGGTAGTGATAGCAGAGGGTGCGTGGCTGTTTTTGGTGAGCAGAGAAGAGGAAGAGGAAGAGCGAGGGGAAACAGGTGATGTAAATAGTCAACTACGTGAGGAGGACAGCACAGCGTGCTGCAAGTTAGCCACCAGCATGCGATGGATGGTCGCATTCCAGCTTGTGCATCCAGAGGAGCTGAGGACCACCAGGTGTTTTGCCTGGGCCGAGGCGACAGTGCAGAACTCCAGGATGAGCTTGTCTTTTTCTCTGAGCTCGGCTTCCAGACAGGCGATACTTTTCCTCAGCTTTGAGACGGTAAGGTGACAAGATCCACACTCATTTAGTCCGTGAGAGTGCTTCGAAGCTTAAAGTCCACAGTTAAGTCCATAAAAGTGCTACAAGCTTAAAATCCTTGGTAAAAGTGACCAGCTAGCCTAGCCACCGGGCTAAAAACAAACCTAGCTAAGCTAGAAGCAGTGGAGGCAGTCCGGTAAACCACGTCGAGTTGCAACCAGCTTAAAATCACTTAAGATCCACACATCCGATGACTGAAAACTTTTTCCAAGTTAAAACATATAGGTAAAGCAGTGGCCAGGAAAGCAGTGTAGCGTAGAAAACTTGGCTTAAAAACTCAATAAAATATCAATTTATGATGGTTTAAGACGAAGTTTCTAGCGACGATTCTGCCGGGTGAATAGAAGTACTAGGCAAAAAATATATACAATACACTATAATACAAGTCAAAATAAATTAGTTACCAAGTGGGTATAAGTATAAAATAAAATAAATGTGAAGTACAAAGTGGGTTTACCAGTTGATGATAATAATATGGTATAAAGTAATATGGTATAAAGTACTAGTGCATGAACTGCCAAGTTCAGAGTAGCTTATTTATAAGGATATATATGTAGGATATTGCAAAGCAGTAATAGAGGTATGAATAAATATCAATATCAATAAATAGGGAATTTAAGTATATTGCCCAGGAGTATTAACACAGGATATTGCACAATTATGTCAAGTATTGCATAGATGTAATGATCAGTGTCCAGTTTAATGACTTAGGGTCATACAGACTGACATTTAGAGGAAGGAGTTAAAGAGTTTGATGGTCACAGGCAGGAATGACTTCCTGTGATGCTCTGTGGTGCTTTTTGGGGGGGATGAGTCTTCCGCTGAAGGTACTCCTTAGTTTGACAAGCACATCATGGAGTGGGTGGGAGACACTGTCCAAGATGGCCTGTAGTTTGGCCAGCATCCTCCTCTCTGACACCACCGCCAAAGAGTCCAGCTGCACCCCCACAATGTCACTGGCCTTACGGATCAGTTTGTTGAGTCTGTTAGCATCCGCTACCCTCAACCTGCTGCCCCAGCATGCAACAGCATACAGGATAGCACTGGCCACCACAGACTCATAAAACATCTTCAGCATTGTCCGACAGATGTTGAAGGACCTCAGCCTCCTCAGAAAATAGAGGCGGCTCTAGCCTTTCCTGTAAACAGCTTGCGTGTTCTTAGCCCAGTCCAGTTTATTGTTCATGTGTACTCCCAGGTACTTGTAATCCTCCACAATGTCCACACTGACCCCCTGGATGGAAACCGGGGTCACTGGTCCCTTGGCCCTTCGTAGATCCACAACCAGCTCCTTAGACTTTGTCGTATTGAGCTGCAGATGGTTCTGCTCACACCATGAGACAAAGTTACCCACCACAGCCCTGTACTCAGACTCCTCACCACCGCTGATACATCCCACCACAGCAGAGTCATCAGAAAACTTCTGAAGGTGGCAGGACTCTGTGTGGTAGCTGAAGTCCGTGGTGTAGATGGTGAAGAGGAAGGGAGAGAGGACAGTCCCCTGAGGGGCCCCAGTGTTGCTGACCATGCTGTCCGACAGGCGCACATGCTGTGGTCTGCCAGTCAGGTAGTCCATAATCCAGGACATGAGGGGGGCATCCACCTGCATTGCTGCCAGCTTCTCACCCAGCAGGGCTGGCCGGATGGTATTGAAAGCACTGCAGAAGAAACATGATCCTCACCGTGCTTGCCGGCTTGTCCAGGTGGGTGTGGATGCGGTTCAGTAGGAAGATGATGGCGTCCTCAACTCCCAGCCGGGGCTGATAGGCGAACTGTAGGGGGTCCAGGAGGGGTCTGACTATGGGCCGCAGCTGTTCTAGCACCAGTCTCTCCAGGGTCTTCATTATGTGGGAGGTCAGTGCCACCGGTCTGTAGTCCTTGGAGCCACTGGGACGCGGCGTCTTTGGCACAGGAACGAGGCAAAATGTCTTCCACAGAACAGGGACCCTTTGAAGACTCAGGCTCAGGTTGAAGACATGTTGAAGGACTCCACATAGCTGGGGGGAACAGGCTTTTAGCACCCCGGGGCTAACTCCATCGGGGCCTGCAGCCTTGTTTGAGTGGAGTTTCATCAGCTGTCCTCTCACCTGGTCAGCAGTCAGGCACACAGCAGATGTTACAGGCGGGGGAGGGGGGGATCCATTAGTGTGAAGAGGGCCGTTAGCCTGATGGGGAGGGGGGAGCAGAGTACTCAGAGGAGCTTGAGGGCCGACAGCAGCTGAGTTAGAGGGGGATGAGCAGGAGCCGGTGTGTCGAATCTGTTAAAGAACAGATTAAGTTCGTTGGCCCTGTCCAAGTTGCCTTCAACTCCTCTGCTGCCAGTCGGTCTGAAGCCAGTAATGCTCTTCATGCCACTCCAGACCTCTCTCATATTGTTCTGCTGGAGTTTCCACTCCAGCTTCCTCCTGTACTTCTCCTTGGCCTTCCTGATCTTCACCTTCAGGTCGGCCTGGATTGCCCTCACCTCCTCCCTATTACTATCAGTAAAGGCCCTCCTCTTGGCATTCAGGATGTCCTTGATGTCCTTTGTTACCTACGGTTTGTTATTCTGGTAACAATGGACCATCTTAGTTGGGACATTGCAGTCCACACAGAAGTTAATGTAGCCAGTGATGCACTCAGTAAGCCCGTCAATGTCCTCTCCATGAGGCTCACAGAGTGCATCCCACTTTGTCAGATAATATGGCCGGAG
This sequence comes from Siniperca scherzeri, assembly GCA_027580175.1. Lineage (NCBI taxonomy): Eukaryota > Metazoa > Chordata > Actinopteri > Centrarchiformes > Sinipercidae > Siniperca > Siniperca scherzeri. Next base: position 4,877,623 of record CM050843.1, on the reverse strand, counting down.
TCCCACAGCTAACAGTTCAATGTCCGGGCTACAGATACTCTGCTTGATAGTAACATGACCAGGGTTAACCAGAACAGCAAGTAGATTGTAAATATGATTTGAAATCCTGCTGATGCCTCTGATGAAACAACAGACCCTCAAATTAGAGATGAACTTGTCTAACCAATTTCCACTAAACTGAGTAGTGTTGGGCAAGTTACTTGAACAAGAGTCTACAGCCATGCTAGCGTCTCTGTGAGGCAGTGTTTTGTGCTTAGGCCTTCTAATACCCCAGTCAGACCGACACAATTACGTAGTCCAAACCCGTGTTGGGGGGTTTATCTGAATGGGTTAACGTACATCAGCCAACCCTCCCTCATGACCCTCCTCCTGGCCAGGGTTGGACGCGAACTGCTACCAGGAACGGAACATACCTTTGTCATCATGGTAACAATGAACATGTGGTTAACGTTGTGAAACGGTCGTAGTTTGGTTAGGTTTAGGCACCAAAACTACTTGGTTAGGTTTAGGAAAAGCTCACCGTTACAGTTAAAATAAGTAACTTACATTAGTAACTCACAGTAAGTCACGTGATGTAAACACGGAAGTCACATTAAGTACATCACGTGACTTAACTTACATCGTTACGGAACTAACGTACGGAACTTAAAATAAATTAGCGTAACTGAAAATAACTCAATATTGACTTTTGGTTTCAAACAGGACACAAACCCCGGTCTCCTGGGTGAAAGTCCTGTGTTTGACCCATCCATCCTCCAGTCCACTTTTTCCACTTCCTCATCTGACTTCCTCCTTTGATTTCGTCATAATTACTCAGGCCATTAGAGGTCGCCGCCTAATGATAAATGTAACCGCCTCGTGGCTCCCGATTACTCGGGTTACATACAAATTCTAGTGCATTACTTGTTGTAGGTATAACTACGAAAAGTGAATGAGAACATCCTGGCTGGGTGAAACATCAGCCTTTAAATTCAGCTACCAAGTTTGTTACAACTGTAAGACAGCCATGCTGCTCTGTGAGACACCTTGACACAGTGGTGCTTTGAGCTAATGTTGGCATGCTAACATGCTCACAATAACAATGCTAACCCGCTGATGTTAAGTATAGTGTTTACCATGGTCACCATCTTAGTTTATTGTGTTAGCATGCCAACATTTGATAATTATTGCTAAACAGAAAGCACAGCCAAGGTTGACATACTGAAAATGTCATTAGTTTTTAGTTTTATTTGGTCATAAATCAAGGTATTGGACAAATTAAAATTTTGACCTGATGATAGTGCCAGATGAAAAGTGGTTCACCAAAGTTGTTAATTAATCTTTAACTGAACATGAATGTATGTAACACATTGCATAGCAGTCTATCCAATACTTGTTCCATTCAATAGATATTTCAAGGTGAACCAAAAAAGTAAACTCAACCCAACCTTCAGTGGCAATAGAAAAAAAAGTCAGGGGATCACCACAGTCATTTGAATTCATCCTCTTGGGATAATCAATGTCTGTAAACATTTCATGGCAATCCATTCAGTATACTGTAGGCCTATGCCCAATATGAGAAATTCACTGTTCACCAGTTAGAAGCTTGGTGGAGGAAAAAAAAACCCAAAACTTACTTGAAGGTCAGCTTAATAGATAAGATCAGTCATTCTGAGGGACACTATATTTAAAAAGCTGCCTACATTGTTAAAGGCCCTGCACACCCATAGTAAACACACAGGTGATTTTAATTATTTTGGCTGATTAGAGATCTTTTTAGGACTATGTGGGCATATATATGTGCTTGATTGACATCTTCATCACTCTCCTGTTACACATGTTAGGGTGGGAAAAAATACACCTTTACCATTTTTATAAGTAGGCTACATGGAGACCTCTTGCAGTTCAAGGCATCTGCCCTCCTTCAACCAGATGTCTAATCAACCAGACTAACTGAAAACACCTGTGATTGTGCAGGGAAGGAAGCAACACTGCCATATGTTGGACACAGATATTGCAAACAAACAATCTCCTCTCCTTACCCTGCACTTATATTAGTGAAAACTGTACAAGTTAACAGATACCACAACCCTGACATATAACCTTGCCATGGCCAGCATGCTAGTTGCCTACTGTACTTATACATCCAGAGGACACAGAGCAACATTAGCATTCCTTTAGAGCCATGTCTAATAACTGAATAAATGAATGGATTAATAATAATGATGATAATAATAATGGATTAATAAGGTTTATGATAAAGAAAATAAACACAACAGATGAAATAGCAGATATTGAGTGATGAAATAAACCTGATCTTATTGGCAATAGTGAAGCGAAGTATGTGATCTGATTATAAAACAATTGCCGCTAGGGCAGGTAACTTATCTAAATAGGAATTAATATATTTTATTTGACATCAACTCGTTATCACAGAAAAACCGTGATTTAGCCTACTGTCCGGGCCAAGTCGCTGCTGGCACAATTTTCTGGGAGATGCAGGATTTGAAGTTTCTTTGGTTTTAACCTTTGTTCTGTTAGAACACAGACGTTGACCAGGCTTCTTTCAGAAAGGCTTCGCTTTCAAAGTTGGCTGACTTCCAGCAGGTCAATGCAGCTTCTGTAGAGTCTGTGATATCATGGCTTGTTGAATAAAATATCTCTGGCTACACTAACTTCTTCAGCTAGGCTTGAGTAACTTTACAAGAAAAAAAGTTGCAAAAATTGCGAGGCTTAGTAGTAAAGTTACAAAAAGATAAAAGTCAAAAGAAACAACTCTTGAGGCATTGAATACTTGCTTGGAAAAAGGTTAAACTGTGAACAGACTTTAGGCGAGGAAAAGAAAACTTAAAGAAATACGTATTAAGAAAATAAAAGGTAAAATAAAACAACCGTTGATCCCATAGGGTGTGAGGTCCAGCCTAGGGCTGCTATGTCGGTGAAACTGGTTTTATCCGTTTGCCAAAGGTGGAGGCGTTTCGGGTGTGGAAGACGGCTTTCGCGCCTAAACTCTATTCCTTTGTTTGAAACTTTTGGCTCTGTATGCATGTAATTTTTTGTGTTTTACGTGCAAATATCACATAACAACTATTTCAGCAGATCATTCAACCAGTTATCTGAGACTGTTCAATAACTTTTAACAGACATTTTAACACTACTAATAAATGGCTAAGGTTAAACAACACAGTTTGTTTAATACAGTATAATAGCTACAATGCTATACAGATTCATAATGGCGATGGTTGCAGAGACTTCTGTCTATTGGTCAGTAGGTGGCAATGCGGCCACCTGGTAAACAAGAGGTTAACTCCCTGAATTAATAACTGTTGTAGTCAGCCACCTATCCACCCCATCCCTGTGTGTCTTTTTGGGTGCTCCTCTTTCCCTGTGTTTCTTGTGTGTCCCCAGTTTGTCTTTGGCTATGTGTATGTGTGTGTGTGTGTATGTCTACTGGTCTGGCTCCATGAATCCCCACCTGCTGCTGATCACCGGCACACCTGTCTCCTATCAACTCATCAGTCTCCACAGCTTATATGCCAGGCTCTTCCACTACACTGATGCCAGATTGTCCCCGTACATTGTACGACCACTACGGCAAGGCTCCGCAAACTTATTTAGCTAAGTACCTTTTTTGCAAGTGTGTTTTTGCCTCGTGTTTTTGGTCCTGTGTTCTGCTCTACCTGAAGGATTATCATGTGCTGGTGATCACAGCTCCTGTTGTTGCCTGGATTCCTGTCAGCCTGTCTGCCTGCCTTTCCAGCCACCTTCACCTCGCCTGTCTGCAACAGTTCTACCTTGCCTGTCCACCACTACTCCACCTCGGAACCAGACCCTCGACATCTTATCTGCTCCGTGATCTTGGGTCTGCTGACGGTCAGTCTCCACACACCACTATCGGCACTACACCACGGCCAGCCAGATCCATGCGGTACCACCTCACCCTGCTTCACGGACCAGCCTGCCTTTTCAGACCCACGCAGCGGCTAGACCCAGTCAACGAGGTGACCGCTGCATCCAGGCTCCAAGTCGGAGCCACTGCTACTCTCCCGGGGTTACCAAGTTCGACACCGAAGGCTTCGCTCTGAACTCCTACACCCCTTCCCACTATTCCTGCTAATGTATAATAAAGTGTGAATTGGGTTATAAAAACTATTGGTGTGTTCTGCATTTGTGGGTTCGAAGATCGTGCATACGATAACATGCTCATTTCATGTCCTACAAAAATACAACTTTGGTTACACATCAAGGAAACGCTAATTGACATTAATTCAGACTTGGGTTGCAAAGAAAGAATATTACAATAATTTTACTTAGGAATGTACTTTCAACTTTTATGATAGGTATCTGGCAAACCCTATCTCAGACCACATCAGGGGGTGAGAGAAGAAAGTGTGTGTGTGTGTGAGACAGATAAGGGAGGAGAAGATGTTTTAAGTTTCTCCTCCTTTAGTTAAACTAATTCAGAGAGTCAATTTATTGTCTATAAATGTTACTGTTGCTCCATTAGCATGACAAGACATGTCTTTTCTCTGGGGAATGTTCTGGTCTCGCCTGGCAAGTATGCAAATTAGCTGCTTTTCCACCAAAAGTACCAGGAACTTTCATCCCCAGGAACTACTTTTCAAGGAACTAAAGAGTTCCTTCAGCCCATTGTTGTGTGTTTCCACCACAGTCCAGGAAGATTAGGCAAATTATACCCATTAGGTTACACCCATCACACAGCTGCATAACTCTGTTTTAACTTATTAAACACATCACCTGCAATTCAGCATAAGGACCTTTGCTTATTTTAACCTATGCACTCTCACCTGTTTTAAATACTGAGCGCACCGGTGTATAATGGTGAAATTGAGAGCCACTACTTCCTCTGAGCGTTGTAAATATTAGAATATGGTAACACAAGTAAAAGCTTTGTGTCTTTTAACACGTATAGCAGTATATACTTGTTTTAAGATAAAAGAACAGCCACTATACACACATTTAGTTCCACAACTATTTATTAATCTGCAGAAATTTATATGTGCAAAATACAGCATTTGTGTGCTTCAGCAGGAGACATGGGAAGAGGGCTGATGGTGGTCACAGAGTAAACACACTAGTCTCTGCAGCCTGCAGTTCACTTTACCTGAAAAACTGTGAAAAAAAATAATCGTTGTGTCTCACTGCAACGACATTAACAAGATATCATTTGTACGACTGATTTAGCCAACCCTTGTCTTAAGGAACACCACAATTCCACACCATTAACTTTACGGTTGGTGTTAGCATGTAGTTAACATTAGCTTTTGGTTAGGGTAGCAATAGCATGACAACAGTTAGCATTATAGCGTTATATCATAGCGTTATAGCATTCAACAAGCAGCATGTGGACCGTATGTGATTTACCTTCAACCGACTGGTCATCCAGTGTCTTCCACCATGGCTTCAACAGCGCAGTAGCTGAGCTGCTGCGCCAGAGAAAGCCGGCCTGTGACCCAGCAATGCATCGATCCAGGCGGTCAATCCACTGCTGCTCCACCGGTCAGAAATGTTCAGCACAGCAAGCCCCACCCCGAAAGTCCCAGAACTTCTAAAAAATACTACCCCGAGCAGGGAGTCATAAGTTGTGCAGTTTAAGGCACAAAAACAACTTCATGTTAATCTACCTATAAACTCTCAGTCATTCAGTTTTTTTTTTCTGCCTCCTTGTGCACACAAATCTGATGTTGCTCAGAGACCCGCCTATAGGGGAAAAAGGTCTCTGGGTCACAGAGGATTTTTTGATGCAGTTGACCATTGGGAGAGAGACTGACTGCAATACTATATTCCCCTATACACCTGTGGTTACCCACACAGGTGTTTTCAGTTATTTAGCAGGATTAGATATCTCAGGACTGTGTGGGTGTATAAAGACTGCTTGTTTGACATCTCCCTCATCTCTTGTTAGCGCTGGGCAAATCACACTCTTATTATTCATGTTAGTACATAGAATTAAGCGACCTCACATACATCCCAGCATTGCTTCTCGCAACCAAGTGTAATCAGCCAGGATTAATGAAAACATCTGTGTGGGTGTGCAGTGCCTTTAATGCATTCATAGTTTAGGCAAATAAACTACAGTGTGTAGTATTCATACCCCATCAATGCGTTACAGAGTCAGCTGGGTTTTGTTCAGTTAGGACAGAGCTCAAACCTGGCAACACCACTATATGAAGACCAGACTTTTGAGATGGTGTATGCAGTTACAACACTCTCGTTCAAGAAACAACTCTGACACTAGGTTAACTGTTCCTGAAGCCACAATGTCCCACTTTTACATTTCTGTTTCTACACTTCGGACTTCATATTCCTATTCATGACTCAGATGTAACTCAATTGGGTCCTTTTTGCCTCTAGGACTGTAGTGATTTGGAATACCTCCTCTATCCTCTAAGGTGTACTAATATCACTATCCTCATCTGACTCAGACGCAGAAGACTCGGAAGACAGCAAAAAAAGGGAACTTCCCAAAATATCAGCATCTTCAGCAACTTCAAATTCAATGGCCGTACTATCCATCAAGTGAAGCAGAGTTTACAGGCAGTCCTATCACACTGCCAGTACAGAAGGCAGTGTAAATCACCACAACAGTCTAATCATATTGCCTCCAACATAGAAATGATCACTTATAGTTGCTCACACAATTCATGTTTATGGTCTAAAAAGTGATGGGACAGCTTATTTTCAACCTGCTGTAACATGCATTATGCAAGTTCCTTCTTTTCAAGAAAGTGACTTTAAAGTGCCCTTTACAGTATGTAGAGAATTAGCACTTTTTGGAAATGCATGATTTCATGTTAACAGTGATTTAAAAACAAGACTGAATAGGTTTTAAGTAGAATAGATTTTTTAAGCTGAACGCTTTACATTGTGTTCTGGTAATGTCTCTACAAGGGTTTGGATGTAGGTCTTCCTGAAGAGAGTATGAAAAAAAGTCAATACCAAAGGAAGAAGGAGGAATTCTTAACCCACACTGGTGGCTCCATTATTACAAACGTAGGCCTATGCACAGTTATAATTTAGTACACAGTATAGAACTAAATGCTGGTGGAGATCAAGTTTCCAGAGATACCAAATACATTTTTTTTGGAGGGGGCAGGCTTGGGGGCATTCATAATCTTGAAGTGCCAAGAAACTTTTTTTTATTTCATTTTTTTATTGTGAAAATATTGCACAATTTTAATTGTGAATATATTGCCAAACATCACATTAGTTTCTCTGATCCCACTTTACATTCACACCTGAATGTAAAGAAGATCCAGAATCCAGCTTGCTAAAGTTGCCCCATACACGTGATAATAGGCCTACAGTTAGAAATAGTTCTCTCGTGTCCCACCAAACTTCATTAGAAAATTGTGTTGTTGTTGTTTGGCTTACTGGTAAATATAGATATCTCAGAATCCTGAAATTAATATCCTGGTCAAATCTTTGTGAATCACTAGAAAATTTGGCATATAGACCGACCCAAGCTACGCATGTATAAATTAAATACTGAAGTTTAGATTTGCGTCATTGTTTAGTACCGGTTTCCGCGGGGAAGAATAGGTGGTTTCAGCACTGACAAATTTAATAAAATAACACATACTTCATCATACTGAAATCCGGTCAACTAAAACAAACAACTCTCGTATATTACCTTGTAACACATGTAACACAAATAATAACAAAACATTAGTCACATTTGACTAACTAAAAGTGGGCTTCTGAAATTGATCAATGTGATGTTGAATGATCAGTCTGTCCATCCATCTAATACTTTGGTGAAGAACACACTATTTAGATAATTACTGACCACATTTCTGTGAAACTTTCCGTGGATATTCATAGTCCCAGGAGGATGATCAGTAATGATTTTGGTGAACCTTTGACCATTTATCTAGCACCGCCATCAGACCAAAATTACAACTTGACCAACACTGCAGGTTTAGGACAACAGCCATCTTGAGTAGAGGATATACACTTCCATCACTTTTTCCCATGTGGCTGCACCACCCCTCCTACAGACATATCATGTGTTCACCAGATTTCCATGATATTTGGTTTAAATTGCCCCTTTTGTGACATGACACAGTAATTATGTTACTGTTACTAATATGTGCTTTATAACCTTTTAACAAACAGTTAAAATGTGCTATTATTTAGTATGCCCTCCCTTCATTTTGTCTTGACACAAAGCAGCACTCTCCACTTAAGGTGCTACTCCTTGATTTGAACCACCCAAATAAATTAGCCCTGAGCAGGCCATCCTGGCCTCATTGCAATTGAAAAATACCATATCAGTAGAAAACATCAGAGTTGCACATGACAGCCATCATGGGACACATTAACACCCCTATTAATTTATAAAGAGTTAAACAGAGAAGGGTGATTTTGGATCTGCCCAAATGGGTGAAAGATAGCACTATACATGAACAGCTGCAAAGTTTATGGAGCTTTTTATATCAGTTGTAAATGAATTGCCATGAAAGTGAAAAAGAGCCTTTCTATGTCAGACAACCCCAATAAGAGACTTCTGTCATATAAAAGTAACAATTTGTCAGAGAGCTTGATAGCAGTAGATAGATGTATTTATTGATGACTTGTCATCCAGATGTGGGAGAGAAGTCAGACAGGAATGAACCAACATCTGCTCTATGACAGACTGACACACTGTTACAATATCTCCCTGCTGAAAGAAACATAATCCTCCCAGCCAAATCTGTCTCACAGCACAGTCTTTGAAGTAGGATCATTATTCTGATCTGACAAAAGATTTTAACACCTCTGAAGCTTTAAGGTGGCCATATTTTCTTTTTCCCACAAGTATACGGTGAGGCGTATTCGTGGTGATGTTGGTCTGTCACTTGGTCAAGAACCGGATCGCTTGACAACTACGGGCAAGGGCGTAACATCGGTTTGAAAAGTGTGGGGTGGGGACAATAAAGCAGGGGGTCTGGGGGTCCTCCCCCTGAAAAAAAGGATTTGATTACCAGTTTCTGCATTTATACATGCTTTTATCATATTCCCAGCTATTTAAAAGTAAAGCATTCTGATTAATATGGCTATCTTGCTAAGTTTAATTATTCTGCCAGAAAAGTGGTAAATATACATCAGAAAAAGCTGTCTTACGCTCTGTTTACCCCATAACCCTACTGAACATCACATGCTGTGGTATTCAATTAAGGATATAAGCTATACTTAGGACTGGTAGATCTATGGCATATTATTTATGGCATTATCAACAGATAATGTTCCATTTTGCAACTTCAGTCACAACATATATGAAACAAATTTTAAGAAGTCACACACTGTCAATAGTTTTATCAAGATCACTGTAAATGAATGTGTTAGCTTTTGTTTATGTTCAAGTCCAGCGTCTAGTACTCTTTATTATGAGGAGTACATTAGGATTAGAGCTTCTAACTGTAAATCAAAATACATACCTTTTTTACTACCTTTTTTAAAAATAACATTGTATAGCCACGATCTCCACCATATAATTTGTCTTGAATTTAATGGTTTATATAGGACCATAATCCTTCTTACCTTCATGTATCCATACTTAACTTTTTCATTTTAAGATGGTAAAAGACATCAATTAATCAATGACAGACCGACAGATTAGATCAATTCATCGAACTTGCTGTTGTTGGTGACGCGACATTTTTCTATTACAAAACTCTACCAGTAATGTTACCACTCTAGTCACAAATTGTCTGCAACTCACAGCGCAAGAGTGGGTCCACTTGATTACTATCCTGGAGTACGCTGATGTTGCATCAGTTGGGTGGAGTTTGCCATCAAATTAATGTAAAATAGGGGTGCCCCGGTAGCTCACCTGGTAAAGCGCGCCCCATGTACAAGGCTGAGTCATTACCGCAGCGGCCTGGGTCGAATACAACCCGTGGCCTTTGCTACATGTCATCCCCTCTCTCACTCTCCCACATTTCCTGTCTCTCTTCAGCTGTTCCTATCAAATAAAGGCAAAAAGTCCAAAAAAATCATCTTTAATCTAATTTAAAAAAGAAAGTGGAGGTTACGCCCAAGACTACTGGCCAGATTGCCATGACATTTGGTATGGATATTTATAGTCCATAGAATATGCCTATAGATTCTGGTGACCACCCAACAATTTTTTCTTGTGCCACTACCAACATCAGGTCAAAATTTTTAAGGGTCAGTTCACCCAAATTACAAAAACATGTTTTCTTATTTACCACTAGTGGTATCCAAACATGCCATGTCAAACATGACATGTATTTCTCCACCCCAATACCATGGAGATGATTTCTTTGGGGTGCTCACCGCATCAAATGTTACTTTTAACCCTTATATACTGTTCATATTCTATACCTTAACAGTATGGTCTGGGTCAGTTTTGACGAAGCCCAAGACCAAATTTTTAACCACATATCAATTTAGAATGTATAAATAGCCTATTTGACATTAACAAATGGGTGATTAATCCTTAATTAATGTTTCAGAGAGCAGAGAGAGTGTATTTTTTAGATTTTACTCCACTCGTTTATGGAGAAAAAACATCTACTATCACACTATCATGTCCTAATTTACCTAAGACATGAAAACATAATGACAATAATGATTTACATATATTTTATTGAAAGTGAATATGACAAGAACATTCTGGAACTGTGAGGTTTATTATACAACCATTTATAACCATTACAACTATCAAACACTGTCCTCACTGCTATATCATAAAAAACACTCAATACTACTAATTCTAACTATTAACTATTAATTCAACATTAACATTTAATCAACAAACAAAACTAAAAAAATATTGCTAATGTGATCATGTCGTCCTCCTGCACTGACATTTCCTCCTCCAAAGCAGTCTGCTTGCTCTTCTTGGAAGACCAGATCAATGACCTCTTGGACAGTAAGTCTTGCTGCCATAACCTCAGTCACTGAAATGGCAGCTCAGGTACCTTTATAGTCTTATGACCCCCCCAACCCCTCTTTTGATCTCTGTTGGTTAGATGGTAATTGATTGGTTTTAATTTGTTGTTTTTTTTTTTGTTTAATTTTGAGGTTATTTTGTAACATTGTAGGTGCTTGTGCTTGTAGGTGCAGATCTCGCGACAGTGTCAAGGCACCCTCTGACCTCTGTTCCTTATGTGCACTATATTACGATTATACACTTATCATAACAGTATCAAGGTCCCCCTTGAACTCTGCCACTACTGTCCCATAAAAAATATACACAGACATGGCATGTGCAGTTTGAAAAGATTCCCTAAAACCATGATTTTCCTTGATTTCCACACTGGTGGATCTAAAATCTATTTCTATAGATACGGAATGGCATTTAAGGTGTTTTTACTGCTGTCAAATGTCACATCCAGAAACATTCTAGAAACACTGTCCCTTTTATTCTAGATAATCCACAGACCTCATTGTGAACAGTTTTCATTATTCTACCAAGAATTAATTCTTATGAAAACAGTTGACAGGGTGGTAATCTGTTATAGCTTCCAGCACACAGTTACAGGACTGGTGCTGGGCTTATCTGCCATTGTTCCTGTAATATGGGACTAATTGGGCCAACAGCAATGTTCCTGCGTCTACTGGTCGACTCTCTACTGCTCAGCGAGTGCCTCTAACAATTCAGGTTCATCATCAGTCCAGGCCATTCTGCCAGCTGGGTGCACATGCACCCAGTGCAAAGGTACTTACTGGATCAGTTGTTCAAAAGCTGTTCACCGCAAGGAGGTTCTCTGCAGTCAGTCACAACTTGGATCTTTCACCATCCAGACACATGCTTCTGGTGGGGGTATTGGAGCTGTTTCACTGTAAGAGCAGAGAGAAAACCAGACCTGTGGCCTACATAAGCAGAAAGTTGTTTTTCAAGAGTGTTACATTATTCTGCTGTGGAACTTGAATGTCTCATGACAAGGCAGGGAGACTTAAAGGCAGTTTAAAGAGAGGTCAGTAATGGGCAGCTCAAGACTAAGAATCTACAGCTATGCTAGCAGCTCTGTCAGGCTGTACTTAGGCACAGTGGTGCTTCAAGCTAAATGCTAACATCAGCATGCATGCTAACATGCAGATGATAAGCATATAAAAGTGTGTACCAAATTTCATGGCAATCCATCTTTTTGAGATATAGACATGAACCTCATGTTGGCGCTAGAGGAAAAGTCAGTAAGGATCACCAAAGTCAGTAAGATTCATCGTCTGGGGAGCTTGAATGTCTGTATTAAACTTCATGGCAATCCATCTTGTAGTTGTTGAGATATATCAGTTTGGGCCAAAGTAGTGGACCCACCAACCTACTGATATTGCCATCCCTAGAGCCATGATGCGTGAACAAATTGGTGTATCTTGCTGTCAAATCACATATCAAGTTTGGTTGTGTCTCTCTTTTCACTGCAAAAACATTAACATGTATTGATGTTGATATTTCATTTCATTTTTATTACAATTTGAATTGCTTAGAAACATTGTTACCTTATTTTAATTATTAGTTGACAGAACTAGTATTTTTATTTTTTTAATAAAACAGAAGTTGGATTAAACAAACAGTATAACTTCTTAAATGGAGTTGACACAACTAGCTGGCCGTAAAGTTCAAAGCTCAAGAAGACCTTGCAGCTGATAGGCTTGTGTCTTGAGATTTCCCAGCTTCTACATTTTTCAGAATCAGAAATACTTTATTGATCCCCGTAGGGAAACTCTTTGTTACAGCAGCTCACCTTTACGTCAGTGGACACAGGAGAAAGTACTAGCAAAAAATATAATACAATACACTATAAAAACAGGTCAGAAAATTAATTAAGTACCAGGTGGGTATAAGTATAAGATAAAATAAGTGTGAGGTACCAAGTGGGTTTACCGGTTGATGATGATAATACAGTAAAATAATACAATGTAATAATATAAGTAATAAGTAGTGGTGCAAGTACTACGAGTTAAGTGTAGCTTATTGAGATTATTAAGATATTGCACAGCAGTAATGGAGGTAATACACAGAATATTGCACAATTATTCAAGTATGGCAGAGATGTAATGATCAATGTCCAGTTTAGTGACCTAGGGTCATACAGACTAACCCTTAGAGGGAGGAGTTAGATGGCCACAGGCAGGAATGACTTCCTGTGGTGCTTTGTGGTGCTTTTTGGTGGGATGAGTCTTCCGCTGAAGGTGCTCCTTTGCTTGACCAGCACGTCATGGAGTGGGTGGGAGACACTGTCCAAGATGGCGTGTAGTTTGGCCAGCATCCTCCTTTCTGACACCACCGACAGAGAGTCCAGTTCCACCCCCACAAAGTCACTGGCCTACTTCCGCTACCTTCAACCTGCTGCCCCAGCATGCAACAGCATACAGGATAGCACTGGCCACCACAGACTCATAAAACATCTTCAGCATTGTCCGGCAGATGTTGAAGGACCTCAGCCTCCTCAGAAAATAGAGGTGGCTCTGGCCCTTCCTGTAAACAGCTTGCGTGTTCTTGGTCCAGTCCAGTTTAATATCCAAGTGTACTCCCAGGTACTTGTAATCCCCCACAATGTCCACACTGACCCCCTGTATGGAAACCGGGGTCACTGGTCCCTTGGCCCTCCGTAGATCCACAACCAGCTCCTTAGACTTTGTCGCATTGAGCCGCAGATGGTTCTGCTCACACCATGAGACAAAGTTACCCACCACAGCCCTGTACTCAGACTCCTCACCACCGCTGATACATCCCACCACAGCAGAGTCATCAGAAAACTTCTGAAGGTGGCAGGACTCTGTGTGGTAGCTGAAGTCCGTGGTGTAGATGGTGAAGAGGAAGGGAGAGAGGACAGTCCCCTGAGGGGCCCCAGTGTTGCTGACCACGCTGTCCGACACAGAGTGCTGCAGGCGCATGTGCTGTGGTCTGCCAGTCAGGTAGTCCACAATCCAGGACACAAGGGGGGCATCCACCTGCATTGCTGCCAGCTTCTCACCCAGCAGGGCAGGCCGGATGGTGTTGAAAGCACTGGAGAAGTCAAAAAACATGATCCTCACCGTGCTTGCCGGCTTGTCCAGGTGGGTGTGGATGCGGTTAAGCAGGAAGATGATGGCGTCCTCAACTCCCAGTCGGGGCTGGTAGGCGAACTGAAGGGGGTCCAGGAGGGGTCTGACCATGGGCCGCAGCTGTTCCAGCACTAGTCTCTCCAGGGTCTTCATTATGTGGGAGGTCAGTGCCACCGGTCTGTAGTCCTTGGAGCCACTGGGACGCGGCGTCTTCGGCACAGGAAGGAGGCAAGATGTCTTACAGTGCAAGTTACAGTTTACAGTGCAAGTAGTGGAGGTTGTAAAGAATTGTTACTGAAATTAGTTGTCTTTGCTATTTAATGGTTATGATACTGCTGTAATGTAATGACATTCTATGTGTTGACCTTTTACCCATGAAGTAAGACAATTTTGTCACGTTTCAGTGGAGTAAAAGTTACTTTGAATGTTTGTTGTTGCACTTTAACAATAGTTACATTCCAAACTTCAGTTGTCGCTGAATGGTTCTAAGTTACTGTTTTGAAATGACCTGCCATTTTGACACCTTCAGAATTCTAATAAATACATTTTGTAACTGGATTTTTGTAGGTACACCTAATTCTGTACGTATGTCATCCATCATAAATCTTATGTTTCTATTATTTTTCACCACAATTCAATGTTACAGGAAAGTCTTGTTTTATCAAGAATCTGCAGTACCCATGCAGAAAAGAGATGCTTTTTGAATACGTGTCGCTATGGCAGAGAGATTCTCTGTTAATTAGAGAAAAACATTTGGGAAATCTGGTCCAGAGTTGCCTCTGGTGAGCATGATGTGGTGGTTCTCACCAGCACCTACATGGCATAAAAAATATCTGTTATATCCTTTACCCTGCAGCTACAAGTGACTCCTACACACGCTCACTCAATGACAGACTGGACTTTGTGATTGGCAGCTGATAACAGCCATAGCCAGTAGTCTTGCGGGGCCTTGGAATTTGGCTCTGTTGTAATGCCCTGTTTTCCTGTCTCTGTTGATGAGTCGTAGTACAGAACTCCTTTGCCAAGCTACTGACAGAGACTAAGTCCCCAAACTGAGACCATAATACTCTACTTTAGCTTCTCTGCACTAGTTGTTTTAGATTTGATTACATTTGAGAGTTTACTGCTTACCTTCAAAGGACTACAGCAGCATTTTAACATGATTGAGCTCCAAGTCTGCATCATCTCCTCCACTGTTGATGATCCTTGGTATTGTTTAGTCATTGTAAGTGTACAACCTTGGGCAGTATTTAAAAACAGACTAACAGTACAATGCGAGCTGCATGTCTGTTGCTTCAATAGAAAATGTCAATAGATTCTGCTGTGAGTAAACCAACCCAGTGAGCAGCAGCAAGGTTGTCTGGATCTTATAGCAGGCTTTGTGTTGTATTCACTGCGCTGTTGTCATTTCTACATACTGTTTTGTAAAAGTCTAAAACACTGTGCAGACCACTCACAATGGACACTAGGATTCAGTTTATAAAAACCGACGAGATGGATCTGTAGCTGGAGCCATGCAGAGATATTTTCATAGATGACACATTTCATAGATGATGATAAACATTCTAAAATTCTTAAATTCTCATATAAAATGTTAGAAACACATACACATACCGTATAACAACATCACAGTTTGTTCCAGCACTTAATTGAAGATGCTTACACTGACTAAGACTTTCTTATGGCTGCACCACTCCATCATATTGAAATTGTAGATGCTTAATATAAATTTTGTCAAAATCAAGTCAAGTGAAGTCAATTTTATTTATATAGCACAAATATCACAATATCACAAATCACAAATTTGCCTCAAGGGGCTTTACAATCTGTACAACATATGATACCCTCTATCCTTAGACCCTCGATTCGGATACGAAAAACTCAAAAAATCTTTTAACGACAAAAAATTGAAGAAACCTCAGGAAGAGCAACAGAGGAGTGATCTCTCTCCCAGAACGGAGACATGCAATAGATGTCCAGGCTTAAATATTTGATATGTTTGGAAACTGGGAATATATATACACACACAGACACAGATTATATATATATATATATATATGTATATATATATATATATATATATATACATATATATATCTTCTTCTGGACCGAGATGTCTGGTGTTCATCTCGGTCCAGAAGAGTGCAGTACTGGGAACAGCGAAGATACTGCGCAGAACCCTCAAGCTCCCAGGCCTCTGGTAGAGGACCCGAGCTCGAAGGATGAGACCACCCGCGGAGGGTGAAGGACAAAGTTTTTTTTTTTTTTTATATATATAGAGCGAGAGAGAGAGAGAGAGAGATAGATAGATAGATAGATAGATAGATAGATAGATAGATAGATAGATAGATAGATAGATAGATAGATAGATATCAGTTGCACAATATAAATATAGATATAATTAATTGCACAGGATAATACATAAAAAACAACTGATGACAGCTCTGAGGCACTGGGCAGCTGAGTCTCTGGGGCGCTGGGCAGCGGTGAGACATGACGTCGGCGGTAGCCACGCTTCCTTCTGTCTCTGACCGCTGATGGCTGGTTGGTGGAGGATTGAGGGCCTGGGGCTGAGGCTTGGGGGCACAGAGAAAGTCCATAATGAACCTAATAATAACAGAGTCCCTCAGCCAAGGCCAAGAGGACAATTTCCCATGGGCCAGAGCGCAGATTGCGTCTCTATAATAGTCCCCGACCACCTTCCTCCACATATCCCCAAGGCACTCTAGGTCACTAACTAGCTCAAAAGGTACTCTGACATGGTGTCCGCTGGGTCCATTTTTTGGTCAGATCGTTCTGTTACGTTTAAGTGTCAAGCAGGGAAACAGGGAGAGGACCCAAACGCAGAAGGCAGAGCAGGTTCAGCTCAACAGTTTTTTTTAATGAAATGTACAAGGCTTACATATGCCAAAAAAGTTTCTGGGGTGTGGACCAGTTTCTGGACCACTGAATATGCGCAGTAGTGTTTCTCCCGCTGGCCCCACCCGCGAGTTCGCGCTCGGCCCATAGACTTTACATTGTGATAACGTCACAGATTTTTAAATTGCTTTTCTCGGCTCAAGGAAAGTTTTACAAATATAAAACCTCCATGGATCAGAAATTCATAATAGAAAGAGTCATAATTGACCTTGTTTGCAGTTTGAGGTGTCTCTTTTATAATGGTGGCCTATGGGGAAAATGCTTTTTGGACTGCAGGGGAATTTTTCGTTGAAAGTGGCCACTGTAAAAAATTGTCTGCAAGGCTGAGCGGCGGCACAGTATCCACTTCTCATTATATATCCATGGCAGATCTCTGCCACGGCAGAAGTGTAGCAAACGTCATGTGTAAAAAGACCAATTGGTGTCTTGTCTGTATTTCCAGCTCCTGGAGCAAAATACTGAAATACTTTTTAGAGTTTTCAGCCGTTAATATCTATTTACGTATTTACAGATTTGTCTACACATTCACAGATCATACGCATTTACAGATTTGTCTTTGCATTTACATATTTGTCTACACATTTCCAAATCTCAATACACTTGCAAATCTGAATACAGATTTTGATTTTTTTTTACACATTTACAAATCTGATTATGTACACACGGATTGAGATACTGTTACAAAACTCTCCACTCAAATTTGTAAATAGTTTTGCTACATTAATAACCCCATATAACCTGCCATAAAGTGCAGCATTTAGTTAATATAAGAAACTTCCATATAAACACAGCTATGGAACCAGCTACTAATTTTCACTTTTTCAGCTCACCGTCTTTTGTGATTTTCCAAAGAAAAGCCTAATGTCACTGCTCCTTTTCATGGTTATTGTTATGAAATCAAACACAGGTAAAACAGCCAAAGCACGAATATTGGGGGTTGTGGCTAGATCAGATACTAGTTTTGTCGAGACTGCAAATTTGTCAGGAGAGTTTGAGAGACAGCTGGAAGCTTGCGTCAGCAGTTTACATGAATAAAACATAGAACAATGGCTGTGGGTGTTTTGATGCATTTCATACACCAACATAGGAAGAGGGGGTGAGAGGGCCACAAAAGGGCCACCCCTTTTGGGCCACAAAAAGGTTTGTACCGGCCCTGCACCATCTAAACAGACTACATTTCATCATTTTTTCTTTTAACTTTGCTTGCCTTTACAGTGATAGAAAATCACAGCATTATTTAGGTTAAGTTATGTGGAGACTACTACACCTTGCATTGTGTTAAATGGTTGATTCAATAGGCCTAATAAATCCCTAATAGTCCTTCCAAACAGGGCCCCCTCTAGGACAAAATCCTCTGGAATGGTGAAGCCAGGGTGCTTTGTGTGATGTGGATCTATTTTGGGGTCATTAATATGAACAAAAAGCTCGAGGACCCCCTGGAGAGCACAGGTCTATTATTACCTATTATGGGACATGTGCATGCTATTATACTGAGCGACTGTGCGTTCTTTCGCCGGCGCTAGGATCCAGAGGAATAACCTCTCTCTTTCCTCTCTCTCTCCCCCTCTCTATCTCTCCCTCTCTCCCCTCAAGACTGTTTTAAAGTCTCTGCCAGACTTGGGCTTACACGCTACTTCCTGGATGGACGGAGGAATGGAAAGCTTCCAGCGTCTCTCCACCACCAACACCGACTCTCCCCTCTCTGTGTGACCGACGAACGTTGCCTCCCCCGCCGTAGCCGCAGGAGCGACGACGCGCTGTGTGGACCGTCGCTGCTAGTCTCCCTTAACCCGCTTCCCCCTGCTGCATATACACGCTCCTCCATAACCATTAGTATCCTAGTGTTATGCTAATATCCGAGAATATCGGGGGGATTTTGGGACGGAAATACTCTTTACTGCACCTCTAAGAAATTCTCCGCCTTCCACCTCCTGCGTGCCCAGTCTCCGTCTCCGCTGCTTCTCCGGTGCTGCTTTTTACGCAGCAAAGGCGTCGCTGGTTTGCCCGCAAAAGGGAGAAACTCAACAGTTGTTGCTGCTTATTGTTTGCATGTCGACGTTCATATTACTACCATGTGGAGGCCACTGCAATCGTGTTGTTGCTGCTGGTGGATTTTCTCTCTCGTTTTGTCAGCATTCATGCTCCTCTGGGCCGAGTGTCATCCTGGTAAGTTTCGTACCCTTACAAACACTAAAGGAATGTGGTTATCATTGTGGCATTGTCAGGACGCAACGCAGCTCTAATAGGCTGACAGAATAAAGTCAAATCACCTCATTAAATATAATGTAACTGGTCACTGGCTGGGAATATTTCGTGCCTTTTGGCTTGACACGCTTCCCCTGCACGGCACGTTGACTGGAAACAATCCTAGACGCAAAAGCAGTTCCTGAAATTATTTTTATGCAGCTGAGTTACCTGTTTGAATCTCCTCATACTCATTTATCATATTTTCCCCTGCTTTCTTCCCTCTGGTGAAACTCAGTCCTCCCTCTTTGGCTCTCCAATTCCACCTTCTTTTCTTTTTTTCTTTTTGACCCTTTTTAACAGATACAATGGGCAGGGATGGCATCAAAGGAGCAGTAGGCAGGGTAGGTTGGTAGTTGGGTCAGGAATATGGGTAGATAAAACGAGACGCGTACGTCAAAGCCGTTATCTCACTGACTGAAGCAAGACATGAGTGCTGTGAAGCTGCTTCACACACTCAGGCACACAACCCAAAAATTGCAGTTCAGGCTCAAATCTGTGCTGACAGGACAGCAGACCTCATGTCTGTGTTTGGGGTTGTCATGTAGACACGTCAGAGGGTATCCACAAATAATAAGATCTGACTTTAGATACCCATATGGCTGTGTGACACTGACTACTTTGTGTTTGAATGGTGAAAAAACACTGTCCTAAATGCCTACTTTCTCTAACTGGGCTAATCTCCAGTTATTATATAATATAACTGAAGTATCTCCCACATTCATTTTGCAAAGGGAACACTCAATTATAGCTAAATTAAAGACCCCTGGGCCCTGGACCCCAGTTTGTGAGGTCCAAAGCGTCCAGCGTTAAAACCCTCAGGAGCCAACATCTGAAGAGGAACAACACCTTTTCTGTTGCTTTTACTCTCAGACTGTAAGGAGGAGAAATATGTTGTGTCAAATTGGAAAATAAATCCAACAAATCAAATTTGACCTTGACCAGAGTGTCCATACACTACATTCCTCCTGCTGTGGAAGATCCTAGAAATGTCTCTTAGACAATTTCACAGGCTGTCCAACCTCCAAGAGCTTTATGCGTTAAATTCTGTTCATGTTCACCATCACCCATCCAGCCTGAAAATAGATTCATATTATATGCTTATGTGATGATATTATACAAAGGAACTCCATCTAGGAGCATCTTGGTCATCCGATATGAATCAATACTAGTACTGTAGAATTCGACAATATTCAATTGAGGTTGGATGATATGGACAAAATGTTTAATATCCCAATATTCCTGACCAAATACCTCTATATCTATATCAGAGGACATCTTAGGCATGAAAACTGGCGCTCAGAAGATATTTACACAAAAGAAAAAAATAATTAAAAGAGAATGATGCATCTGTAATGTGGATGTAGAGAGGAATTGTTTCACTCAGCCGACATAGCAGTCAGATGAGCCCAGAAATGTAATTTAGCTTGTAAAAAAACTAAATAAATTTGAAATGGATCACTTTTGATAGTATATTGATATATTAACCAGCTCTGCTCTCAAATAGCTTCATAACAGTGGTGTGAACAAAACATACTTCAATAAGTCTTTTTTTATAGAAATCTGGGGAGTGCATTAACGACTCCACTGGATCCTCTATCACATTGTGGACTCTTATTGGCCTCCTAACCCCCAGTCAGACGAGCCACTCTAGTGTTAAAATTCACTGAGCTTGTGTTGGAGCCCTGTAGCTGTCTATAGATATGACATGTTATCACAGAGCCAGTTAGCTGGACAGTATTAGCCTACTTTTCACCTCGCCTAGATTAGCTCTTATAGTTCTTATGAGTCATAAGAGATGTCATGAAACACACACACACACACACACAGAATGAAAGAGAGTCAGAGAGCAAACGATAATGCTGCCCTGTTGACCAATGAACACAGTCACTGTTTTAATAAATCCATACCAGTACTTTTAGGATTGACAGACTGGCATTCAATTTTGGAAATGGGGCTCTTGTTAGACATTTAGGGTTTTTATGGTGTGCCCCTTCATCCCCTGTGTTTTCTATGTTGCATTCCATGTGATTACAAATCTGGAGAGAAATCAAGTTGAGTGAGCTGAGAAATAAAAGAAAGAGCTGCTGTGAGAGGTGGATGGTACTGATGGCTGGATTGAGGGATAGATAGAAAGATGAAAATAATAGGTTGAGAATTAATTTATTTGTGGTGGTCCATGAAAACATAAGGATTGTTTGTACTGTTGAAAATTAAGCCTCTTGTTTTTCACAGACCAAATTCAAGATGAATAAAATAAAATGCATTAATACGTTTGAGTAAAGATGCAGTAGTTACTAATTAATAACAGGCTCATTAGCAGGTAAAACGGTCTGGATTCAGTTTATTGAAAGGGAACATAACACATCCAACATATAAATGTGATACTTTATCAACTTTGTAAAACAGTTAAAAATATTAACGCTGTACAGATTAAAAAATAAAAAAATTAAATTAAATATAAATCACTGCCTGCTATGAGAGGAAATAGGGGTGGGGGGATGGGGCTTCTTGCACAGCAAAATGACACATGTCAAAATTGGCTGCATGTCACTTTGTCTTTTTGAAAGACAACAAATCTATAGAAAAACCTAAAAACATCTTTTTGGGTTGGGGAAAAATCGATTTCAATGAAATATGAGCTACAGTATGAATAGGATAGACAGATATTAGTTGATAGACAGATATTCAGTCGCCAGTTTGTGATGCTTTAGCGACATGACAAATATCTAGGGAAGGGGGTATTGTCACCAAAGGGAAAATTCATGGCTCAGGACGTCGAACATTGATAATCTCTCTCTCTCTCTACATAACCTTCTCTTTCACGCCTCTCTCTCCCCTCGGCTTGACTGCATGACTTGACTTGTCATGGTACCGGCTTCGAGCAAGCCCAAGGTGGCTGGTTCATGTTAATGGCTAGCAGATGATGTAG
Organism: Siniperca scherzeri; assembly: GCA_027580175.1. NCBI lineage: Eukaryota > Metazoa > Chordata > Actinopteri > Centrarchiformes > Sinipercidae > Siniperca > Siniperca scherzeri. The sequence goes on along the minus strand of CM050843.1, from coordinate 4,855,530 downwards.
AAACAGAGATGAGAGTGCTTCTCTACTGCTGGATATCATCATCCTCAGGCTCTCAGTGCTGCTCTCCTTACCTACAGTCCGCTCCTCTTTTCTATTAATACAGCTCTTAGCCAGGAGATTGATTTGGAAAAGCATAGGGAAAGGCAGGATTGGCTTTCCATAAAAAGTATGTCACCTGTGGGCCACATGCAAATGTGGATTGCTTTAGTGGCTGTTTATCAGCTAAAATTAAGTGGCATCCGAAGAATTCATTCTTAGCATTTCTGGTTTACTGGACCTACCTTAATATCGAGTGAAGATGATAGTGGGATAGATGGGCTTTCTGTGAAAATACATCCATACATCCAAATACATACATGTTTCTCATACATGTTGATTCATTATGTAGTCTGGGACAAATATTCATCTTTGCACTTGTGTCAGGAAATGAGTTATGTTACACGTTTATTAAAAAAATTAATCATTAAAGATAAATGGAATAGACATAACATCTTAAGATGGAATTTGTTGAATGTTGCATGATATGTTTTTTCCAGTTCTGGTTCACTGAATGTATTTGGTATTAAAAAACAGATAGGTGGTTATGATCGGATTCACATTTGTCTCTGATGATGTTGAAGCTCTTGTTTAGTAGTGTTAAAATACACTATGTCTGTTAAACCACAGCTCTTATTTTCCTCATGCATGTCATTTCCTGCTTTTGTGATGAAGGTATGCATGTAGTCTTTTAAATAACATCCTATGATTTTAAGCATTTTGTTTTGTCGAATTAATTTGACCAACCTGAGTGAAATGTGGTAAAGATTCTCACTCCCTTTAAGATTTACATACCATACGCATTGAAAAAAGGCAAATAGAAGCCGCCTGAGAAAGACACCAGTGATTTATCTCGCTTCATGTATATTTGGTTTTGTATTTGCCTGCTGATTCATAAAGCATACAGCTCATCTTTGAAGCAGCTCCCTGTGATTTCCTCAACTGGGAGGTTATGATGCCTGCAATTACTGCCTTAGCTCCAATCGGCAGTGTTGAGAGCACATGGGCAAGCGCTTTATCGTCTGAGCTTTCGAAGAGTAGAGTGCATTGTTTACTCTGGAGTCCACCTGAAAAATGTCATATCTTGCTGCAGAGCAACACCCACAATGATTCAGCCATTAGAAATACAGGAAGTTTATGCTGCGCTGTTGTGTCTGCTCAGGTGACCTGACTGCTGCCAACACGCCCCTGGTCACCTACATAATGGCCGGTTTGCAGCCCCACAAACATCTGTTTTTTTTCATCATCTTTTTTTGGGATGGAAAGCACTGAACATCACTGCAGGGCGTCCGCTAGCTGACACAGGGCATCACTTTTCCGTCATGCCCCTGTCACTGCACTACACTTCAGCCCTGGGTTAACCAAACACACAAGAGAGAGAGGGAGAAAGAAAGAAAAGGCAAAAGACAGAAGAGACAGGAAAAGAAAGAGATGTTTGGCCTTCAATCTGTCGCTTTCTGCTGCAAAAAAATGAATGAGCCCTGTCGCTCCTGGCTGGGAGGAAAAACAGAACAGTCATTGTAATCTCACAACAAGCGCCTGAGCTAGCACAGCTTTTCACCCCCCACAAACACACACACCCATCCTTCCATCTATCTCTGTCTCTTTCCTCCCCTATTTTTTTTATTCACCCTCCTTTTCTCTGCTGTTAGAGTGCATATGCGCATACACTGCTTCTTTCAAATCCAGGAACAAATGAGACAAGTAGGTTTGTTAACAATTCTAAGCAGGCCTCAATGTCACAAACCTTTTCTCTGAGCCTTTTTGTTGCAGCAATACGGGGGGAAGGTTGACATTTAGGGAAGGGAATGGATATGCTTCGTGGCCCTCGCTTGCTAACATTATCATCATCATCTCAGTGCTCACCAAGCTATTATCTGGCCTCCGCTGTGGCCAGAAAAACGCTTGCACGTCGGCTCACGGGTCACTTTATCAGTCACTGCGGGGCCTGTCAACGCCACCCTGGCTTTCCTAATAGATTGATTAAAAGATACCACATCATGTTTGTGCATGTGTGTGTATGTAAGATGCAGTGGGGGTGGGAGGGGTGGCGTCAGGCAGTTATTCATGTAGGATGCTGCTTAGGTATCTGTTGCTTTGTCATTAGGAGGTAGCTGCTTGAGAGGGATCGGGAGTCAGATTAAAAGGAGAAAAAAGAAAACATCCCTTCTGTTGTGTTATTGATTTTTTAGCAGGAAATGATGCTGTTTTATTGCACAAAGGGAGAAACTAAAGATAAATAGATCTGATAATGACAATAATAACAATAGTAATGATGATATTAAATGCAGAGGCGCTAATGATATCTCAAGAATACGATGAGTGGAGCTGAGTAGGAAGTATTGTTTTTCTTTTTTTTTTCTTTTTCGATCAGTGTTTCTGCTCAGCTGAGCGTGCCTGTTAAGTTTTTAATCTGTTTCTCATCTGTTTTTTTTCTTTGCACCTCATAAGCTCGTGGCCCCACAGTGCAGCTTGAAAATGGAGAATACTGGGAAAGGCAGAGCAGTCTGGCCTTCTCTTGCTGGGCCGCATTGCTCTCAGATTTAATGGGCTGCTGAAAATAAGGGGCGCTTCAACCACCACCAGGCTGTCACTTTTTTCTCATTCCTCTCCCTCTCCATAGTTCCACTTCATTGTTTTAATCAAGTCCACTACTGGATCATTTGGAGAAGAGGAGGGGGTGTCCCCCTATCATTTTCTGGAAGGTGCCTCCCGAATTTTAGCACAGTCAGGCCTGTGAGAGCTGCTTTCCAACAGCATCATTGACCCCCCTCCTCCCATGTCGCTCCACTTTTTTAACTCTGTTCATTCTGCTTTGCTAAGTCTTGTTTGCTTCTGGCAGGGTTTTGTGTTAGCTGCCACATGTTCTGCTTCCCCCTGCCATTATCACCATCATGCTTCTGATGCAGGCTTTTCATTTATACATCTGACTAATACTCTTGGAAAAAGCCTAGATCTAGCATCAAATATACTTTGACGCAGTCCCTTTCCACAATAGCTCCATTCACATTGTCTTTAAAGAAAAACAGTAGTAGAACACACTACTCTGCTTGTGTGAACAATTTGTACCCATCAATGAGTTTAACATTTCTCTCAACTAGGCAACAAGGGGACTGGGCATCAAACCTCAATGCTTTTTTGGTACCCTACCAAAATGTGTTCATAACACTGAGTACTGTAAAACGCCAAGTACTGAATGCTGAAAACGAGTGTCTGTGTACATTAGTGATCTTGTTTTACTTCTTTCAAAATTTTGTCTATTTCAGATATTTTAGTTCTTATAAAACAACAGTTGAGAAATTTGGCTTTATTTGTTGAAGCTTCGTAACGCATACATATTCAGCAGACATGGAGCAACATTAGCATTCCTTTGGAGTCGTGTTTCTGGCCACCAGAAGAGCCCAATATTCACTCTCCTTTTAGTTCTGTCTCAACACACTTCTGACAAAAATATAGGTATTTTTAGCTGCTAAATTCTCCACTATGTTCACCAGTTAGTCGCTAACTTTGTCTGTCTGCTGTTTGATGTTGGGCAGGTAGTGTACAGTGGGTTTACCAGGGCTTTCTGACTGAAAACAGCTGTCTGCTACTGCTGGAAATGCTGTTTTTATTTTAAAAATTGTTTCTAATTCTCAGAGTAAACAGTATAGGTTTGGTATTGGTAGCAACACTCTAGTACTGTATTGGTACTTGTATAAAAACATTTCAGGCATTACCCAGCTCTACAGGCAACAGCAACAGAGTAAAAGATTAGTTGAATGTACTTTTGGCAAAAAAGCCTGTGCACTTCTGTTTTTTGTCTATTCCCTCTTGGTAAACCAATAAATGCTGCAAGACACCCTGGCAGGCTGTGCTTGCATGCAGGCAGAAACACAACACAGAGAGGGAAAAAACAAAGAGAAAAGAGAAAGACATAGAGACAGCACGAGATGCTGATGAGAGTGGAGAGGTGTACACAGCCAAGCCCTTTTTTCTATTTTGCTAAACGCGATGCCAGGGGAGCTTCTGTGTCACTGTGCAGGGCTGCTGAGTGTTAAAAGGAGCTTAGACTGACAGGCTTTCGGCCATCATGGAGGCTGATGAGCCTAACCAACGGCGACACTAAACAAACAGTGGGAGGTGAGGGGAGAAGGAGATAATGTGGGAAAACAAATGGACACTACGAAAGCCAAAGAGAGAGTTCGCACTCCACCTGCCCCCTAGATTGAAACTTGTGACACCGCCAGTCGTTTTGGAAGCTGTGAAATGCAATTCGATGGGTTATTCCTGACAGAGAGGCGACTGACTGTTGCCAGGTGATGCTTCTTTTTGGCCACAGGCCCTCCTCCCACTCCTCCGACAGCTTGGCACATGTCAGGACTTTCAGACACTTGGTGATCTTTTGTCAGGCTCAATAGGTGGCCATTCACTCTGGAGCTGTGACAGCTCTCCGATACACCGGTGAAAGGTGTAGATGGGTGTTCCTGCCATTTCCCAGAACGCTTTCTCATTTTGAATGGTGAAATATACTTCACTCTACTTCCATCAGTCATCCCTCCTGACAGTGAAATGGAAGCCGCTTTCTCCCTGAGGAAAGGCGAAATAAATGTCACCATCTTACTATGATATTTGGTGTGTCAGTTAGACAACAGTGCTGATGTTTTATTTTTCCTCCCTTTTTATAACTTCTTCCTGCCCTTCTTCTTTTCCCGTTCCCCTGTTTTTCATTTGTTCATTCTTTCTACTCTTGCTACTCTTCCAACAATTATTTTTTTCTCTTTTCCCTTTTCGCTTCTTTCCCTTTTTGTAATCTTTCTTTCCTTTTTTCTTTCCTTCTTCTTTCATCTTCTCTTACTTCCTCTCTTTCCTTTTTGGCCTTTTTTCTGTTCCTTGTTTCCCATTCATCCATTACTTTATTTTTTCAGTTGTTATATAGTGAATTTACTCTTTCTACTTTTCCCAAAATTTTTTTACTTATTTCGTTGTCTTTCATTCTTCCCATATTTTCGTATTTCTTTCTTCATCTTATCTCCTTCTTTACTTTATTTCTGCTAATTTCTTTCTTCTCTTTTCTCCTTCTTTGGCCTTATTTCTTTCTAGTTTTTTTCTTTCTTTCTGATTCATACAACAGTATTTGATTCTTGTTGCCAGCCCCTTGGGATTCTCCTCTTCTCTCTGGTCACATTAACATGCTTCTGTATATATGTATGTATATATATAAAACATATATATAATACTTAAGATACTTAAGTATATTTAATATGATAAAGAGAAACGAGGGTTTAAATCAAATTCCAAGACTGATTTAGTGAAGGAGTGAATCAAATTCCAAAAACTTTTCAACAGATCACATTGCCAGAACAGATGCATAAATGTTCCCTCTTTAGTTTTACATCTAGGACAGTTTGGTGAATTCATCTTTGGAAATTTTATGCATCTTTATCGGGTGTAAGATATAATTAAATCAATAAACAATTTTATTTGCATTTTTTTATTCAACAAATCTTTTGATTGTTTTTATACCCAAATTTGTCATTTGCATATATAGATTGATGCTAAGCGTTTATTCAGATCAGGATTCTGATGGATAGGAGACAAGATGGAAATACAAGTGGTAATACCAAGTTTCTTAATACAGTCCTTCCAGGCTAAAAGTGTGTTAAAAACAGTAAAACACTGATCCATGTTTTTTATCTTATTGAAGTGTTTTATAAATATAAGAGAGTCCAAAGGCAAGGGATCGAGAAGGTTGGCTTCCATCTTGACCCACAGCGAGTCCCATCTCCCCAATGACCATGACACTAAATTTTATAATTAGGCTGAGCAGAAGTAATACTGGAAACTGGGGAGACCAAGACCCCCCCATGGGCTCTGGCTTCTTGATGAGGGTCAATAAATTAATCCTTTAATTGCTCCAAATAAATTTAGAAATGTGTTTGTTCAGATATTTAAAAAATGCTGCAGATAAATTACATGGTAACATTTGAAAAAGAAAATTAAATCTTGGAAGAACATTCATTCTTAAAACATTTATTATTCCTAACAGAGATAATGGTAGAGTATACCATTTATACATATCCATTTTGATCTTATCTGTGAGAGGGGTACAGTTCTTTGAACAGATTATCTAAATGTGGTGTAATGTTTATTTCCAAGTATTTAAAACCCCTTTGTGTCAAGTGAAAAGTGTTGGTGTCATATGTAAGAGGCAAGCATTAGATTTGTTCAAATTGATCTTATATCCTGAATATCTTCCAAATTGCTCTATTGTGCTATATAAATATGATATAGAATTTTCTGGCTCTATTATATATAGAATTATGTCATCTGCATATAGGGATATTTTATTTTATTTCATCATTAGTAATCTTCAATCCTTAAATATTGTATTGTCTCGTACACATGACGCCAATGGTTCGATCACCATTGCAAAAAGCAAAGGTGACAATGGACACCGCTGTTTTGTCCCTCTGGATAGAGAATGGAAGTCAAAGGAAGCACCATTAGTGAGAACTGCTTCTTTAGGAATTATATAAATTGATTTGATTCATTCAATTAAAATAGAGCCCACATTAAATCTGTGTAAAATGAAGAAAATAAAATACCATTCAACCCTGTCAATAGCCTTCTCTGCATCTAAAGATAGAAATAGAGAAGGCCTTCAACAGGCATCCAAATAATTTATTGCGTTCAAGAGTCTGCTTATATTGTTAGCAGAATATCTCCCTTTTATAAAGCCTGACTGGTCTGGGTTAATTAATTTAGGCAAAATAGATTAAAGTCTTTTTGCTCTTTCTCTTTTGGGGGTTATGTTATTGTCTTTGAAACAAATTGCTTTGATAACCCTTTCTGCTTGCTCCTTCTTTAATTGATGGGCATGTAATTTTTTTTGTGATTTCATCTTAAATGTTGAGATTTAGTTTAGCTCTGGATATAATTCCACAATCTTTTATCATGTGCATATATTTTGAGTGGATAAAAAAAAAATTATTTGAGAACATGAATTTTCATGAACATTTGAAAAGAAAGTATAATCTTTGACACCCTGGTTTAATTCACACCAAACGTCAGTTAGGCTACATTCTGCGCATAACCCCTGATGGACCTTTAAAGATTTAGAGCTATGGTTCTTAGTCTGATTAGATTGATCTAAAATAGAATTCAATGTTCTACTGAAATCTCCACCGATCAAAATCCTTTAGTTTTCACTGAAGAGCAGCATCATGTCTGACATGAATGTTGGTTCATCTGTATTGGGAGCATAAACATTTAGAAAGGTGATCAGTGTTCCATAGATAGAACCTGAAATCAAGACAAACCCACCATTTGGGTCTATAACTGATTTTTCCAATTTGAATGGGGTGGTTATATTATTCAAAATAGCTGTTCCTCTACTATGAGTTTTATATGAAGAAAAGTAAACCTGACCCACCAAGTCCCAAGTGTCTGAAAGATATGTTTCTTGTAAGAAGGCAACATCAATGTTTTCTTTTTTGAGAAAATATTTTTTTTTCCTTTTGATGGGATTTCCCAAACCTTTAATATGCCACAAGTTTATTTTCATATCTGACATGGTGACACATTGGTGGAATTGCCTTTTAATGTGCACAGTGCCCCAAAAAAAGGTTGTAACTGCTTTTATTAAGAGACATAATAACAAAAAAAAACACTGTTTGTCTACCCTGTTCATAGTAGGCCAGAGAAAAACAACAAGAAAAGAACAAAACAAAAGAAAATAAAGTCCTCCTTATGGTGCTGGCAACCTGGAGCTTCCATCCTTAGTGCTCCCAATTAATTAGAAGGGCAAATATAATTTGAATTCTCCCCCAAAAACGCAAGAGGGGGTAAGGGTAAATATATGTCATATATGGAGTTCCTAGTAGGCTTATTATATGACCTGAGCCCACATATACTATTTCGTCGCTAGTAACTATCAGAAGGGAATTTAGGAAATAATGACATTCAAAAGCAGAAAGAAAAAAAGTAATTAAAATAAAGGAAGGCTAACGATGCCATGCCATCTTGATAGTAGCTTATGGTGGCTAATGTTAGCTGAAGTTTGAAAACTAGATAGATGTTTATGTGTAACTGACATTACAAAGATATTTCACTGACTTTGACTCCTCTCTACTTGTGTTAGTTATGTATTTAGCATTTACCATTATCTTATAATTTTCACTTGTGGTTACAGTAGCTTCTCTTCAGTGAAAGTTACAAAGGCTCGCTTTAAGTGCATACTAAATTGCTGTCAAGTTATAACTATGAATTGCTTTCATCTACCTGATGTTTACAGCCAACAGTTTGGTTAATAATATTTGTTTTACTTCTGGTGAAATTGTTTAGACAACCTTGGTATACTTGTTGTGTAAAATGTTCTCATAACCAAAACCAAAATCTTTTGTTTTGTTTTTTATGATTGTAAGGGTATGTAGAAAGTTAGATCTTTGTGTAGAAAGATAGAAAAAGCAGAATGTGTTTTTGCTTACAGTGTGCTTACTCTGGATGATCACCAAGCATTAATTCATAGGGCTTGTTTTACAGACTATCAGAACCATAGCTGGGAATGATCACACATCAGCCTCTTCCCCCACGTATAACACAGACCCCCTTCCCCTCCCCTGCAAGCTCTTCTGCCTCGCACTCCTTAAATTTATTTCTCCTTGCCCAATCTCACATAAGCAGCTCCAAATAAAAGTCAATGCCTGCACTCCAATCTCATGGCTGCCCATGATTTGTACCTTGATCAAATATTTACAAAGGGAGCACAAACCTTTTCAGCTCCGTTTTTCATTTATTGTGTTGTGCACGGCTCCATAGAGCCTTAGCAAAAAAACTTAGGTTTTTGCTATAAATCTACATGGTAATAATGATCACAATCTGCTTTATTGGACAATATACAGATGATATAAATAGACACAGCTAAAAACAAGGACAACAAAGATGAACAAAGATATGTAAAACTAGACCTACATAGAACACCATAGAACTATTATGTATATAAATCATTATAAAAGTCATTGAAAAAAGAGGTTTATATATAAATATATATAAAAAACAACAATGACGAACAATGTACAGTGTCTATATACAAGTCAAGTGTTCTGTAGATAAAAAACAAATACAAGTTGTGCAAAGGAATAAATATAAAGTGGGTGGTTATGCATGTATACATGTCTATATACAGTATATACAGCGTGCAGGATTTATAGATGGATGATACACATAGTACATGTTAAAGCACACTGTATTTTAAACTGTAAATATATCATTTATAATTGTAATGTAGGTGGATGTTTTAGTGTTACAGGATTATTGACTGTGAATTATTGACTTTGAGGGAAAATAATAGCTCAAAAAATAAAAATCGCTCCTACCTAGATTTTTTACGGTTAGTTTGATGTTCAGTTCCAGATTTATTTATTGAGTTTGATGTTCAGTTCTAGATTTATATATTTATTTAGGTATTTATTACTTTGAGTTTGATATTCAGAGATTCAGATGTATTTCTGGGGGGAGGGGGGTATTGGTCAATTAATCAGCTTTTTCCTGCTCCAAACTATTGTTGTTATATTGGCCTTTAACAATCCACTATTGGTCGACCTCTAGTATGCAGACTCATCACTGTCCCGGATGAGGCAGATGACTGTTGTGTCATCTGCAAACTTCAGGAGACTGGTCTCCTGAGGTGCAGTTGTTGGTGTAAAGGGACAAGAGCGGTGGGGAGAGCACACATCCCTGGAGGGTGCCAGTGCTAATTGTCCAGGTGCTGGATGGGATTTTCCCCAGCCTCACCTACTGCCTTCTGTGTGTCAGGAAGTTTCCACTGACATGTGGGGGTTGGCACAGTGAGCTGGGTGAGTTTAGAGTGGAGGACTTCTGGGATGATGGTGTTAAATGCCTAGCTGAAGTCCACAAACAGGATCCTTGCATATGCACCTGGGGAATCAAGGTGTTGCAGGATGTAGTGTAGTCCCATGTTGACTGCATCATCCATTGACCTGTTTGCCTGGTAGCCAAACTGCAGGGGTCCAGCAAGGGGAATATGATGTCCTTCAGGTGGGCCAACACCAGTCTGATCCCAAATATATATATCAAGAGCTCTTAAACAGTACAATTTAATGATAGAGAACACACAGCAATGTCAATGTGTAGCAGACATATTGTACTTTAAACCCAGAATCAAGTAGGTGTACAAACAAGCATGGTAAAATGAAAAAAAGAATGATTAGGAAAAAAACAAAAATCAGCATGACTTTCAGCATGACAATCCCCTCAAGCAGCAGACATTGCATCGATAGAATTTAATTCAATTTGAGGAAAGCTGGTTTGCAAACATAAACACACATAAAAGAAATATAATAATACAAAACATATTAGGTAAAGATAAATAAAATACAAAAAAAACAAATAAAAAAAAACATTAAAAGACACAAGAGTTACAGGCAATATGTCAAAAAGTTTAGGTGCATTTATCAATCTATACACAGGGTAAACTGACCATGCCTTTGACCTGGGCTGTTCACAAGTCTTAAGTTACTTATTTGGTAACACTGAAGAGTAACTGCACCCAGACAGATAACCTTGCTTGCGCTGCCAACTAATGTTGACCACATGCTCTTTCCACACCCCTGTGCGGCAGTGATGTAGCGTTGTACCACAGTGCAGTGCTACATGAGTGGTGGGCATTTTTCACTATTTTATATAGTATAACAGCATATTTGATTTCTTCTGATTATATTTAGATTTCGACCTGCAACGTACAGCATAATTCTTCCCAATTTAGACTGTAATTATTTATACTTTACAGTGTACCAGATGTGAAGTTAGGGAATAATGGGGTAACAATGTGAAAACTTAAAAAATGATACTGTAGGTTAACTACTGGGTAGCTATTCTGACATTAAGGGGTACAATATCAAGGTTCAAGGTACATTTATATTTCATTCTACAACACAGGGCTGCACAATGAAATGAAAGTTGTAGCCCCCTTCATGCTACATACACAGAAACTATATACAAATATTTAATTTTTTAATTGAATTAAATAAATAAATATATAAATAAAAGCAATATATTGTTACTTATATACATGTATTATACAAAAGTCAGTGGTATGGTAATGTGCAAAACCAGTATTACAGAAAGTTTCATGGTATTATTTATTATTTTTTTATTATTACGGTAGAGTAATGAGGATGAGGTGGAGTTGAGGAGTCTCACAGCCTGAGGAAAGAAGGTGCTCTGTAGTCTGGTGGTACGACAGCGACTTCTGTATCACTTGCCAGATGGCAGCAGGGTGAACAGGCTGTGGCTGGGGTGGGTATTGTCTTTTAGTGTAAAAGATTGTATAAAGTTAGTATAAAATTGTTTTTTAGTATGAAAGACAATAACAACAAACTTTAAAAAAATACCTCATCAGTTGAATGTATTTTATTCATGTGGCAAATTTCCACATAAAACTATTACATTAATATAGCCATATCTAATCATGTTTGTTGTTATTTTCCTCAAAATCAAACATGGCTACATTACATTGAACCAGTGTAATTTTCCTGAAAATCAAATTTAGCTGTATTACATTGATCTGTTATGTTGATAGAATGTGAAAATGTGAATGTGAAAATTTCATAAAGTGTGAATGTTTATATTATGCTGACCCAATGTAATTTTCTGGTAGATCTAACATAACTATGTCACATTAATCTAATGTATTTTTCCTTGAGTAAAATATACCAAAATTACATTGTTCAAATGCTTTTTTTTTCCTTTTGTTTGTATTACACTAATATAATATTGTGCTGATCTTAGTTGTTTTCATGCATGTCTTTCACATTGTTGCATACCTTCACAAATATGCAGTCACACTATGTACACCAAATAAGTAAACAAATCGAATAGCCTTTGTATTTATTAATTTCATGAATTTAACAAAACTGCACAATGGTAAAAAAATAAAATAAATTGTACACATGAGACAATGTACATATTAAACAGTAAACAGGGATGTGCTGCAGCTGTGTCACATTAAAAGCTAGCAGAGCTCTGTTAGCCACGTCATTGCAGAATAGAAATTGGTCTACACAAAACAATCAGCTGATCACTTTTAAAAATGGCCGGGAGCAATCGAACAAGAATAATCAGCTACCATGAGCTGTTAGATTAAGAGCTGCAGGTGCAAGAGCTACTTTGGTTTGTATGAACCAGCACAAATTCAACAGTTCATCAAGGAAAACAACACCTTTTACCAAGTCAAGGCCCTTATGGTTTGGCAAAGATGTTAGGTGTTAATGGTTAGAAAAATGTCAGACCCTATGTAAACGTAAAAGTTTACAGTGACAGTGGTTGATGGTTAAAGTACCATCAAAACCATCAAAACTACCGTCAAAACTTGAGAACTAATTTTGCACTGGCAAATACAGTATAACATTATGGTCTTGACCGACAAAATTGATCAAGTATGGAGCACACAATATAAACTTGAAGGTGCTGATACATATTTTGTTACAAGCCCACAGTCTGTGACTCATATTTAACACCTATCTGTAATTGAACAACTGGAACAATATATCAGCTGATATAAGCTTAATGCAGCTATACTAGTGTCGATGTGTCGGCCACAAGTAACAACAAATGTTGAATCAGAAATGTAATTTTGAAACTGTCTCCATGTAAAATGTAAAAACAAAAAAATAAAAATGTTAGTTACCAGAGCCATTAACAAATCTACTCACATCTTAAGCTTCAGACTTAGGACTTTGGTCTGACAGACTCTGCCCATCCAGATTCAGCAACAGTTTTTGAAAGACCTCGAAGGCATTCGGCAGGCTGGATGGGTAGCTCAGATCCAGAGCATAAATGAGGCCCATGAGCATTGTGCAGGCACAGAGCACTACTCCTTCAATCACAATCACCACTTCTTTTGGTGATTGCTGTCTGCCCTCTGCCTGGACCACACAGATCCCCAGGACCCTCTCCTCTTTTGCTTTCACAGTCCTTGAAGTCACAGTGCACAAAAAAAGAAAAATGTTTGTGTGTGTAATGGTCAAAAGAACAACAAAAACATCCCACTAAACATGTTGCATTACAAACATAGAAGCATTGAGGGCTGGGGCAGAGTTATTATACTTTTATAGTTTTTCGTTAATAGTCCTAAATTTAGTCTAGTCTTGAATTAATTTCCAGAAAGATGAGTGTTACAGTACACCAGGATTAAACAATTACCTAAAGCCCCAGAAATCTTAACCTTAAATATGCAAGACTAAAAATGCAACGAACAAAGTTATGGTAAATGGACTGTACTTATGTAGCGCCTTTGTAGTCTTTTCCGACTACTCAAAGCGCTTCAACTACATATCCATTCTCCCTATTCATACACTGACAGCAGGTGACATCAATTCAAAGAAAGTAAATCACTCGCACACAGAAGGCACAGCCCTCAGGAGCAATTTGGGGTTCAGTGTCTTGCCCAAGGACACTTCGACATGTGGGCCGGGGGAAGCCGGGATCAAACTTTCAACCTACTGATTGGTGGACGACCCGCTCTACCACTAAGCCACAGTCGCCCTAGGCTAAAGTTTGAAAACATACAAACAACATCCTTAGTAAGAACTGGGCAGTCAATACTCAGCTAATGACTTTTTTTCAGTCAAAGAGTTCTTATTAAACAGATGCAGAAGCTCCGCAACTTCCATCCCCGGCGAACTGTTCCTCCATTAGTTAACGTTACCGTTAGCTTAACCTTGACACTGGACTGCATGCTGGACCGCATCAAGGACACTAATGTTATTTAAGTTACAAAAATACACTATTAAAATACTAGTGACACTAGTATAGAACACTAGATACTTGCTGACAATTTCAAAATGCCCCAAACTTAAAGTGGTAACGTAACATTAACTAAAGGAGATTGAACCAGAAACTCAGCACTCACTTTCCAATAAAGAGACCATAGCATAGCATTGCACACCAAAGTAGGCTAATACATCAAGAAAAAATATTGGCTATTTTAACTGTAACTGAGTAAGAAATGACATCGTTATTGTTAGAAAACATCTGAAATACTCACCAAATTCTCACTTCCGAAAATCCCACGTTCTGGTGATCCACAGCAGGAGCGTGACATTTCTCCTCTGACATGCGCAGTAGGCGGGGTCAAGACGAGGTCAGGACACAAACCTAAATTTCCATCATTCATCCGATTAACTTCACTCGCATTACATGTCCAACCTGGGCAATTTACACGTGTTCAAAAAAACTAAAATACACCAAATGAATGTATAATATTGGAATTGACCTGAAATTACTTATTTATGGTCATCCAATGAATGTCCATTAGCAGTTTTTTGAGTGTGGAGATGTGTGATGTCCATGACAGGGTCTCTGTGATGCTGATTCCCAGGAACGTAAAACATCAACAATCTGGCCTTTGGGAGGAACTTAAAGATAACTTATACTGTAAGTATTTTTTAACTTCCTGGTACCTATTCTAATATGAGCCTGACATTCCTTGAGAGCAGCACACAGGTCATAAACGAGCACAAGTCATTGATGTTTGCTGGTGAAGTGAGTGGCAGCTGAGACTGTCTTCCATGGAGCTGTTGTTAATGGATGCTATAGAGATGTTTTGTATAGAAAGAGATGTTTGCCTATGGTTTTGGCATTAGGTCTGCTCAGTTTTGGATACAAGTTGAAATTGTTTGAAGTTAGTGTACTGTTAGAAGAGATGAGCTGAGTTTGAATGTTATTAAATAATCCATAGCTTTGTGTAACATGTTTTAATTTTGATATTGTACAATAACTCTCAATAAAGTTCTTCACTGACTGTAGTGTCCATATCCTTAACTGTTCATGGCAGTTATACTGTGACAAGACATAAAATATTTCAGCTTCTACAACTGCTGTTCGATGAACACTCCTGGTTTTAACTTTAGCTGTGTTTACTGTAGAAGCCCAAAATAGCTTTTCTACTTACTGTCCTCCAACAACATTGAACACCACACTGTGTAACAACAGTGTCAATCCACATTGACCTGTACCACCTCAGGCTCCTGAAGTCACCTGTAAGTACAATGTTGTACCCCATAAGTAGGTCTACTTTACAACATACAAAGTAACACATAGGATAAAGGCCTACAGTATGTTCCTGACAATATTCTTTTCCTTGGACATCTGTTTGTTCCAAAGTAAAAACACAAATGTACCCCGTAGTTATTCAGGAACTATGTAGTTTGCCTATCCTATTTTTGTTATTGTTTGTACCCCTCCAGTATAGGTATGTAGTATATAGTAATTTTGAAATAAATCACAGCAGATATATTAAATGCGACTGAACTCATTATCTCATTTTCCCCCAAAACTTTTAGCTTTGTTGCTCATACTGATCATCGTGATGATGATCATACTGTATATCGTAATATTACAATAGGTACCCAGTAGTTAAACAACACCTACAGTATAATTATTTTTAGTTACCAGATTGTTACCACCTTATTCAATAACTTCACATCTTGTTCCCTTATTCCTACATATATGTATCGGTACACCATCAGTAAAATGACACTGTAAATTGGGAAGAATTACGATGTACGTTGCAGGCCGTAATCTAAAGCGTTACCAACTTTTGATTGAGCTTGACTAGCAGTTTTCCCCTGCTTCCAGCCTTTTCCCTAAGCTATGCTAAACGCATCCTGGATCTGTGTCCATGTTGGACACATCCATCTATCTTTTTATCCAACTCTGTCAAAGGTAAACAAAAAATCCCCAAATATGAGAGTATTATTACTTTTAAATGACATCACAATAACAATCCAATAATAAGTGAATATTCATACTTTTGCTTGTGTACAGTGGACTCATGACTTTTATGGCATTTTGTCATGATTAGAGATAGAGAGTTGATAGTGTGTGTTAAAGTGTGTAATACTCAGTGTCAAGTCAGGGGGGCTTTGCCTCAGGGGTATTTACGATCTGTACAGCATACGGCACCCTCTGTCCTTAGACCCTCAATTCCGAGGTGAAAAACACCCCAAAAAAGCCCTAATGGGGAAAAAAATGAAAGAGACCTCGCCTCAGGAAAAGCAACAGGATGGACACACATGCAATAGATGTGTGAACAAAATAGAGAATGTACAATCATGATGACAAAATTATAGATAGATTGTAAACATATATGAAGAATATGGATCCAGGAGGACGTTGAGCAACTTCAGGTGTCGTCAAACAGATACCTGGAACAGGACAGACTACACAAACACACAAGAGGCAGAACACCAAGCACACAGGTAGGAGAAGGAGAGAGAGAGACAAGAGGAAAGACTGAATCTCCTGGAGGACAAAGATCCAGATCCAAAACATCTGGCACTCACAGCCAGGGGAGAGAGAGCGGTCCCAGGACGGCAGATGGTCCAGCACAGAGAAGCCTGAGTGAAAAGAGAGGACAAGGAGGAGAAACTAGGGAGAGAGAGAGATAGGAACACAGTGGTGCTTGTAGGACACAAACAAACAGGGGGTTAGAGAGATGCAGCGGTTTTCAGAAAATTTACAGTATACTCGTCGACAGGACAAGCATAGACCCTAAGTACTAGGCTTAATAGATTTATTAAGACTGAGACCGACCCGCTGGAAGAACACCAAGATTCTTGGCTGTCAGACTTTGAGAAATCACACAGTTGTTGAGACTTACTGTTATTTAATCAAACTGGTGTCTAGGTAGAGCAGGGCCAATGACCAGCATCTCAGTTTTATCAGAATTTGGGAGCAGGAAATTACGTAACATCCAATTTTTTCACAGCAGAAAAGCAGACCTCTAATTTAATAATTTGGGAATAATCATTGCCTTTACAGGCACATACAGCTGAGTATCACCAGTATTCCATGACTGCATCTTATTTGGCCAAGAGGTGAAATATAAAGAGAGAAGAGCAAAGGGCAAAGAAGAGAGCCTGAGTACCTCAGGACTCTGTTCTGAAAAGTTCTGATGTAGTATTATTAAAGGAAACAGATAGGTAAGACTTTAACCCCACAAGAGCCAAGCCAGAGACGCCAAATTGATCTTCCAGTCGGTGTAGGAGTATACAATGATCAATGGTATATAAAGCTGCACTGAGATGCAGTAATAGAAGTACTGAGGTGGAATCCGAATCAATTAATCGATCAAGATGTGGTTTCTTAAGTAGAGGTTTAACCGCACAAGTCTTTAAGCTAGTGGGGACAAAGCCAGTCGTAAGTGACAAATAAAAAATATTCAGCATTGTAGGACCCAAAAATGGCCAGAGATCTTGGTAGGGGGTCAAGGAGGCAGGTGGTTGGTTTAGAAGCTAACACCAGCTCAGACAATGTCTCGAGAGATAGTCTCAAAATTTGTAAGAACTGAGACTAACTGGGAATCAGCATAAGAATGTTGTACGACCGGTTCTGCAGAGGTAGCTGGAGATGAGGAAGTAATTTTCTATCTCATGTCATCTTATTTCCTACAGAAAAAGTTGGCGGCTTTTGAGTAAGAAAAAAAAAGAAATCTCTTAAAAAAAATCTCAGATTGTGTTTGTTGTTACTGATTCAGCGAGAGCACACTTGTAATTCAATAGACTCTCATGCCGTGCATGGTAGAAAACTTCCAGTTTTGATTTACACCATTTACCTTCCAATCTCCTACAGGCTTTTAAGAGCATGTATTTCATCTGTAAACCAGTGTGTAGACCTCTTTGACCATCTAGTTTTCATAGAAAGAGGTGCAACTGAATCCAGGAGGGTAGAAAGGGCTGAGTTTAAGTCACTAGTACAATTTTCAACAGGCTCTGTCACTGTCGTGAAAGGAGCCAGGACCGCAGGCAAATTTTCACTAAGTGCAGTTAAAGTTGCCGGGCCAATATGGCGAGGGGTAAAAACCTTGGTGCCAACATTACAAGGACAGGCTGAAAACCTTGGTGCCAACATTACAAGGACAGGCTGAGACAGAAGAAAAGTATCAATAAGTGCCAAAAAGGCTTTATTTAGAGGGTCGACAGCCTTATTCAAGTTAATATTAAAATCACCAATAACTTATCAGAGTGTAACAATGTCTGAGATAAAATCTCCAAATTCTTCTAAAAATTGGGAGCAAGGGCCAGGTGGTCTATAGTACCACAAGGTGGAATCCATTTCCCTGGACAAAGCAATTTATAGTTGATGGAGATGGTTTTAATACTAGAGCCTCAAATTAATTCAATTTAATATCCCTTTTGGAGGTTAGGTTGAAAATAGACTTATAGATAAGGGTAACACCTCCAACTTGTTTAGTAGCCCGAGCCACATGGGCATTGGTATAGTCAGATGAGGAAGCTTCATTTAATGGTAGGAAAACATTTAGTTTCAGCCATGTTTCACATACACCAATCATATCCTGGCTATGCTCAAAAATCAAATAATTTATCAGTAAGGCTTTGGTAGACAGTGATCTGATATTTATAAAACTAATTTTGAGGGTCTCGTTGGGGCTGCTGTTTTCATTAGTAGGCCAATATGTAGAGCTAGAAGAAGATCACGTATTAATTGGAACAAGATGCCTTATATTATTATAATTGGAAAATGTTTGTGGCCCACCCACGCCACAGTGCGGGGATACAATTGGGATTACCTTAGATATTTTGTTTTGTAGGACTTTATCAGGTGTTTATGGGACACTTCACCACCGACAGTGGAAGGGATGATAATTAGATTTTTGTGATTCACACATGCTGAGGGGATGTATGGTATTTTTGCATCCTAACACTGAGGACAGAGTGGGCCTGGACTGGTTTCAATCTTGGATTTCCACTCCATTCCTCCAGTGCAGGCCGTGGGAATAAAGGCAAAGAAGAGAGAAAGCGAGAAAATCACTACATGCCAAGAAGTGTTGTGTCACACTGAGCGGAGAACAGTGCAGAGCCCTCGTCATTAAATTCTTGCAGTGGCGTTGTTTTTTCCACTTCAGTGCTTGGGAGATGCTGGCTTCCTCCTCAGATAGATAGGGACTTGGGGGGCCACCGAGACGTGAGCATAGCCCAATTTGTCTTAGTTCCATGGGAGGTGGTTTAAACAGTAATGCCCTCTCCTCTTTCTTAATCTCTAGTGACCTCTCCCTGTCTCTATCTTAAACCTCTGTTGTGCTCATTTGCTCATTGGTGCTCTGTCCTCTTCAAGCTATCTTATTTGACTTTGTGTTTTGTGTTTGTCTCTCAATCTCCAAGCTAATTCTCTCACTTGACCCCATGTGAGATAAGGGTGGTGGAGGATTTTACCACACTGCAACTCAGTTCACTTTCTTCTTTAAATTACTTTAGGTCCTTGTCTTGCCACAAATGAGCATGAAAACATGACAACGGAATCCCTAACAGGCATGCTATCATTTTCAAATCAAGGAAATCAGCTTCTTTTTGAAGTACAGGGCTCAGTTTTACAGTGATCCATGGGCTTTATGTCCCTAATTAGGTAAACTGTGTTAAATTCATTAGCTAATGTTGCTATATGAAGTAGGACTTAAAAGCTGGAAATAGAGCAAAGGGTAGAAAATGTGCGAGTAAATCAAAATAACATGAGTAGAAAATTGTTTCATGTTGGGTTTGTGTTAACTGTGAGCATCCTTGCAAATAATTTAATAGTGTCATGAAGTCAAACCACCTAAAATAGCTCAATCAATTGCCCTCAAAATTTGTTATAGCACCCAACTCTACACTGAGACACAGAAAATTCCTCTTATCTCACTGTTAAAACATCAGGAACATGGGGTGCTGTTGGGCCCTATTGAACATTGTAACAAAATCAGAGAGTGTATCTTTAACTGATGTCTCCGGCATTCTACTGGAAACATCATCATCATGCTGGAAGAGTCTACAGCCACACTGTTCATTGTAAAGAAAAACAAATTGTTAGATGGATAAAAGCTGAGGTCCAAAGTTTGTTTTAGGTCCTGAGCAGTCGTGGTGTAGTAAATGCAAAAATTGGCTAGAGGGTGGTATCAGAGTAAAGTCTTTAGTAAGTGATATCAAAATGTTTGATAATGTTATGAACATGAGAGTGTTAAGAGATGTGTGTGGCAGATTTACAGAATAGTAGATAGTTTTTGGGTGTAAGGTTGTTGGAAGCAGAAAGGACTACAGTATGTGTTATGTGAGATAAAAGTTATTACAGTTTATCCAGTTGGGAATAATAATGTCTACCAAATTTCATGGCAATCAAACCAAAGTCAAGACATTCCACTGAACCAAAAACCTCATGGTGGCGCTAAATGAAAAGTTAGGGGGTTGTCAAAGTCATTAGGATACATTATCTGGGAACCATGAATGTCTGTACAAAATGTTTGCCAAGCCATCTAGTAGATGTTGAGATATTTCACTGAATAATTGAAAGCTTTAACCTAAGAGTGGCACAAGATTAAAAGTCATTAGGGTTCTTCCTCTGTGGAACAGGAATATACATGTGTTGGATGGATTGCAATGAAATTTGATACAGTCGTTGAGATAATTCATTTGAACCAGACCGACACACCTATCTTCACTGCCATCTAGCCACACTGCTAGCCTGGCTAATAAAAACTGGCTGTTCAACAATGAACTGAAAATGCAACAATCCCTTTGCCACAAAGAAATGGTCGAGTTTCTTGCAAAAAGAACTGAGAGAAGAGTTGAGACTGTGACAAAAGAGAAAGGCTCCTCCTGCAGAGCGAGCCAGACAGCTGAGGTGAGGTCAGACATGAACCCTGCCAGTTATGGTTGCACTAATGAACAACTTTAAATTTCTAATAGCAACTTTGACATTTCATATAATGCAGTCAAACGCCAGTTATTAAGGACTTCTGTAATCACTTCCACCTGTCCTTCCCTCAGATACATATGAACAGAAACAGTAGACTCTGACAAGTAATCCAGCAATTTGTGGATAAAAAAATCATCTTTTAGTAGAGTTCAGGTTATAATTAACCAAAAATATTGCTTTGGGCAATTTGGACATATAGTGTGGTTTACTGGAACAAAGCAATTTGAGAAATTGTCAATGACTGCCGCCACTGAACAATCAGCTAAGATGATTCATTATACTGTTAAGTCAAATTAAGTGGTTTGTGCAAGACAATTAAACCTTCAATCTGACTGCGATTAGATTCTTGCAGATAAACCATCTAATGCAACAGTCCAGTTATGTCTGAGCGGTTATAGACTAGTCCAGCTGAACTGTGAAAACAAATATATTAATGAATCGAGGAATGGAGGTTTCAGCAGGACGGTATACAGCACAAACACTGTGGAGAGCAGAGTCCCAAAAATGTAGATAATGAGATAGTTGTCAAACTTGTGACCTTATACAGTTGTATCCAGGACACCTATCACTTGACTGAATTCTGCAATGTGTTTCACAACTGGTTGGAGGGTATTATCCATCCAACCAAAATCGGAAATTTTAAAATTGTATCCATAGTGGCTTTAAGCAACTGCAATTTTGATAGCACAGTCATTGATTCAGTCACTTATACAGTTCCAGTCTCCAGTCAGAATGTGAGAAAATCTGTTTCATATCATTGTAGATTTATTTATTTTTTTCCAGACTAACCTTAAAGAGATTACTTTGGGCTCTAGCCTGAGCTTGAGATGTGCATCTGTTAGTATTTTTGACACTGTAAAGGTTAAATGATTGATTGATTAAAATAATAAATAAATTTTTAAGTAACCATTAATTGCAGATCTAGAGATATTCTCTCATCCTATTGGTCAGCAGAACATGTTAAGTGGATGATGAATGGAAAGTTTACCTGGCTGTCGTCTCCATCACTCTCAGCTGGACTGAGGCTTGTCTTGCCCTCTGTGTGGACAAACCGCTCTGCTTCTGAAAAAACACTCCCGGTGGTGTATGAAGCTGCTTGGAGGACGAAACAAAACCGGGTCACAGACACACTTTGCCCGGTGGAATCCCAGCATTAGATTTCCTAAGCAGGGCACTACTCTGCGTTTGGCTCCTCGTGCCAGATGTTCAACAGATGGGGTTCACCCCAGGGTACATAGGTTTCCACTGTAGCTCGCTCAGCCCCTGTCACTCTTTTTTTTCTGAGTGTAACTTTCTATCGTGCATTACCTTCTATTTTGTGGTCTTCTCAAAAAAGATCCTTCTTTTTAACTGCCCCTCTCCATCTTCCCCTCCCCCATTTTTGTTGGGACTCTCCTCTGCTTTGAGACGTTTGCAGAAAATGGGAGTAAGTACAGAGAGGGACACAGGTTTTCAGTGCTGGATTGGGTGAAGCCTTCCCCCATTTCTCACTGCTAGACAAGCACCCGTGTTCCACCTGAAACGCCTTTGGATTTACGCTGCGAACTGGAGCCATCTTTCTTCCGTTAATCACCTCGGGGCTGGGTACTCTGGCTTGCCACATCCCCAGGCCAATGGATGACCCGCAGGGGAAATCGAATGGAAACCAGCCAAGCCTGACACTACTGAGGTACTTTCTAGGTACCACACTGAGAGAGAGAGAATATGACAGCAAAGTAATTCAGTGTGTATGTACCAGAGGCCAGAAAACAGCTTTGCTGCAAATTTAATGCATGTTGTAATCTGTTCCTTTTCCAAAGCTAAATTCTCATTTGTTCCTGATATTTTTTAAGCTGGAATTTGTTGGTCAACATTTGTGAATCATTTGAATTTGGCTCTTGGAGCCAGGACAGTGACTTTAAGTTTTGGCAATGAAAACAAAACTTGAATTGAAAAGGAAACATTGGCATTGAAACATTTGTATTGGAAAAAGTTGTATTGGCACTGGAACAAGTATTGGCACTGGAAAAAGTTTTTAAAGACATTAAAATTTATTTCATTAAATTTTTTTTTGCATTCTGATGTGCTTTTCAATGACAATCTTCTGAAATTTTCTTCATGTCATTCAGTGACAGGTTTTTTTACGCTGTCAGTTTTTTTAAAGTGTCTCTGGTTTTCATT
This sequence comes from Siniperca scherzeri, assembly GCA_027580175.1. Lineage (NCBI taxonomy): Eukaryota > Metazoa > Chordata > Actinopteri > Centrarchiformes > Sinipercidae > Siniperca > Siniperca scherzeri. The sequence goes on along the minus strand of CM050843.1, from coordinate 4,832,589 downwards.
TTCAACTTTCTGTCACTGTTTTGGCGTGGAGAGGAGGGGTCTGAGGGGAGGGCCAAGGAGAGCGTTATTTACATATAATCTGCATACTAAGGAGAGCACGTCACTCTTCCTGAATCACCCGTCCTTTTGTCCGCTCTGAAGCCTCTGGCATCACCCCAAATCTATGGCAATGGCTTCTACGAGTTCACCAGGAACTCTCAAACAGCAAGTAAGTCTGTTTATCTTTGCCGCTGTTTTCTCACATAGAGCTGGGTTAAAGTGAACTATTAACTGACGTTTGTCTGGCAGAGGTCTGCTGGAACAAGTGCTAACGTTAGCTGACAGCTAGCTAACATTAGGTTCTATGTAAACAAACAACAGCAGAGAAAAACAGACTAACTTGCGGTTTGGGAGTTCCAGGTGAACTCGTGAAAGCTATTGCCGTAGGTGTGCGGTCATGTCAGAGGATTACTGTGGTCATGTCAATTCAATTCATTTCAATTTTATATATATAGTGCCAATTCATAACAGAAGTTATCTCATTGCACTTTTCCTATGGAGCAGGTCTAGATCATACTCTATAATATTATTTACAGAGACCCAACAAATTTCACCATGAGCAAGCACTTGGCGACAGTGGCAAGAAAAAACTTTCTTTTAACAGGCAGTAACCTTGGGCAGAACCAGATTCGATCAGGTTTTGAGAGTGTGGGGAGCACAATGCAAATTCCACCTACAATTTTAAAATAGCAATAATGGTATTGGTATGGAAAAGGTAGTGGTAATATTAATATTAATAAAGTAATAATAATAGGAATGATAGTCATAGGAATAATAATGACAATAATAGTAACAAAGCCAATAACAACAACTGTAGTAGAAGTTGTTGAGCAGGAACACGAGGGCAGCAGGTGGCCCACAACCTCTGTCTCTGCAGCTCCGGAGGTAGAAATACGTGCTGAAAGTGACAGAAGGAGAGAGGAGAGAGACGAGAAAACACAAAACTACGGGAGAGAGAAGATGTCGAGTTAGTAACATGCAGTAATGGGATAAAAATGCATACAGATGGAGAGGGAGAGGAGGAGAGAGGAAAGAGGTGCATCATGGGAAGTCTCCCGGCAGTCTAGGCATGTAGCAGCATAACTAAAGGATGGTTCAGGACTCACCCAAGCCAGCCCTAAATATAAGCTTTTTAAAAGAGGAAAGGCTTAAGCGTACTCTTAAATGTGGAGCTGGTGTCTGCCTCCCGAACCCAAATTGGGACCTGAATCCACAGGAGAGGAGCTTGATAACTGAAGGCTCTGGCTCCCATTCTACTTTTGGAGACTCTAGGAGCCACAAGTAACCCTGCATTCTGGGGGCGCAGTGTTCTAGTGGGGTAATGAGCTCTTTAAGTTACGATGGTGCCTGACCAGTGAGAGCTTTGTAGGTGAGGAGAAGGATTTTAAATTCTATTCTGGATTTTACAGGAAGCCAGTGCAGAGAAGCTTTTTTCCTAGTTCTTGTCAGTACACGTCTATTCATGTGACTTCGGTGCTTGGAGCGGCTGAAACTCGTATTTCTCACATTTTATACCGTATTTTCTCATATGAGTAGTCGATAATCATAATGGCCAGGGGTGTGGTTGCTACGAACAAATCAAGGCCGGTCCCAAATACAAATAAACAACAAAAAACAAGGGTGGATAAACTCCTGGTGCCTGTTCGTGCATGCCAACTAAGAATAATGTACATTTCCATCACTTTCATTTCATAAATTTGTCGTACAAAGACAAAAACATACAAGTGCCACAAGATGACAGCAGCTACATTTGAAACAGTATGGAAACTGTGCCAGTCACTGAATTTTCCACAAATTGGTCCTGCAAATGTTTCACAATAAAAGCCTTGTTAGCAAATTAAGGGATTCTCTCCACTGAAATGCTAGAGGTCTTTTAGTTTTAACTTTTAGTGTTAACAGTGAGTTCGTTAACAGCAAACTTACATGGCAAACGGGAGTGGATCAGAAAACAAGTAGGCTTTATACTATATGAGGAAATATTCTTATCAAACAGAGGGAATTAGAAAGGCCAGGGCAATCTGTCAATCCCCTGTTATGACAAAATACCGTTTGGCTGAAACATTGACACATATACACCCACAGAGACTGAAATAGGACACTAACATTTTAGATTAGCAAAGTGTTGACAATAGCATGATTATATTGTTGAATTTATTAAAGTGATGGAAATGCAATGGTGGAATGTAACTAAGTACATTTACTCAAGTACTGTACTTAAGTACAAATTTGAGGTACTTGTACTTTACTTGTGTATTTTCTTTTCATGCTATCCTCCACTACATTTCTGAGGGAAATGTTGTACTTTTTACTTCACTACATTTATCTGACAGCTTTAGTTAATAGTTACTTAGTGGTAGAGCACTTCGTCCACCAATCGGAAGGTCGGAGGTTCCATCCCGGCTTCCTACAGCCCACATGTCGAAGTGTCCTTGGGCAAGACGCTGAACCCCAAATTGCTCCCGTGGGCTGTGCCTTCGGTGTGTGAGTATGTGAATGGTTAGTTACTTCTTTGAACTGATGAGCAGTTAGCACCTGCCATCAGTGTATGAATGTGTGTGAATGGGGTAAATGTGATATGTCGTATGAAGCACTTTGAGTAGTCGGAAAGACTAGAAAGGCGCTATACAAGTACAGTCCATTTACATTTGTAAATTAAACTACACAACAGACAGAAAATGGATTGGCAACTATTTTGATAATCGTTTACACTTTTCATACAAAAACATGGTTCCATCTTCTCAAATATGAGGATTTGCTGTTTTTCCATTTAATTATTTTGAATTTATTTTTAAAAAACAAACCAAACAATTAATTGATTGTTTAATCGAGAAAATAAAATAATAATAATCAAATAATCAGCACATTAATAATGAAAATAATAATTACTTGTTCTATACAAAACAGTTTGCTCCACGTCAACCTACAATAGTAAAATCCTGCTTTTACATTAATGCATGAGTAATAATAATCTAATGATGTAATATATAGTCACGGGGCATTTTCTGCATTGAGTAGACCTACTTTTATTTTTTATACTTAAAAGTACATTTTCTTGATAATATTTACATACTTTTACTTAAGTTACATTTTCAATGCATGACTTTTACTTGTAACAGAGTATTTTTATTAGTACTTTTGCTTAAGTAAAAGTACTAATGCCATTAGCAATCAAGTTACATTATGTGTAATGTAGGTGCAATCTTTGTCCATCGTGAGTCTGAGTATTATAGGAGTGCTGGAGTACTCTTTTAAAGATGTTGACTCGGAGTCCCTCCACAGTTAATATTGTATTTTAGTGGTGCATATTCAAAAAGTTGGAAAAGAAACTTGCATATGATTCATGTACTACAAACCAACTGACAATCACTGAACTGACAGCATTCAGAAGAAAGGGAGCCCTGGGGCCCAGAGGCAATTCCTTGCTTTGCCTGATATGTTATCCAGCCTTAGTTCCACCCATCAGTTTGCCAATAATTCAAGAATCCAATCATGCAACAATGTAGAAGAATTATATGGTGATAATGCTGACATAAACAGCAAAACCAGTGTTTAGCCTGTTTTTATCTGTTGATGTTGCTGCATGTTTAGAGCCTGTAATGATGTCAGCAGAATCATTACAGGCCGTCTCTCCACTGCCAAGTGCTAATGAATAGTGTTTGGATGAGGAATTATCTGTTGAAGCCATTTGGGTTTGCTTCCACAGCGGAGCATTACCATTTATGTTTGTTTTTTTCAGCTTTCTGGTACTCCATACTTATTCATCATTTCAATGGGAGAAAGAGAGGGTGTGTGCTCCTAACAGCCTGTTAGCATGTGGATTAGCTGTGATTCTAAAAGAGAAGTGGATATGAATATACACTGATGATTGTACAAGTAAGTAAAAAAAGGGTTTAAGAACGTATAATTCAGTGTTATTAGTGATCAGGAAACCGGTGCTATTTTAACTTCCCACAACATCAGACAACCAGAGTGATGTTTGTCTGTGCTAGCTGAAGAAAACTCTGATGGGGGTGGCCCACTGGCTCAGTCCTGGTTTGAATCCTGCTTCTCTGTTTATGTGGAATTTCTCCTCCTGGCAAACTGGAAATTTTGAATTGCCCATGATAGCGTAAATGTATTTCTGTAATTGTATGTCCTACCTGTCCAAGGTGTACCCTACCTTCATCCCCATGCATCCGCTCTGTGTATGACCCTGTGACATTGATGGTGTGTTTTAGTAGTTCTTTGACATAATCTACTTCACTTCCCCTTGGAATTTTGGAATGTGTTGCACTGCAGTGTCATGAGAATCTTTGCTCTATGGCCCTTTCCCAAACTGGTCTCTCATTAGCAAAATATTATGTGAATAGTCAAAATAATATTTGAAGCTTTTGAAGATTCAAACAGAAATTTGTATGTTGTTTCCTCCATCCTTCTTCTCTGGCGCATGCTGTTTGGTTTAGGGATGGTGGAGTATGGTAAATCAACACTGGCGCAAACTGACATCATTATCATGCGCTGCTTTGAAATTGTAGCTCATTAAATCATCAGTGTCAGAATGTTCATTTAATCAGTAACCTACTAAGAGCATGTAATCCAATTCACTGTACTGTGATTTACTAACTAAAGAGTGTCTTAGAGACACCTTTGAATAGGAGCAAGCAGATGGATGGAAAGGAGGAAAACCTTGTAGGAATGACCAAAAAATCTGGAATGACGGCATTAATCAGCATTAGGCTCATACTTCCTGAATTACTACTGCCACATACCACAATTGTAGTATGGTAGAAGGAGCAGCTTCAAGACTCAGTATTTTGGTGCTTATACTAATTAACTTAAATTATATGTGATCCAAGAAAAGATTGTTGTTTTGACATGAGATGAACACAATATTACAGTGTCATTCTGGATGACTATTATCTGCAAACTTCAAAATATGTACGTTCTGTAGAAATCTTACACAGACCCAACATAAGACTCAGTTGAGTATGGTCCTCCAATGTCGACCTATCATGATGCACCATGACCCACAGAGTGAGGGTTGTGCAAGTAACTGTACTCTCTCTAGATATCAAGGAGTGGCAGGTGAATGGTGTCCTCAAGAACTGACCATGCAGTTCCAACTTCTGTTTGGCTTTCTCTCTAATGTGACTGAGACAATTTAGGGTTCAGTGTCTTGCCCAAGGACACTGAACCCTAAATTGTTCCCGAAGGCTGTGCCTTCAATGTGTGAGTGTATGTGAATGATTAGTTACTTTGGACTGATGAGTAGTTAGCATGCCATCAGTGTATGAATGTGTGTGAATGGGGTGAAAGTGATATGTAGTGTGTGAAGCGCTTTGAGTGGTCGGAAGACTAGAAAGGTGCTATAGAAGTACAGTTCATTTACCATTGACAGGTCGCTGTGGTAGCGACCTGCCAATCACAAGGCCCTAAAGCATACCCTTTTTTTATCGTCTATTTTACTAAATGAACATCATGCTGTATTGAAGAAGACTTGAAACCAGTGGTTGAGACCATAAACTCATTAGGAAAACGTTTACTGTGGTAATAAATCAAGTGAGAAGCAGGGTCATTTTCTCACAGACTTCTATACAGTCGGACTTCTTTTTGCAACCAGTGGAGTCGCCCCGTGTTGGCCATTAGAAAGAATGCAGGTTTAAGGCACTTAACTTTTCAGATTTAACTTTTCCACATTTATGTAACTAAATGTGTAATCACTGATTTCGTTGAAGCTTCATTATATTCACTTCTGCTGATTCTGCATCTCTCACGGAGAGACCTTTGTTGGAGCTGTAGTGCAGACTACTTGTCACTGGGTTTAGTGTACTGATATGAAAGGGAAAATAGATTTGCATTCAAATTAGATAATATAATAGATTTGATTGGTAAAAGATAGATAGGGGTGTAGATTGGAAAACCTGTAGATATGTATTGGAAAACCAATACATCAGTCACAAATAAGGCTGCATTAATTCAACCCAAAGTCTGTCTGAAATTTGTCAAAAATCAGATAAAAAATTCTATATTCTCCTTCAGTTCAGTTCAGTTTCAGTTTATTCACAAACAGTTAAAATGCAAGTACAATCATATAAGACATAGGCTAATGGGGAAATGTGAAATGGGACACCCTGATTAAACATACAGTGTATGTTTACTAACAAATCAAGATTTGAAAGAGTGCATGTATTGTATGGTAACATTTACAACCTACAAAACACCTAAGACTAACCAAAGACCATAAGAAACTAAAAACAAAAAAAAACAAACAAAAAAAACCTAAACCTAAAAAACTACTAAATGGTCCCAAAACATTTATTTAATCAGTCTAAACATTGGTTAAATAGGTAAGATATAATAAATGGAGAAATATGGCAAATGGAAATAACAATACAATTTAAATAGATTTCAGAGTAGAGTAACTAGTTTAGAAGTCCCCAGCCATTTAGGGTATTCAAACTTTAATATATTTTAGTAGTAACTGCTACTTTAAGGTTTTTTGAAGACAGACACAGATAATGATATTTGTGTACATTTCAGTTTACATTTTTTACCCTTTATAAGATGCTTTTTTCTAGTCTTATATGTATGCGAGGGAAAGTAAATTGGAATAAGGTCACAAAGTCTGTCGTTGAGCATATATACAACATTATACAAGCTTCAGAAAACTGTAGCTGCAGAAAAGATGGTCAGTGGGAACATTTACTTTAGACCATGATATGGCGCATGTAACTTTCTTCTATAAAGTGGAAGAAAAGACCTCAGCTTAAGTAAGCCAACATATTTGGACAACTTTTTCATCAGTTAATCAATATGGCCCTTAAAATGTAACAAGTAATCAATATGTACCCCCAGGAATTTGGTGGACTTCACTCACTCATTAACCCGACTGATGATTTTGATACATGTTCAACATATTTATATATTTGTTTTTTTTTATTGGAGTGAAATACAATGACGTTTGTCTTAGTTATATTTAAGGATAATTTATTGCATCTAAACCATGTATCTACCTTAATCAGTTCCTCATTTAGATTATGTTGCAGATCATTGAGATTTTTGTTAGATAAGAATACATTTGTATCATCAGTAAATAATACTTTATTTCCATGGTGGCAAACACAGTTAAACTAATACTATCGTTGCAGACAGCAGCCAAATAAGACAATATAGGTGTTCAGGATACTAAAGTTACAAACAGATGCAAGCATGAGTGGAGGATCACAATATAAATTATTTGTTGATCGATTGGAGCTCAATCATGATATAGTGCTCAAGGCACTATATCATGGTATATTATCCTTTGAGACTGGCCAAACCCTCACCCAGTGTATCACTAACAAATTGATTATGGTTGCGCTACTGGTGACCACACCTTTACCCTGTACATTTAGATACACCTGACACTAGTTTTCATATTGGTACCAAAACGGAAAAATACCAAGCCCTATTATCAGAATTCTGAATATATTTCATCCTCCACTAACATAACTTGCATTTTAGTTTTGCCCTTCTCCTCACCCTCTGTAGTTGTGTGTCTTTTAGCGCTGTGTAATTTGCTCTGCCCTCATGCCCTGTTTTGAGATCTGCCCAGTGAAAAGAGCCTCTCAGGCAGTGTCACTCACAAGACAACTGCTGTGACATGATGTTGACAGGCGCCGGGCGTGCCAACCAAAAGCAAAATCAGATTACCATTAAAGCAGGGAGCCATGATTTAGCCAGCAACATCATTCCCATTAGCCAAAATTGGCACACACACTCACACACATTAAAAACACATCATTATCTCATCTAGATGGGGTTTTCTTACATCCTTTTTGGTAGCGCTGCCTGAGTCACACATTGAATCCGATATCCCTGTTGGAAGTGATACACAGTTTGTCCATTATGACACATGTCAGGCTGGGGAAGTCAATGCATAGCTCCACTCTACAGGGAAAATACCATTGCAGAAATATGTCCAATAGTGTTTCACAGTCATCATAAATTGCAAAACCTGCCTCATTTTTTTAATTTTAGTGTAATAGCTCATAAACTTAAAAAAAAAAAAATCTATGTGGTCTTTGTATTGTGCCTCCCTCAAGCCAAAACACTGTATATAACATGAAAAACAAAGGCTATAAGAACAAGAAAAAACAAAAAAGCGACATAATGATAACAGGACATGGTTATAAAAATTTCGGATATAACAAACATGTATTGACACTGTCAAGTGAAAACATTGTATCTCCAGTTTTGGTGATTTCCATGCTTTCAAAAGGATTACATGCTCTTTCATTAGCTGAGACCATTTTCCAACCCTTTTATGTTGATAAAATCCTTTTAAAATAATTTGGATAATGTCAGAAATGCACTGTCATCCAGCTGAAACAAGAATGTTTTTCATATTTCCTGAAAAGGTTGAGCTGTATTACACAAGAGCATATGCAACATAAACATGACATTTCATGAATATGTACAATATCTCATGTACAAAATGAGCATACTGTATCTCTACAGCTATAGCCTTCAGGCTGTGTTTTTGTTCTTTTTTTAAAGATTGTTTTTTGGGCCTTTTTGCCCTTATTTGATAGGAACAGCTGAAGAGAGACAGGAAGTTGGGGGGGGGGATTGACCTGCAGCAAGACTCAGCCTTGTACATGGGCCGCATGCTCTACCAGGTGAGCTACTGGGGTGCCCCACTATGAAAACATTTTGAAAATTGTGCCTAAAGCAGCTTTATTCAGAAGCAGCACCTCTCTCTAAGACCCATTTCTTAACTACAGAGACACTGTGTCAAGATTGATCCTGTCAGCGATTCATCATTTTCCACTCATCCTCCCAGTCACCAGCAGAATGCATGCAAACTTGCATCTAATGTACTTCTCAGAGATATGTGAATACATTCATTGTGAAGTTCATTATTTGGATATGGACAGATAATGAACAGATGTAAATGGAATCTGAATTTGTGCTGTAATATGTATTATTATTATTATTGTTATTATTATTATTATTATTATTAGTTTGTTTGTTTCTATGCTGACCTGTAACCTGATTGACTCAATTTGCCCCAAACTCACACCCCTTTTTCTCAGTCATAACTCAGTCAAATCTAAACATAAAGATACTTCACACACATAGTGCTAGAATCTGCAGGACTCGCTCTTTTCAGTGATAGTGAAAAAGATGCTTCTTTTAACTTATAATCTTGCCTCATAATTATTAGATTCAGACTTTTTCTTTAGTACCAAAGTAATCCAGTGATTGTTGTCTGTACATCCATGGCTACAGTGCAAACAGGCACTAGCAGCTAATGTAGCATGACTTGACTTTTGATGGTGATTTAATTTGCATTACACCCCTACTGCGTGAGCAACACACCACTGTACGTAAATAATGAAGACAATGGAACACAAGGAGATATACAGCATAAATATGGTTTTCACATATTTCACTACATACAAAAACAATATTGCTGAATGAATTGTTACTGGCTGCTACTTTTTTTTTAGGTACTGCCATACTATTCCTGACAGTTGAACTTCCATTTCGTGCATCTTATTTAGAGGATTAAGTGGCAGGATTTTGCTCCCATGTTGTGTTGTAAATACATGCAAACTGCAGGAGAAATTCCAAGGCTCAGATTTTAGGCATTGATAGACACGCTGCCTTTTTTTTTTACTGTTGCTAGGATGATGTGCTTCTTTTATTTCTATTTTTCTCTAATCCCGAGCTACCCCAGCGTAAGCCATCTGGAGCAGTCGACATGCTTATCAACTGAAATACACAAATGTCATCTTTAAGCTGAGTCTTTGTTGAAATGCCTATCCGTTCATCCGTGCAACACATAGGGCCGACTCTTCATTATTGGGGTTCATTTGAAATAGTGTTGGATTTGTGTGTGCCTCAGAGTGCATGTACTTTGCGCTCACATGTGCATCTGTGAAATCATCTATTTGATCTTAGACGGGCTGGATTTGAGCTCCTATCGCAAACAGGAGGTGGGCTATTGCAGCAAATCAAAGGCATGACGTTCTCCACACTCCAGACTCCGCTCAACCAGGGAGTGAGCCTGAATCTCCTTATCAGGTTGACCCAACCTCTGCTTGCCACTGCAGCCTGGTGCTACCGAGCCTTTGGAGGCTCTTTGAAAGGGCCCTCTCTGATGTTGGACTGAAGCTAGTCTAAGCTGTTGATGATGGAGCTGACTGGTGACTGCTGATACTCGCTTTCCTTTGCAAAAAAACCTTCACCTAAGAGAGAGTGAGAGTTAGTGTGATATCTAGACTTCACCCTGAAAACCTCCCACTCTTATACAATGCAAAAGGCTATTTTTGAATTGACTCAGATTTTTCCTCTCCCACAGTATTGCAATCGTAATTAGCAATTAAAAAGCAAAAACTTTGTCAGCTATTGTACAAGCAAAAGACCATTTTATCTAATTTATATCTATATCTTAGTAAAGATGGAAATTCTTTCAGCCCAGCTGTATATCACCTACTATAAGTTGCACATCACACATTTCATTTCCTGATACTTTTTCCAGACATGTTGTACTATTAATGGTCTTTTCAAAAAGGCTCAGTATGTCATTAATTCAAAATATCAAACAAAAACAGTTTTCCTCATAATCATGACTTTGATCTCATTTTCAGGCAAATTATTTTTTTGTTGTGTTCATAAGATTGTTATTCTGAGAAAATATTTCTATATCTTGTTTAAGATACCAAGTGGCTTGTGATTACAAATGTCATTGAACTTTTCACCTCTTCTTGCTCTTTTTTTTTTTTAAATATAAATACACTAGTAAAGAGCAATGCAGAAACATTCAAGTGACATTAGCAGGTGTCTCAGTTTTAACAGGTGGCGGTTGACATGAGAAAGATCACTGGGGGCAGATTATGGCCTCTGTACTTAACAAATGTTGATTCTGTGAGTAACAACAAAAGGCCAAAATTAAACTTCATATCGTAATCATATGAAGACATTTAAACAAATAAACATTTAAGTGTCATAATGTACGATCTAGTCGAACCCACAGATGCAGAACACACTAGAAGTCTTTTTACAATCAAATCACTCTTTATTTGAATGTCAGCAGAATTAGTGGGAAGGGGTGTAGTTTTTCGGAGCGAAGCTTTCGGCGTCATGCTCGGTAACTCTGGGAAAGTAGCGATCCGGAGTGGAGACTGACGAGGCGAAGAGCTGGTGACTCGCGTTAGAGACCACGTGGATCTGGACAGGCAGACTGGTCCGTGAGGCGAGGAGCAGGTGGAGTTGGTGATGGAGTGTGGAGACTGACCGACGATACCAAGAGCATGGAGCAGGTCAGATCCAAAGGGTCTGGCTCCGTGGTGGAGACAGGCAAGGTGGAATGGCTGGAGAGGCAGGTAGGCAGGCTGACAAGAATCCAGACAGAGGCAGAAAAACTGCAATCACCGACACAGGATAATCCTGAAGCAGAGCAAAACAGGATTTAAAAAAAACAAACAAACAACAACAACAACGTAACAAAACACACTAGCAAATGGTACTTAACTTGCAAGTCTTCAGCACCCTGGCATAATGGTCGTACAAGTGTACAGGGACAATCTGACATTGGTGTTGTGGGAGAGCCTGGTATTTAAGTTGTGGAGGCTGATGGATGATTGGAGACAGGTGTGCCAGTGATCAGCAGCACGCGGGAAACCACGGAGCCAGACCAGGAGACATACACACACACACACACACATCCAAAGACGAGTTGGGGACATACAAGACACACCAGGAAAGCAGAGTACAACAGAGAACATAGGGCTGGGGAGGATGAGGTGGCTGACTACCACATTAAGCCTATATTAATAGTTCTAAATCAGGACTACCAGTATTTGGAAGTAGCTTAGGAAAAAATAAGGTGTAGAAAGGTAAGATCAGATACATTTAATCAAGATTTCATATTTTCTGCTGATCATCTCATTTTCAGGTTGTAGCTAACCTGACACTAAACTAGTGTTCCTGCTTTCTCACCCAAGAAAAGGTACGTATCTAAAATTAATCTTACATGGATTAATAAATGTAGTTAATAGCAAATGTTAAAGTATAAACCTAATTCATTTGATAAGGTTTTCAAAAGGATTCAAGTTTGATTCAGATTTGATAAATTGAACCCCCAATCCTAGGTAACAAGCAGCTCTAGCTCTAGCTCTAGCTCTAGCTCTAGCTCTAGTCAGCTCTTGTAATTTGCTAAATTCAAGCACATCCTGTAGTTTTTCCTCTCAAGTTGTATTGCTAATTTGATTGCACTGCTCACTCAAGTGTGTGTTGAAGTATGAAAAATAAGCTGTCAGCTAAATGTGATCACTTAGCTGAAGACATTTTTCAGGCTGCTTATATCATTCAATCTTATTGGTTTAGTTTGTCCTTGATAAAAGCATGAATTAGATGATACATGAGGCAGAGTGAAAGGTCAGATATTTCACCATACTTACATACAGTCACATCTGCAGTGATGCTCTTCCTCGTCCAAAGATGTGAAGAAAAAAAACAAAACAATGACATTCAGCAGTAAGTGACGGGATGGAGGGGGGGGGCAAGCACAAAGAGGCTAAAGATAATGGTTGTGAATTGGATTAAATGGGCTGGGTGGAGAACATTAGCAGTTAGGTCAGAGCTGCTATTGTGGTGTGAGTCACTCCCTCCACTTCTAATCTCTCTAATTAGGCCTCATCAGCGTTAGCCAGCACCTCCCCTACTCTCCTCCCCCCTCTCTTCACATCCAGATCCAAGGAGGATGGAGGGAGAATGGACAGCTCGAAAGTGGACAAAAGTTATGTGATTAGTCATTAGAGTTGAGTATGGAACCTCAATACTTTCTGAGTAAAGGTTGTGCAATAAATCCAATATATCAAATAATCAACATTATGAATCTCCCATGGACATTAACCCTCTGAATCTGATCTCATACACACACATACTAAGTGGAATTACCACAATTTGCTCTTTCCAGTAGTAGTGGATGCCTCTTATGACATTAGATTTTTTTTTGTTTCTTTTTTGATGGTAATAAGGCTCAGAATGTCCCATCAACATGGTTCTTATATCCCTGGAACACTGACACTGTTCATTCATATACAAATATTTGTGGTGTGTTGAAAACCTGTGGACACACAGGCAAAAAAACCAGTATAGTACCACTGACATCTAACCACAAGTTCAACCAGCTGATCAGCCTACAGTCAAGACAGGAAGCCCATAATCTTTAACTGATTAGACTTTAATTAATTGGGACAAACAAATCAGACATTAGGGGAATGGAAATAACATGCACTGATGTACTACAAAACATGTTATGATATTTATCATTATATTTAATCATGGCAAATGTGAAATCAAATTGATCATGATATATATTTTACATCCTACTGTTTATCCCTATTCAGAATATCAATTGAACTGTATCCATGTCACCATTAGTTTAGAAAACAGTACAGCTGCTTGTTCTGTTTTATGTTTTTGTGTGGGTAGTTTTTCTTAAGAAACAGCTGTAAGAATCAGTGGCAATTTAGAAAATTAGTACATGATTAAGTCATCCATTTAGTAAAATACCATACTTTGCTGGTTGTAGCTTTTCAAATCTGATAATTGCTGATTTTCTGTCTTTCATATTGTTTTTTGGACTAAACACACAGTTTTAAAGACCTCACTTTAGAAATTAATCATTCAAATTAATTAATTATTTTCAGAAAAGTAGACCTGCAAGTATATCCAGCCCTTGTAGAGTAGATTATTGGTCCATTTACAGCTACGATTGAACAGTAAATTAACACAACTGAATACTGGGTTAGAGACTTTTAATAGCCTAAATTTGTTATGTTACAATATGCGTCAACACATTAATATTTATAGAACGAGTTTGGAAATTCTGACTCCAAACTTAGCAGAGCCATTTGTAATGTATGTATACATCTTGTATATGGTAAATCAGTCAGTGGGGAATCTACAGATGAGGTGAAGAGAGGCAAGTGAAAGCATCAAGGTGTTTGTTGTTGGCTCTGTATATAAAGGCTGAGAATGTGTTTAGGTTGACAAGCCTGGTGATGTCACTGTTGTCAGCCATACTTGTGTATGTGTGTGTTTGTGTGCATGTGTGAGGAATGCTAATGCAGAGGCCTGTGATCCCATGTGAACCAAACAGGCAGTATTTATTATACAACTGCCAAGCAGCAAGTCTGAGCTTTGCTTACAGAGCAGGAATGACAGACAGAGAGATGGATGGATGGATAAAGAGTGAGGAAGACACTTTGTTGCTTGCGTGTGTGCAGTTAGGTTCACACAGTATGCAACTATTTGTATTAGCAAAATATGTTTTTTGGGGAAATATGCTGTCTGGATTCTGTTTTTTCAACATATCAAACAGAACCTTTATATGAATCTGCAAAATGTTCACTGCCAGCATTTTTCAATCAAGTATGTATACATGTGGCAACTAAACTGTGAAGTATGGTTAAGTTAGTCAGCGTTACACTATGATTAAAATGATACACGGTACTATAGCTCCATGAACAAACACACACTGTGAACACACACTGTAAGAGCTAAGAATGAAAACAAAAACAAAACATTACCATTCCTTTTAGCCTTTAACCTTATAATCTTCCAATATTAGACCACAGTCCTAAAATCTTTATTTTCTCCTCTTAATATTATAAAACTCAGAAAATGAATTACTATTTATTTACAATCATGAATTACCACTTTTTAAACCTTTTTAACTTGATGACATTATCTGATAGAGTGCTACATATTTAACTTAAAATGAAATATTTAGTCACTATTTTAGCTAAAATTAACATAAAACATAAGAAATAGTCAGCTCAAAATTGCACATGAATTGCTGTTTTAATCTACTTCATTCAAGCATGCTTCACCTTATATCCTGCCGTTACAGCAAAACTAAATTTCTTTAGACTTGCAAGCCAAGTTTAACCCAGGAATGTTAATTGCTTGTTGAGCAGGACATAATTGTGGTGCATTGGGCTAATATAGCAATATATTGCTAGCTTACACACACTCACAAACCAAAAGTACAACATTTTCCTTCATTTCAAAGACACACTTTTCTCGTGATGACAGTCTGGCATGCTATTGTGTATTTTTTTCCCCTTGACCGGCATTACTCCTTCAAAATAAAGCTCAAGCCTTTATAATATAACTAAATAATAACACAGCCTTAAGAAAATACTTATGAAATGCATAAACATGAAAAACAACATATTATTTAAGTATGCTGGACCATACTAAAGGTCATTTACAATGCCTCCAGCAGAGTTCCACACACTGGAATCTATTGCTGCCTTCACATCATGTGGGATATATGGTAGCATTGACAGTATAGAACTAAATCCATCCAATTTGGGTTTAATTACCTTGAATGATGGACTTTCATTTACTATGTCATCCATCTGTGTGTAAAGAATGGTTGAGGTGGAGGAGATGAGAGCCAAAAAACGCAAAGTGGTTTCACCTTTGTTGTGGCCAAGTCAATTATTTTCTATATCAGAACACCTTGTAATCCATTATCACTCTTATCCCATGGTGTTTAAATTGGAATTCATGTTTTAAAATTAGTTAGTTAGTTTTAATAATTGTTACGTAACTTTAACCAGTCAGTTAACCTGGACTGAAGCATTAGTGTCATTGCTATGGTTATCTGAGGTTTAGACACCCAAAGTACCTGAAACACCTATTTAGAACTGTGATAAAGCTATGCTTGAGGTGTCCTGATATGTCTACCAGCCAACTGTGAAATAAAATTCTCATATTGATTTATTTGTATTCACAGTTCAAATGTCTCAATACATGATAAGTTCAATCTGTCACAGTATCATAAATGGAGAGCATGATTTTAGGATTTTTTTTGTAAGATATTCAATATTGATATCAAGATAAGGCTCAGTAATTATATTATAAATAACTGACCTTGAGTTAATGCAGTGACACTAATAGACTTTCATACATGTATCTTGAGTTACTGTAATGGCACTATTAGACATCCACACATGGATTTTGAGTTACTGCAATAATACTGCACTAATAGACATCCAGGGGATGTATGTGTATGCAAAACATTTGAATTTAACTAAATTCAATGGGCTTTATTGGCATGAAAGTTTCAAAAACAATGTTGCCAAAGCATCAAAATATAATTTTTCCAAATATTTGGAAAGCACTCAATAACAGTAATGTGAGCATCAACACAACATTAAGATTTATATATAGAAATTATATATATACAGTATATCCTAAGCACGTATTTGTGTGTGTGTGTGTCTAGGTCACTTATTGTCCCTTTGGTTGTGGCATGAAGTGCATCTCTGTCTCAGTCTCACCTGTCAAACAGTGACCACATATTCTGTTTTCTTTTGGTTGCCATGATTTATTGTGTCCTTTTTCGATTGCCAATTTGTGGGCACTGAGCCTGTACTTTGTTAGGACCTGTCTCTGATTTCTATCTCTGACAGTAGAGAGATATTCTGCCAATTCATAATCTCTTTTTCCAGCCAGATAACATTTCTAATCTACTTTGGCTTTTAGTTTTTATCTTTCCAATGTTCCAAATAGGTTTCTTTACATTGTGTTCTAATTTGGTTTACTCTGATTATTGTTTGGAAAGCAGTGTTGTTGTTGTGTGTCTGAGAGGAGGCAGTTAGTGTCGGCACCAACTGATATAGGGGACTCTTTTCTGGGCTCAGCTCTTGGGTTTGGGGGGCTTTGGAATGGAGGTGTCTAGGGGGCTGGATTTAAGGTGGTTAACAAATTTGTGCTCTCCTTTGAATGTTAACTTTCTGCGCCATTTGCAAATAAAGATTTGTTCACAAACCTCCCACCCACTGATATATGGATTTTAAGCTGTTGGAAGGACACTTGCAGAAATTTGGATTTTGATACATTAATGATTGATAAGTGAAATATGAATGATGGTAGTATAAACTAAAACAGGAACTAACTGAGCCAGAGTGGCAGCGTGCAGATCTGCAGCAGGATCTGACCTGCTGGAGCTGTATATTTGACAAGATGTTTTTATTTTTGCCAATAACAGATAGTGTCAGTGTGGGACAGAGTTAGAGCTTGTAGAACGGGTGAAATGGGATTTGGGGCCAGTGCCAGCTGATGATAAGCCAGTTCAAATGGATTGGTAATGGCTATTCATCGGGGTGGTGAGCAGCTCAGCTGCTTTGACACTAATATGAATGCAGATTGAAATGTGGCCGAGGGACTTTGGCTTGAGGTAATAGCATGAAGGAGTGTGTGTGTCTGTGTGTAGTTAGTTAGTTTAGCATTAGTAAATATGTGTTCTTGTAAGTACATGCATGTTGGGCTTCAGCTAATGAGGGGTTGCAAAGGCTGATACTGCCACTGATGTGTTTGTTTTGCAGTTGCTGATAAACAACATTTTGCAGATTTTTCAAATGAATAATCGAACAGAATGGAAACATTAAATGAATAAAGGAGGAACTCTCCATCATAACAGCTGAACAACATGACCAGATGATGACCACATTATATCAAACATACAGTAAATATTGTAACAAGTTATTAATTTATTGTTTTTAGTATGGATTACATGTGCAGTTTTAGTGTAGTAATGTATGTTTAAATATTCACCACATGGGTATTTTGATAAATTCAACTGCTTTTATTGTTTACAGCTTTCATCTCTAACCCTTCAAATGCCAGTTCAGCTGTTTTCATTTCAAGACAAGTCAAGTCAGAGTTTATTATAGCCCAATATCATAAAGCATGCCTAAAGGGCTGTACATATAATAAAAACAGCAATGAGCAACATTAGCAAAACACACAAAAAGGTAAAGAAATTAGATAAATACAATACATACAATAAAAATATTCAGTGAGCAGCGTTAGTAAAATATACAAAAATGTACAGAAGTGAGATAACACATATGAAAACGTAAACACATACAGTACATATGCGTAACCATGCGAACATAGTTAACAAGTAAGACCAACTTATACTCAATCTGACATTTCAACTGCTTTAACTGGTTACTATTCAAAGAACATTTCAGTTGCTTTTATGGCTTAGACATTGATGGACATTTAAGCTGATGTCATCTCGACGGTTCAGCAGCTTTCAGTCTTTACTCTTCAACTGTTTAACTATTGCTTACATACATATGGACAACTCCACTGTCTACAGGGCTTTCAACGATTTCAGCTGCTTTCAGCTCTAACACCTTAACTCCTTAACACATTCAACTGACACTTTTAACTTCAGTGCATCAAATTCAACTGACTCTCCAATTCCTTTAGATCCTTAAACCTTAACTCCCTTACAATATTTCACATGCAAGTAAATATCATTTTAATACATTTAAAACCATTTATAGTCTTAATGATTACATTTTCTATTTTATTTGTAATAACATGTACATATCATTAACCACAAAGTTAATTTGATAATGTATAGGTCACAGTAATTAAATAATATTTAAAGGACAATACCAGCAGTGTGCATGGTTGATATATATATAATCTATATCTGTATGTTTGCGAATTGATTCTTTATCTGTGAATATTCATATTTATGCATGCACACCCTGTGCCTGTAGGTGTAACCAAGCTAAATGTACAGTCTATAAACCCACAGTGTGAAAACACACTCCACCTTAGCATTCATCTGCTTGTCTGATCTCACCCTGAATTTATTTTCCATAGTTGAAGTGGCCTGAGGAAAACAGAGATGCAATGCTTCCTCATATGTCGTCGCTTGACAAAATCTGGTTCAAGCTTCCCTCCCTCCCTCCCTGCAGTAGCATGAGAGTGGCTTCCAGAACATATTGATCCCAAAATAACATCAAAGAGGCCGGCTGACTGACTATGATGTGCTGGGAAGGGAAGGCAAAGGCTGAAGGAGTAAGAAGGGGAGGAGGAAACCAGATCCAGCTAGAGGGAGGATTGTACCTGGACAACAGAAAGGTGCCAGAGCTCGTACTTTTTGTTGTCAGTGTTTTGGATGTTACTGATAAGAGATTTGGGATGTTGTACTGCTGACTTTGAAATGTTTGAAAAGATGTTGGACTGATAGATTATTCATGATCAGATTTTTCTTTTTATTATTATTTATTTTATTTTTTTTCATACTAAACTCAAACATGGCCTAAAGAAGCATATGGGATTGCAACAGAAAGGTCAATGGTTTGATCCCCGAACCAACAGTTTAGTAATTTAGAGGGGTGGAGGGAACCTCACAGCCATGATTTTGGATACACTACAGGCCCAGGCCAAGAGTAATCCTTGCCCATCCACCACTTAGAGGGCTGACCAAACTAACAGCAGCACATCTACTGCCAGCACTACAGCTGTACCTGACTGGCACCAGCCCAAGTCAATACCTGAGACCCAAACAGGCCTGGAAAATCCAACAGCTACCACTGGCCTAACCATAACCCCAGAGCAGACACCCCAGACTCCCCATCAGAAGAAAAACACTTCTGCAGTGTCAGTCAATGATAATCAGGTTCAGAAGAT
Source organism: Siniperca scherzeri (assembly GCA_027580175.1). Lineage (NCBI taxonomy): Eukaryota > Metazoa > Chordata > Actinopteri > Centrarchiformes > Sinipercidae > Siniperca > Siniperca scherzeri. Next base: position 4,813,062 of record CM050843.1, on the reverse strand, counting down.
TATTGAGCAGTAATTTAGTAATTTAGGCATGGGCATAAAAGAATAGTTTTTTCCCCTCTTTTGTTTTTATTATTGAGGTACCCTCAAGCAAGGCACTTTGGCTATTCAGTGGCCTGATGGATCAGACTGTGGTTGAACAGGACATCTTACAGTTTGATTGTGGTAAATGGCAGAGCAGTTAAAGAGAGTTCATGCTCAACAAAGCTTTCCCGAACAAAGAACAGGATGACAATACCCTGTACCTGGCTGTGGCTTGGTGGTAGAGCAGGTTGTCCACCAATCAGAAGGTTGACAGTTTGATCCCAGCTTCCCCCAGCCCACATGTTGAAGTGTCCTTGGGCAAGACACTGAACCATGAATTGTGTGTGAGTGTGTATGAATAATTAATTAGTTTCTTTGGACTGATGAGCAGTTAGCATCTGCCATCAGTAGGTGAATGTGATATGTAGTGTGAACAGAAGACCAGAAAGGTGCTATACAAGTACAGTCCATTTACCAATACCACAATCTTTCCCTATCCATTACCAAGTAGTTTTATTTAACGAAACTTAACCAAATAAAAACTATAGAGGTAGCAGGTCAAAAAATTATTGTATAAATTGTTTTGGAATGGAATGAGAAATAAACATGATGTACCTCGAAAGGTACAATTAATGTGTCCTAAAATTGCAATGTGCTACTTTTCCCTCTGTTTGGAGTGTGCAGTTACTAGGAACTCCCACTCTGAGCCTGGGCAGGTTCTAGACAGATGGAGACAGGCTACATAGATCAACCAGTTGGAGTCACTAGTTCTGCAACAAGGACATGATCTGTCACTGGCTTCTCACCTGTCAGCTTTGCCAGCTATGTTCAATAGGACTAAGTCAGAGACAAACACTGCCTGGGATGGTGATTTTCCCCTGCACCATCCAGGCTGCTCAATCCATGTAGTAACTGTACTTTTAATTCAGATGTGATAACATAAGGTACAAATTTATCCCTGCAACTATCAGAAATACTTTTTATCTTCATGGCGGATCAAAAGCTAGATAGTGCTCTCATGAGGGCCCCTTTTTGTGCCTCTGTGAAAAATTTACTTTTCAGAACAAAAATTTACTTATCCTGTGCTTCTAGTTTAGAGTGTGCATCATCATCCTCTGTTTGATTTAGCTTTCCATTCCCTGTGCTCATAACAATAATGTTGCGTGTCAGTCCTGTACTATAGCATAATTTTATCGTTTTTCATCACAGTATAAAATGACCGTTACAATCATTAAAAATAACACTAAGAATATTGATTCTGGAATCAATATGATGATATAAAACCTCTAATATGTAACTAATTTGTAAATGAATCAATATTTCCCCTCATTCCTATTCTTGGGTTTGTAGGACAAATTCCATACTTTTATTCTACTATTCCTCTCAATGTGTGAAACAGCTATGAATCATCAGAATGTTGACACATCAGGCAAGACTGTAGACTGCTGATATGATGATACAAAATGAGTATGGATTATAAACTTATGACAACAGTGATAATAGTGAATAAAGCTATGAGCAGCAATGTACTGGTTTCCAAAGCATGGAGGGGGAAAAAAGCTGCACATCTCAAGGTCAAGAGACATCCCAAATGGCGGCCAAATTTCAATTGGTTTAAATTCCCTCATCAATACCAAATGGGTATAGGTAAGAAACAAAAAGTATGTGCCATTTACCACATGGTTGATTTAGTGAGAGTTAAGGTCATGTGATGCTAAAAATCTAAATTTAAATAAGATTGTAGACATTTAATCTATTGTTTTTTCTATATTTCATGTATTTCTAACTCAGTATTAGACTGCAACACACAGACATTAGCCCATATTAAGAGTAGATGTAAGAAATCGCATTGAGCATCATGTATGGTGTACTGTGGAGATTGAGTTACAGCCACTACTATAAGAAGTTAACTTAAATGTGGAATATGCCTTTACTCAGACAGCACTTAGGGGGCATATTGATCCAACATTGAAAAGCAAGTGGGAGAAGATGGGTGTCAGAGCCTGAAGAGGAGGAGAGGGAAGATAAATGAGAGAAGAAACGAGGGTCACCCACTGGAGGCAAAACAAAAAGCTAATCCGTGCCAGCACTGAACAACAATATTTACTGGATTTGTCTCATTACTCTGTTGTTTTTCTCTCTTACTAGTACAGCCCATTCTTGCTGAAATACTGCTACTACTGAGCTACTGAAACTGAGGAAAACACAATGTGATAGGGTCCTGAATTTGGCTATCCAAATTACAAACACTAAAGTTATAGGAATAAAACATTGCCTTTGCCTCACAAGAAGTAGGGCAGATGATGGTGACATTTACTCCATCTGTTCAAAGCTTTGATTCAGATTGCCATGAAATTGTGTAAGGATATTAATAGTTCCCAGAGGATCATTCCTAATGATTTTGTGGACTCCCTGACCCTCATGTTACAGTCATATTGAACAGTTAAAGATTTTAGTTGAAAAATGTCAATATCAAGTGGTAGATTGCTGTAACATTTATCCCCAGAGGATGAACTCTTTCCTTTCTGGACACTCAATGAGCCTTTCTCAAGTGCCATCCTCAGGCCAAAATGAGATTTGCCCAGAAGATATTTCATAATAGAAAGGGCAGATTGCCATGACATTTACTGAACACACCCAATATTCCCAGAGGATGTAACCATTGATTTAAATGACCCTATAATCTTTCCTATAGCACCACCTTCAGGACAAAATTTACATATTTGATTACGTCAAGCCTGTAAGAATGTATATTATATTTAGTTTGTTCTGTCCAACACTTTAATATTGTGGGATTAATGCTAGCAGAACTTTATACTTAAGTAAAAGTGGACAATTTCACATATATGTCTTTTATACATTTTGGACCATCGCAGATGACAAAAAGACCCTCAAATTTCTTATGATGCGTAAAGCATCATTTGAGCTTAAGTATAGCAAATGTAAGCCATGGAGATCCGTTATTGTAAAAGTAGTACAATATTTTGTGCACAGTTGTTCAATTCTGAAATTGTCCATTTATATGTTTACAACTTTTAATAGCTACATTGAATCAGAAAAGTATTTTTGCCCATTTTTTCTTCCATTGGTTGTTAAATTGGTCAAAGTATAATTTCAGGGAGCATTGTTTAAAAACTTTTTAAAAAGTGACATTTGGAGACCTAAAAAAACCCCTGAATTAACTGTACATCGTCATCTCTCTTGTCCTGTGGGTGGATCGACTGATTTAGCAGTAATGCTGCTCATTTTTTCTTTACACCACGTACCTCCACCACCATTTTATTTAACTCTGCTTCCTCACTCTCTGTCTCTGTGCTCCTGTCCTGTTCTTATCTTGTCGGGCTGCTATTATTCATCACAGCCGTCAACCTTGCCGTCACCTCCACCCCATCCATGAAATACACTTTGCCAGAAAATGATCCAGAATCAATAACTGAGACTGAATGAGAGTTTGTTTTCAAGCTATAACTCCTTTTAATAGCTTGTGGTGGGCTTTAGATTTGAATAGCACTCCCTTTTCTTCCACACCTTTCCCCTGGTACCCAAAAAATATAAATCACTGATACAGCCACTTAATGTGTGCTTTTTTGAATTCCCCGCCATCTCACTCGCTGGCACTGAGCTATAAATAAAGGCCTTAACGCTCATGGCCTCAAATGCTATGCAGGTGTTCTGCATGTGGCAGGGCATTTTAGCTGAAAGGCAGCAGCAAGGGCTAATCAAAGATGGCGTGCTGAATGCAGACCACTGGCCTTTCCTCGCATGCTTATGAGTAATTGATCCGAGAGGTGGGGTGTGTGTCATTAGGGGGAAAGTGTATGGACGATTGTTTGCACCTTCTCCAGCTTTAGTTGTCTTATCACCTCATATACCTCATGCCGCGGTCAGCCAGCCAGCCAACTAGTAAATCAGTTTTCTGGTCAGAGGCTGTGCAGCAGTAATGGCTGTAGGACCCTCCCCCATGGCCAATGCAAAACCTAATAGGCCAATTAGTGTATGGGGATTGTTATTATGGCTGCATAGGATAGAGACCCTGGCAACATAATGAGATTTGTGTGTTTGTATGTGTGTGTGTTAGATTTGACTGATAAGAATTTTAAAGGCCATACAGGTGATTCAGTACTGTAGCAGCAAAGACCCAGTGTCTCTAAATCTAAAAAAAAAAAAAATGAAATAAAAATAAAATCTGGAGCTCAACCCCTCCAGCTCCATGGTTGTCTGACTCAGTGCTTGCTGACAGAACCACCCTACGGTCAGCTAAAAGAAAATGGCGGAAATCCAAGCACTCTCCTTGCCTTACAATCTGTTCTCTCGTCTTTCTCCACCTCCTTATCTGCAACTAAAAGCTCTTTCTTTCTATCTAAAATTCAATCTTCCTTCTCCAACCCTCCAAAAACTCTATTCTATCTTCTCTACCCTCCTTGATCCCACCACTCCGTCTTCACTTCTACCAAGCGACTTTGTTACCACTTTGTAAAAAGGATAGATGACATACAGTCCTCATTTCCCCACCAATCAGCTGACACCACCTTTCCTATATCCACCTCTTCATCTCCTATTCTAACTTCCTTTTCACCCCTTGCTCCCAATGACAAACCTCCACCGCCCCACCCCCTGCCCTCTTGACCCTATCCTCTCTCACCTTCTTCAGTCTATTGCTCCTGACCACCTTCCTCTCCTCACCCACCTCATCAACACCTCTTTGACAACTGGTTGTTTCCCTAACACTTTAAAAGCAGCTAGAGTGAAAACTGTGGCCGTTAAGGCGTAATGACCAGGAAGCTGCGTTATATTAAAAATACAAATCTTTATTATTCAAAAAGCACAAGGAGACAGGTTGGTTGACATTAAGCAGCAAAGGGTACACACACCACCTGACCACAGCAGCCTTCCTCTACTCTGTCGTCATATTGCAGGACCTTTCAGCAGAGTTTGACATGGTGAACCAACAGATCCTCCTCTCCATTCTCCAAAAACTAAGAGTCTCAGGCTCTGTAATCTTCCTGTTCACATCCTACCTCAAGCACCGTGATTCCCACAAACCTTAAACTGTTCACCTGCTCCACCTCAGCTCCACTGATGTAGACAGTGGTGTGTGTCTTTGCCTCCTTTTTCCTAAAATCAACAATCAGCTCCTTGGTTTTGCTGACGTTGAGTAGTAGGTTGTTCTCTGTACACCACCTTGCAAGATTGTTAATTTCTGCACGATATGAAGTCTTATCATAGTTTGAAATCTCATCTGCTGGGGGGCTGAGCATATAGCCCTCGGAGGCTCCAGTGTTCAGCGGCTCCAGAGTGGAAGAGGTGTGACCACCAATCCGAACTGACTGAGGTTTGTTTGTGAGAAAGTCCAATATCCATTTGCAGAGTGTAGTACTCAAGCCCAGAGTGCTAATTTTGCCAATCAGTTTCAAAGGGGTGACTGTGTTGAATTCTGAGCTGAAATCAACAAACAGCATTCTGATGTAGGTGTTGTTATTTTCCTAGGTGTGTGAGTGAGGTGACTGAGTGGAGGGCAGTGGGGATGGCATCCTCTGTGGATCTGTTGACTCTGAATGCAAACTGATGAGGGTCCAGGCTGGCTAGGATGTTGTCTTTGAACCTGTTTCTCAAAGTACTTCATCAGAATGGGGGTGAGTGCTAAAGGGCAGTAGTCATTTAGACTAAAGCTGCAGACTTTTTAGGTACATAGAAGATGGTGGCTGTCTTGAAGCAGGTGGGAACACTCTCTTGTGACAGTGATATGTTGAAAATTACATCAACTAACTGGTAAGCACGTGTTCTTAGTACACAGCCAGGGATGTTTTCAGGCACAGCAGCTTTACTCACATTCACTCTCAGCAGGGTTCTTCTCACATCCGCTGTGGATACTGACAGTGGCCAGTCGTCTGGAGGCTGACGTCGAGAGTAGACTTGGCAGCTGACTGTTTGTTGAGGGGATCAAAGCGAGCATTAAAGGTGTTAAGCTGATCTGGCAACATGGCCTCACACATGATGGGGGCTCTCCTGCTTTTGTAGCTTGTGATGGTCTGGATAGCCTGCCACATGTCATTGGTGTTGAGGTCTCCCTCCACTCTCTCCTGATGCCTCTGCTTTACCTCCTTGATGCCAACTTTCAGTCTTGCTTTGGCGGTGCTGTATGCTTCCTTGCCACTTGACCAAAAGGCAGATTTTTTGGCTGTGGATAGGGCCTTCACCTCTCCATTAATCAAGGCTTTCTAGCTGGGGAATGATTTTATTGTCTTTGTGATCACCACATCAACAACAGATTTGCTGATGTGTGTTGTCTAATGATGTATATTCCTCAAGATTGATGTGGTTCTCTTGGGTGGTGGCATTCGTCTGTGCACTCAAAACCATCCTGTATAGCTGCTGTAGCTTCATTTGTCCAAACCCTAACTATTTTTCTGATGTTTGGTCTGCTTGTCCAAAGTGGGGGCTGGGGAGGGTTTTGTAGCTGCCAGGAATGTTCATGTAAACATGGTCCAATGTATTTTTTCTCTCGGTGGGGGTGTGGACATGCTGGTGGAGTTTAGGTAAAACAGTTCTGAGGTCTGATTGATTAAAATGACCAGCTACAAGAAAAATACCATTTGGTTGTTTTATTACATGACTGCTGATGCCCTCATACAGTTCCTGTTGTGCATTTTTAAAAATTGCGGCTGGGGGGATGTAAACAACAGCAACAAAAACACTGGTGAATTCTCTGGGCAGATAATATGGTCGGCATCTTAACATAAAAAATTCGACATCTGGGGAATATTGTCCATCAACTTTGACTACGTTTGATCACCAAGCATCATTGATGTATACACAGAGTCCGCCTCCTCTCGGCTTACCAGAGTCTGCATTCTGTTGATGTGGAACATGGTTCTCCCGTCGAGTGCAATAGTTTGATCTGGGATGTGTGGGAGCCAGGTCTATGTAAAGATGTGGGCACAACAGTCTCTGATTTCCTGTTGCCGGGTTAGCCTTATGTTGTCCATTTTATTTTCCTGTGGCTGGACATTAGCCAGGAGTAGACTTAGTAGTGGAGTAGCCTTAGGTCCAATCTGGGGTATCTTAGCTCTTATCTCAGCCCTCTTCTCCCTCTACCTGGAGTGGTCGCACCGCTTGCGGTGGCCTTTGGTCGGGCGGATCTGGCTGGGTGGTCAGAAGATGTTGTGGGCAGTGATCGTCTCACGGTCTGCTGAGACCTACCACAGCTATGCAGATGACACTCAGATGACACAGCTATGCAGATGACAATCAAACAAATTATTTCCCCTGGTCTGAAACCCAGGTGGCAGCATGAATCTCTGTTTGTCTGACTGACATCTCTCAGTGGATGTCTGCCCACCACCTAAAGCTCAATCTCAAGAAGACCGAACTGCTCCTCCTTCCAGGTAAGGCTTCCCCCATCCACAGCCTCTCCATTACTATTGAGAACTTTGTGGTGTCCTCGGCTCTGACTGCAAGCAACCTGGACGTGACACTGGATGACCAGCTGTCCTTCACTGCCAACATTGCTGTGAAAACCCGCTCCAGTAGATTCATTCTCTACAGCATCAGCAGGATACGTCCATTCCTTACCTAGGAGCAGCAGCTCGGCCAGTCTCCCACACTGCACGGCAGCGGTGGATGACAGCCCACCATTGAGTCTGGTTCTGTCCAAGGCTTAAAGGAAGTTTTTTCTCTTTCTGCTCTTTCACTTCCCCTTCAGATTTATCCTGCCAGTCCGGGGATCGAACCGGTGGTCTTTCAATCACAATTGTGAATGACACCCTGCAAAATAATAATCCCTTAACTAATATAACTATTTGGCTATAACTTAATACTTTAAAATGTAAAAAAGACACTAAAAGGTCCTTTTGACTATTTTATGTATAAAAGTCTAACTGACGTAATAACATTTTAAGTATATTGATGTCACACTGCATCAGTTCCAGTAGTCATCTACAAGTACACCCGTTCCTCCTTCCCCAGGTTACACAGGCAGATCAGTTTCCTCAGGGCTGGAGTCAAATAAAGCTGTGAGCTATGTATCTTCTGCTACTACATTTCCATATTCTGATAAACTGTAACTGTATTCTACTGCATTGGATTCACTTTCACTTGTAAAGTGTAACTACTTTTAATTTCCTGTAAGTATATGACTTAAACCCTAATGGGAAATTTGATTTTTATGCTGCTTTCGAGCAATATAACAGTCCAAGCTTAGTAATCTTACTTGTTTTAAGGATAATTTAAAGACATTTTTCATTTATTTAAGAGGAAAGAGTGGCAGACAAAAGAAAAAAGGAAAATCATGCCACAAATGCTAGAATTATACATCTGTGTCATGGTGTACAGCAGTCCCCCTGTAGATACCTCTGGTGGAGGAACTGATTCATAGCTCAGCACTGTGTTTTAATTATATACAGTACACCACAGTAACTGTGAACAAAGAAAATTATGGTGGGAATGTCCAACTGCTGAAAACTAACAAGGTGTTCTTGTTTACATTGTTTTGTTCACTTTGTGATCATGATAATACTGGTATAAATCCTAATGTGATAAATATCTTAACCATATTGTTGATGTATCTACAATGTGCTGCAGCAATTCAATTCATGGCTGAAAGAGAAATATTTATTTTGGCTCTGCTGTGGAGGGCTCAGTTCCAGACAATAAAAATGTTTAAGCAGTTTGATAACAGTAACCTTCAGAGAATAAGAGCAGAGGCATCACACTATAAAGGCCACATACACCATCATCTACGAACTAACGTAATGACAAGATGAGTCAGGATCTGATTCAGATTAGGTGACAATGATTGAGCAATGATATTATGGCATATTGCTACAGATTACTAAACCTGCTTCATGTTGTCTTCACTATCAACAATCTCCAATGGCATCAGAGGCTTGTAGGAAAAAACAAAACCTGCCCAACTTTAGCCAATTCTAGGTCTCATGTGGTGTCTGGCTCAGCTATGGCTTAGACTACAATGTAGCAATGGAGCCTATGCAAGTAGCTCGGAGCACAGTTCCCTTACTGGAATCAAGCTGTTACAAATTGCATGTGTCCTAGATGACTGGAAACCAGAATTTTACATTTTACTTTTACATTTGATACTTAATAACCTTTTACAACTAATCAAATATGAATGCCTGATTTTCACTTGTAGTATTAGTGTTTTTTTCCATGGTGGTATTGCTACTTTGTGGTATTACTCCTTAAGGGATTTGAGTCCTTTTTCTACCACTGTATGTAAATGTGGTATCTGATTACTGACCAGCAGCATGTTAAGTGGGATTTCAGAGAAGTCTAAGGGGTCGTTCAGATGTTGCATCTTTTGCGCACACAAATTCATTATTTTCAATGGCGATGCACGACAATGGCGCTATAAACCGAAAGTGACTCCGTCGAGGCACACATTCATGGCGACGCACCTGTTATTTCGGGTGTGTCCACGGCGCATGGAAAAATCTCTACTTTTTCAAATGCAGCTAGCTCACCATGGATGATGTGACAAGAATTAACCAATCAGCTCCACAGGACTTGCTTCACCCTCCACCCAAGGACTTCACAACATCCGGTTGAAAGGTCAGCCAAACTGAAGAAACTGAAGATGGAAGAGCGACTGATAATACTCATTCAGACTGCTGCAGACCACTTGTGATTTGGGCTGGTTGCTTATTAACGGCAGGCGCAATAGTAGCACAACCTCCCAAGGACCTTGGATAAAACGATGAAAGCAGCCCGGCTGTCGTTTTCCACACGATTTTAGACACAACATCTGAACAGCCCCTAAAGCAGCACATGTACAAGCATTATGTGATTTCATGTCTTAACTTGGTTTCTCACAGTATTCTGGTTTGGTGTGTATGTAAAAACTTGCCAGCACCTAAAGGTGCATGAAGTCATGCATATACAATCTGTATAGGTCCAAAGTTGTTTCGATAATATACTGTTTGTTAATGTATGGCCAGCCAGCAGCAAGGATTTCTGGCACCATTTTAATTACAGTCCCACAGGTTCCCGCTGTCGACTCCCTCCTACCTCCTGCCGTCTGGTGCCACAGCGGAGCAGAAAAGGGAACTATTCCCAAGGAAATGCTGCTCTTGTCTCATCTGATCAGAACTGCAGCCATCTTCTCAAATCTCTTCCAGCCAAGGATACTTAACCCTTAAAGGCTTAAACACATGGAAATATATAACGGTGGAATTATCGGTAGATTATATAGGGAATAGTGTGTGGGGTGTCCCAACAAGATAGGAAAAAATCCTGGAGAGGCTGGGAAAGTCATCTTAAAACACTCTCTCGCTTTATCTTCATTCTCTGTCTATGTTGCTCGCCCTAGAATTTGACCTTGATGTGAACTCTGTGAGTTCTGTTCTGATGGCACCGTTCTCTTTCTGTTCACGTCCTGTTCTGACTGAAACTCTATGGCTTGTTATGTGTATTATGTGTGTGTGTGTTGGATTAGCAGCACATCTGTTTCCAGTATCCGCAGCTTCATTTGTAGGCTGAGGAGGACCGAGTCCAGATCCCAGGGACTTTCCCTGCTGGCAGCACACCGGCCGTCCACTACGATTCAGCAAGATTCACTGGAGCTAAACTTGCTGGACCTCATTTGTCAAGAGCTGCAAACATTTGATATGCAAAGGCCTGACAGATCCTGGACCAGAATTTGTTTGTGTTGTTTATGTACTCCCCCATCTGCGGTTCTCAGCGGTAATTGCTGTGGTGTTTTTGCTCCGCACCTCCCTGAGATCATTGGTCAATCAAAAAGATCGGCAATTCCAAGAGAAATTCCGGTGATGAAGTTTCTGTATGGGAGTCTCTTTGTTCAGTCATGTAGACTGCTGCTTGTGCTAAATATTCAGCTCTTTTTAGTTATCACAGTAGAAAATTATTCATCCATTATCTATACGTGCTGATCCTGACAAGAGGCCTGTTTCTCAAAACCACTCCTTACATGCATATCACAAATAGTTGCAGCACCATGTTTCACAAATGACTGAATTGAAGATACATTTGCGAGTCCTATAGAGCTCATGCATGGGTCAAGTATACCATTTGTTTTCATTAGTGAAATATGTCAAAATGAGCTAAATTAAATTATATTGTTGAAAATCACAGCTTACATGTTGCAAATTTGTTGAATGGGTTTCAGGTCACAGTGGGTTGGATCATTTCCCAGCATGCGCTGGGCAAGAGGCACAGAGGGCACACCCTGGACAGGTCGCCAGTCTGTCACAGGGCTGACACATAGTATAGACAGACAACACATTCACACCTATGAGCAATTCAGAGTCTACAGTTTGTATGTCTTTAGACATAATATTAGAATTAAAAAAGGAACATACAATCAGGTTCTGTTCATGTAGAAATAAAACCTCATTCACATCACACTGACATTTGTAAACAAGCCCAAGACGGTCAGTTAAATGTTACTGCTTGACAGTGAGGCCAGTCAAGTGTTGAGCTATGAGAATGGACAGGAAGGGATGAACAACATATGTGTTTTATACACAGCAAATAAAAGCTAGAAAGATGATGAAAGATGACATTTGTGTAGATATTAAGGATAAGGGATATATAATACATGCATTACTGCAATGGTACACATTTCATGGAAGGTGTAGTTTTTTCTCTCTCTTCTTTAAATGCTAACAAATGAACATTGTTTAACTATTAAAATCATGAAGCGTTTATATGGAAGCCTATATTGGACTAATTAGACTGATAATGTAAACTTGAAAATGTAATTCCACAATAGCATTATTATTTTCCACATATGTATGTGTTATTTATGTAAAAATTAAAATGCAATAATACAATTTTCATTTTCACATACGTGTATGGGCATTCTATGACTATATTAAAATGAAAGTGGAAAATCGGTTTGACATTTAATTTTCAAAGTTGTAACCACGCTATACATTTTCATGTTGACCCCAAAAGAGCATGGTGATATGTAAATGTTAATGCAATGGACTGGGGGCGCTGTTTTGCTTAGTGCATTTGAATATTGTCCACTCTATAGCAAGTTAAGTCTTTGAAAATGAAATGTCAAATGCAGTTTCCATTTTCAAACTGTTACAAAATTTCATTTTCATTTTGACTTAAATATTTCTTGCATAAATGGAAAATAAGGTAATATTGTTTATATTCCATTTTCAAATTTGAACTAACATTTGAATATTGTCCACTGTACAGCGGGTTGACAAATTAAATGTCAAACAGATTTTCAATTTTCATTATAATAGTCACAGAATGCCCATGCAAGTATGTGAAAATTAAAATTGGATTATTGCATTCTCATTCTCATTTTCAAGTTTACATTATCATTTGAATATAGTCCAGTATAGGCTTCCACAGTTTCAGATAACAAGTGCTGTAGTAGATACTTGGATAATGAACACCAGGAACATAATTTCTCCCTTTCTATCAGACTTCTGAATTCAGGGCAATTTATTTCAAATTTTGGAAAGAATTCCTCCATAATATTTCTGTATTTTTGACATTTTGTTAGAAAATGTAATTCTGTCTCTGCAGGTCCCTCATCACAATGACAGTACAGCCTGTCCTTTCTGGGCAGCCAGGTCTGCCTGTGTCTGCCCTTCTCTATTGCCAGACTGTGGTCACTCAGTCTGTACACTGTCAATGTCTTTCTCAGGTTCTTATCCGTTACTGTGGTTAGGTATTCTGCCACAGTATACTGTCTGTTTTGGGCCAAATATGTTTTTAGTTTGTGTGTAGGGGCGACTGTGGCTTAGTGGTAGAGCGGGTCGTCCACGAATCTGAAAGGTGGTGGTTTGATTCCATCTTCCCCCAGCCCACATGTTGAAGTGTCCTTGGGCAAGACACTGAATTGAAAATTATAAATGTGTGTGAATGATTAGTTACTTTGATGAGCAGTTCTGCCATCGGTGTGTGAATGTGATGTGTAGTTGAAGCGCTTTGAGTAGTCAGAAAGGTGCTATATAAGTACAGTCCATTTAATATCCTTCCAACAGGTGATGTCTTTTTCTTTAGTTAAAATTTGGTTAGGTCTAATCTTCTGAGTGAGTGTGTAACTGCCCTGAGGCTGGCTGGGGTTTGTGATGTCAGTTGCTGCTAGTGTTGATGTTCTCTCTTAGCTTGGGTCTTCTTGGGTTGACCACATTTGGATCAGGTCTAATTTTCCTCTGCTCTATTCTGACCGGGTTTGACTTTCTTCAGGTCCCTGTAAGATTGGGTCTCTTTTCCGAAAATCTATTTATGGGGTTCAGGTAGGTTTTTCATGGATTAGTTAGTTAGTTAGTAGAGTCCAGAATTTTATTTTGGTCTCTGTGAAGACCTCTAGAGTGTAACACTGTGATCTTTTAACACAAATTTGACAGCTTCACAGTCTACTATGTTTTTCATAATACACTCAGAAAAACATTGTCCCCTTTAGAGGGGGCATGTGATTGAGGAGTGTAGATCTGAGGCATTCACAAACCACATTTTTACTTCACAATGAGGATAGTGGTAAAGCAGGACTACTGATGGCCTAATTAACCATCTCCATAGTGACTACTCCTTTAGCCTAATGCCTCACTGTACCAACTACCAGCTTAGATGAAACACTGTGCCTTTACACCTTATTTGCACACACATTTTAACACTTTTTTTCTTTTTACAGTTACACATCTGAATGTGTAAAGGTACGAGCCTGGTGCTTGTTACATTTTTTTTCCTTTGCCAGATAATTATCTGCTCTTCAGGTTCCCTCTGATTTTAAAAGGACTCAAGTGATTTCCAATTTATTCCTTTTGGTGAGGTTAGCATATTTGCAGTCCAGACTCTCACTTAAGTAACAGGATCTCTCATTTCCTTTGCTTGCCTCCTCTTCGCCTTGCTGTCAGCAAATACAGTACATAGAACAAAGTAATTCTAAATAGCATTTAAGGAAAAATAAGGTCTGAGATCTTTATGGAAAATGCTCATACAAACAGACAAAACCAAGCAGTGGGGGTGGGGGTGGGGCATTATCTCGGAAGGGAAATGACTGAAGATTTTTATGACTTTGAGAGTGTGGGGGCATGGGGTAGCTGGTTGTTTTGTTGGTGATGGTGTTGGATTTGGACATCTACAGTATACAGATCTGACACCTCCCATGCCTCCCATCCCAGTCCGAGGATAGCATAGAGTCATTGAAATAGTACGAGTGCGTCGACAATGCAGTTTCTACTCAAACATGCCAATGTAATTTGTGGGGTGAATGTGTGAAGTGACTAAATGCAGTTATCTGCATATATAAGGGGCCTAAATATATCAGAACATTTGTTAGTTCAGAGGCAGCCAGCCTGTACAGACAACAAAGTGCTCAGATCTGCTGCCTTTTTTAAATGTTCGTCATCGAATAATGTTGTGACCTATGGAGGACCGAAACTGCAAAAATACATAAATAAATAAATAAATGGCTAAATAAATACATTTATATTGCATTAAATGCACCAAAATTAATATTAAAATTTATTTAGGCATTAAATAATTTATAAAATGTGACACAAATTGATATTTCTGTTTTAATTTGCTTCTGTATTTATTTGTTTTTGTGTTAATTCCCATATTTATTTACTTTGCCATTTAATTTTCCATTTAATTTATTAATTTGTTCATTTATTTATTTATTCATTCATTCTTTCATTTATTCATTCCTTTATTTATTTCTTTATGCATTTATGTATGTATTCTTTTCCCTTTGCATTTCCCCCCATTTATTTCCCCAAACTTATTTATTTTTGTCTTTTCTTTTTACATTTCGGTATGCATTTCTGCTTCATTATGCAAATTAGGGGGCTGTGTGTCATGGGCTTAACTTTTCACCTATTGGTTGATCGACATCAGAGTGTATAGATCGACTATATATGCCTTGCTGCGACATCAGAGGGAAGACCAGAAAATAATCCCTCCATAACATATGATCCAGTTTGATCAAAATCAGTGAATAAAGTTATAAAAGTTACGTGCTTTTGTACAGTAAACAGTGAGGCCCAGTCCTCAGAAACACGTACATTGTTTTTCCAACCAAATTCTTGTCTCATTTGTGGTCTGATAAACAGTGAATTCATCATATTCAGTGCCCTATATTGCTATTTTCCAAGCTACTGTACTGGACTGTCATGTTTCGTGGGACCTATGTGAGCGCGGAGTAAGTTGGAAAAATGATAGATGCATGACAGAAGACAGAAATAAATAAGTTTGGGGAAATAAATGGGGGGAAATGCAAAGGGAAAATAATACATATATAAATAAATACAAAAAAAATAGATGAACAAAAAAAAATTAATGAATAAATAAATAAATACATTAATAAATAATTAAATAAATGAACAAATTAATAAATAAAATTTTAAATTAAATGGCAAAGTAAATAAATATGGGAATTAATACAAACATAAATAAATACAGAAGCAAATTAAAACAGAAATATCAATTTGTGTCACATTTCATAAATTATTTGCCTAAATGAATTTTAATATTATTTTTGGTGCATAGTGGCAGCGGCTGCGCACTGCACTTTATCAGAGGTGGGGAAGTTAACCAGATGTACATTTGCCAAAACAACCACTTAGTCCTCATCCTTGAAGTCTTTCCTCTTGTAAAACCGCAACATACTGTCTCAAACCATGATAAAGCATAAAGTTCACCTTTGTGTGACTTGTTGTTTTTAAGAATGACATCTTCTTAGCTTCTTCCTGGTGCACCAAGCTGGAGTCGATTTCCTGTCCATCCCACTGCAAGTACAGTTGGTGAGTACCACAGTTGTTGTGGGTGTTTTTTTCCCCTGTTCTGCCACTAGGGCCATTAATAAGACCATTATAGATACACTCAAGAACAAACTTAGACAAGCCACTCAGGTGCGACTTATTCCTGTGTCACCAGGGATGATTTGACACTTATCTTCCAAAAAGTGGATAGGCAGGATGTGAAAATGTTTGTCAAAATCTGTCTTTCAAATAGTCTGTAATAATTTATCATAGATCTGTAATCTTATATTAAATCTACAGTATATCACACTGGTTTTCTTTGGGAAGCCAATTAACTGAACTGACCCTGTTGCACCATTTTCATCAGGTTCCATACAAGTACCTGTACATGCCAGGGCTCAACACTAACTTTTAAAAGTAGTTACCAGGCTGGCAACCAGGCATCAGCTTTTGGTTGCCGAAACTAAAAATATGGTTGCCATTTTTAGTCACCTTATATTTTGAGTAAAAGTTTTATTACAGTAACCGAACACAATTCTTTGTTTGTTTTATCTGATACTTTACAGAATTTGAATTTTAAGTGTAATCAGTGTCCACCCTTAATTCCTGTTTGTTTGTTTGTGATGTTGACAGGTTAGTCGAACTTCTCACTCCACAGTCAAAGAACTTAATTTGCTTTGCCATTGTCTCTAAAACAGATGCCTGTGTGAACGCGAGTAAACTCACCAACGCTCATGCAGCATTGTCTGGTTCTGGTTCCAACTGTAACAGCAATATTTCACTAATGCAACAAATATTAAAAATGTATTCATTTTGAGGTGCACATTTTGCTGTTTACTGTCCGTATTTTTTATGTTAAAAAAATCCCACTAGGGATGGGAATTGATAGATTTTATTGATACCACTTCTGGAGGAGAGAGGAGAGAGGTGCATCATGGGAAGTCTCCCAGGAGTCTAGGCCTATAGCAGCATAACTAAGGGATGGTTCAGGACTTACCCAAGCCAGCCCTAACTATAAGCTTTATCAAAGAGGAAAGTCTTAAGCCTACTCTTAAATGTGGAGATGGTGTGTGCCTCCCGAACCTAAACCACAGGAAAGGAGCTTGAGAACTGAAGGCTCTGGCTCCCATTCTACTTTTGGAGACACTAGGAACCACAAGTAACTATGCACGCTGGGAGCGCAATCTTCTAGTTGGGTAATAAAGTATTATGAGCTCTTTAAGATTCAATGGTGCCTGACCATTAAGAGCTTTGTCGGTGAGGAGAAGGATTTTAAACTCTATTCTGGATTTTACAGAAAATTTCGCACATCTAGGTGAAACGTACCATGCAGGCTAATTTTTAAAATTTTCCTTGAAATACAATACGGTTCCAGCGGGGAGCTTTGCTGCTTGGACCCCTAATTAACATGATACACCCCCTCCTCTTCCACTGGAGCTGGATGATGGATTAAAGTGCAAGATTCAAACTAGGTCTGAGCACCACTCTTGTTCCATGAGATTCTATGCAGTAAACATCGCTGTCACCAGTTTTTTCCCCTTATCAGACGTGTTGAATCAGTGATGGGTGCTCATGCTCCGCAGATTTTCATTTCAAACAAATGCCACAGAGGCTTATTTCACTGATTACTTTTACCTCCTCTCTGGTTGGAAGGTAATCAGTGAAATCAGCTGGTGTGACACATGGCTGTGTCACACATTGTTGCCTATCTCTGATCTAAATTATGTTTCACAGCCTTTTGAAACACTAAATCCTTTTGCTCTGTGTGAAAATGGATAAAAAAGGTTATTGATTATTGTCTTCTTTATATTTAAATGATATTCAAACATGCATATCAATCCAACTAGGGATTAACCAATCGCATTTTCTCCCATGATGTAGATTATGTTACCAATTCTGGTACAGCACATAGGTGCATCACTAAATCCAAATTTGTTATGCCCATTTTTTTTTTAAATTAACTCTTCCAAATCTAGTTGGAACCAGGAAGTATTAAAAGCTACAGCTCTCTCCTCCTCTTTCCTTTGCTTTTTCCTCCCCCTTTCCTACCATCTGCCCTCCTTCACTGACTATTGTCCTCCTTCCATCCTCCTCCCTCCATGCTCTGTCCTATTCCTCCCTGTGAGAGATCAGAGGGGATCTTTCACCCCACTGACCTCATTTCACAACACCAGGCCAAGATGGAAACAAGTACAGCTTCACTCAGGTCAAATGGAAATGTACTGAATGTGTGTGTGTGTGTGTGTGTGTGTGTGTGCGTGTGGGCGGGCGTGTGTGTTGTTACTACTTCAGATGTATCCAACATCATTATAAAACACAAACAAGCTTCACATCCTGTCAAATATTATTTATTTATAATAATCATTTGATATCTACATGACCATTCATCACTTACCTCATTACTGACTGTTTAATTTGTCTGTTTGCCCCATCAACCTCATCCAACACCTTTGGTATGAACTGTAACACTGACTGTGAGCCAGGCCTTGTCACCCAACATCAGTGTTAAGCCTGGATTCCACTGGGCACGGCTGCATCGCGTCCCAGCTGCAACGCGGCCACCGGAGCTGATCGCGGCCAAATTAATGTACAGACCTGTACAATAAAGTGAAACCCATATCCCAACAAATTTGTAATAGATTATTCCACAAAA
Source organism: Siniperca scherzeri (assembly GCA_027580175.1). Lineage (NCBI taxonomy): Eukaryota > Metazoa > Chordata > Actinopteri > Centrarchiformes > Sinipercidae > Siniperca > Siniperca scherzeri. Next base: position 4,794,681 of record CM050843.1, on the reverse strand, counting down.
TAACTGACAGACAATGAATAAGGGTCCCAAATGCTCAGAGGCCCCAAGGCAGTTGCCTGCTTTTCCCAGTTGTTAATAGTTAATAGAGTCTTGTAGGAGACAGACCTGACTGGCCTCATCAGCCCATTGCTGTTTTACATTATTGGCTACTATGGCTCATATTTGAAAAATCAGAGCTTCACTTAGTTACAGTAGGGGTGTCATGGCTGTACAACTGCACAGTGAAATCAATAGGGATGGACTAGCTTTGCTCACACATACTACACACTCCACACTCCACTCCAATCAGAGTCGACTTGTTCTCCTTCATTACTCTCAGCCAGGCAGCTGCTTCTCTTCCTCTCTTTTCCATCATCTCATTTGTCTCTCGCTGTCTGTCTTCCTCACTCCCAGCTCTTTCTTATGTTTCATATGCATAATCTCTGCGAGTTGGCTCAATCTAGTGAAATTGAGTTTTGGTACTGCTGGTGGTGGAAGGTTTGCTGGAAGGAAGCTGTGATCAATACAGGGGAGCCATGGTACAATTATGGAAATCATGTGGCATTAAAAGGTGCAGTGCTGGGTAAATGTGGCTGATTGCTCAGCAAAAACCCTTTAAGTCATGTGACTTATTTACCTTGTTAGCCAATTTATTACGTCAGCATGTATACTTGTTTAATAACAGGTCAAGTTTTCATCAAATTATTGTATTTTTCTCACCTATTTAACAGTACAAACAAGGACTGAAAACAATGAGTTGATCGACAGAAAATGTATCAAGAACAATTTTGATAAATTGATTAATTATTAAGGTCATTTATCAAACAGAAATGACAAACAGCTCATTTTGGCTTTGAGGATCTTAGTTTTATATTGTTGTAAACTGAAGAGCTTTGGGTTTTGGACTGTTGATCAGACAAAAATAATTTGAAGACATCCACCCTTAAGATGGATAACCGACTGGGCAAAGTAGACAACTGCTCCAGGGCCCCAGACCCCAAAAACCCTTGCTTCACCCTGTGTCTGAGTTTATATTGTGCTTGTGTTATCTATAATCCTAAATTAATTTGTGTGTGGGGATGGGTGTGGTTTCAAAAGGTGCCCAACAGCATATTTCTGCCTGGACAGATTAATCTGTCGATGATGCCAGCTTGGACTCTGGGATCTTGTGATGGGCATTTTTCAATTTAGACTAAATGATTAATCAATTAATCAAAAAAGATAAAAAGAAATCAATATAGACAACAATTGTTAGTTGCAGCCTGAATTCAAATGATGAAATAAGAAAAATCCTGTTGGCAGTGATGCCATGCGGCATTCACAAGCCATTCAAGGAATTGTTTTACCATGTTTTTGCTTTCCATATTATTCATTTAGTTATTTTCTTTTCCCAGCATTCATTGGGACACTGCTGACAGGTTTGCACTACATTTTTCCTCTGCTGACCAGCTGAGCTCAGAGCTCGCAGGCCCTCCAGGACTTGAGTGCTTGTTGGGATTTACACTGCTAAGAATGAGCAAACACTGCTTCATGCATGTACACACAAAGAGCTCCAATCCCTACGCACACTCTACAAACTGTGGTCATAATGCACAGCACAAGTTAAATAACAAAAGGGAAGGAGATGATAGGAAAATAACCTGCTGCTGCTAGAAAATAACACTGAAATGATTATCTCATCCTGATAGTAAGTTTATGATACTAGAATCAGAAACTAGTATCAATCCATAGGGGTGTTGTGTGCATTGTAGCAGCAGCTTTGTAGCACTTAAAGGAGGTGATGATGTATGTACTGTGATACTGTGCACGAGTTATATCAGCCATAAAAGTGTGACAAATAGTTCTTCCACCCTCCTGGGTTTTCATGGAGCTGTATATAGCTGCACAAACATCAGCCAAAACTATGGTAACACACACAGAAAGAAGTGAACAGACTTTCCTCCTTTTGACAAAACAAATCACAGGACTGAGTGTCTGGTTAGGCTGCACAGTATGTATCAGCACTCAGCTGCTTAAACTAAACTGCAGTAAAATGTGGACAATTGCCCCTCACCCTGCTTTTAAATGATATACCAACTGTTGCAAACGCCGCTGTGTGTGTGTGTGTGTGTGTTGTGCATCTTTGTACCTCTTTGTACCTCTTTCCTTGTCAGATTCCCTTTTTTATTGTTTTTTTTTTTACTTCAGACTGAGGACATTTAGCACGATGAGTTCATTCTGATCAGTCCTGGATTAATTTAAATTAAACTAAAATAATAATTATCACTTGCAGATGCACATTTTATATACATTTTTGATCATACTGTGTAACACTTAGTGCTGGTTAACTCAGGGCACATTACGATGTAGGCTGTTATCTATTAAAGTCTCATCAGGCCACAAACCATTTAAAGGTTCTTTATGTAACTTTCAGAAAACCCTTGTTAATAATGACACTTTTGGTCATTAAGTGAACTGCAGTCAGCATCCTGTTGCTTGCGCTCGCACTCTGTAGGCATAACCGAACATCATCCTAGGCATCAGCCAAATGTGACATACACGAGACTGAACACTGATATGAACACTGAATGCTGGAAAATAAATTAGTCATATTTAGAATAACATTGCTATCTGTAATGTTCCTATATTTTATTTGGACCATTGGCTCCATGATACTAACTAGCTTGCCTATTGCAAATCACCCAATCATCCAACACCACGAAGCAACCAACACCAGACCCACACTGCGCAGCCAAACTACATCCAGCCGGCCAACCCCAGCTTAGTTTAGGTTACAGATGGCTAGTTGGCCGCCCCTGCCTTGCATCGCTCATTGAAAGCAATTGTTGTACACCTTTGATTTGTACCATTACATCATTTATTGTTGGCTAAAATCAACACAGTTTGTCTTAATACATAAGTTAGTATCATGGATCACATTAGCTGGTGAAGTAATTTGGCAAGCTAGCCAAATAACATATCCACTCAGATAGTATTCTGCTAGCTTGCTTGCTCGCTAATGTTAGCCAGCCAGCTACAACCCAGCCACACTGCATGTATCTGGCCGCCCCGCAACGCCAGCCCACAAAGTAACCAGCAAACGGCAAGCCAACCAATTTACCAGCCAGATCAGCCCCTGGACTCTGGATTAATTAGCTGACATTATGCACCCAAGACAGTATTTTGCTTTGTTAGCTAGCTAGCAATGCATCCGCGTTAGCAAGCAAGCTAACATTCTGCAGCTAAAACCACAATATCACAATATATTTCACATACTTTGCAGTAATGTTAACTTTGACTTTGGACTTTGTGTCGGTCTGTGTTGTAGTGGGTGGCGGCCATTTGTTGACGTTAACGTTAGCTAACTTTAGCTAATGTCATAGTCACACACTATTGACATGGTGGGGAAGCGGAGAGAGAATGTTCTCGGGAGCGCACATAAACGTCACATCCTTTGGATTTTCCCGGAAAAACCGACCAGAGTCCTTTACATATTTGATTTTTCCTCCCCTTAGATTCTCCAGGGAAGTTTCAGTGTTTCATAATGGAGTTGTTCCTATTCATAACTTATATATTCAGATTCAGCTTAGGTAGCTTGGTTTGACCTGTTAGGATAGTGTATGTTGTTACTACTCATGACGTCTGGAAGAAACATAGGCCAGTTTCCTTTTTCATGGGGTGTTTGGGTTTTGAGGGGCAGAGGGTGTATAGTAGACAGGGCTTTTAATTTACTTAACTCACTAATATCATTTGATTTTTTTAATCTAATTTTTACTTATATTAATTCCTCCTTTTCATTCAAGCTAATACCTCATTTACCTCCCTTGCAAGGGGGGTGGTTATTTTTATAAGGAAAGGCTTTCTCTTCCAAGCAGAACAAGTTGTGAACGATAGAGGGGGCAGATATGTTTTAGTCAGGGGGTACATTGGAGACTGCCTAGTTACTATGCTTAACATCTATCGACCAAACCAAGACCCTGTGAACTTCTTTCTCTTAAAAAAAAATAATAACATGGTTTAGACAATTGACATGTCTTCCCCAGCTGTTTGAAGAAACAATAGCTCTTAAGATTTTATGAAGTACAACTTTAAGACCTTATATAATAACTATTACAAATGATATACTCGGGTCTAGAATGATAAATGAAAGACATTTTATGGCTCTTACAAATTATTGTAACTTAAAAAATGCAACCGATGTATTCTTTGCAGCCTTCAATATCCCCAAAACCACCGCACACTAGTCATTGGTTAAATACTACCAGAAATCCAGAAAAGTCGACTGATAGATATAATCCAAACAAGCAAACCACATCAATTCACAATCAGTGGTGTGTTTGCCCTAGACTTAAATTATAATTGTCCAATTTCTTGCGTTAGAGATTCCAGACCAAAAAGAACCACATATTATTGTAAAGAGAGACTTTAAACATTTTGTTGAGCAGGCTTTTCTATCACAAGATTATGTCCTATTCCTGACCCTGAATTAGCCCTAAGTCATTTCACAGATGTTTTTAACTCTTTAGCAAATAAGCATACTCCCTTTAAGAAATGCAGAGTAAAAAAATAGATCTAATCCTTGGTTCTCACCTGAAATCTCAGAGATGTTAAGGTTAAGGGATGTAGCATGGGCAAAAGCACAAGGCTCAAAGTCCGCTATGGATTGGCAGATCTTGGCAGTTGAGAAACAAATGTGTCTGGGCAATTATAGCTTATCCTTTAACAAACATTTGACAAAGCTTTGTCTAATTTAAAGTCACATTCTTTGGCTATTCAAAAGGCCCTGATTTTACTAAATTCAGATAAGACTAATTATGTGCTCTTCACCAAAGATCCCAAAGAAAAATCCTATAAATTTTGCTATTAGTACAATAATTGGGGCTCAAATTAAAAAAGTCCCATGTTATGAGTACCTGGGTATCGGGTTAGAAGAAAAATTAGCTTTTAAAACTCATATTGAGGAACTGACTAAGAAGCTTAAATTTAAATTAGGTTTATTTTTAGAAATAAGCAGTGCCTTTCTTTTAGCAATAGGTTGCAGATTGTACTGGCAACAGTTTTATCAGTGCTTGACTATGCAGATGTAATTCAAATGTATGCTGCTGCCCATACCCTCAAGCCTCTTGATGCTGTGTACAGTTCTCATAGATTGCTTACAGGTGACAGTTTTATAACCCATCATTGTATCCTCCACGAGAAGGTAGGGTGGTCATCACTTACCACTTTTTTTTATTTACAATGCCATCCTTAATAAGCTGCCATTTTATTTATCATCACTTTTAATACTTAGTAATATGGGATACCGTACTCGTTCACAAGAATGCATTACCTTAGATATCCCATTTATGAATACGGACTTGGGAAAAACTCCATTCATCTTTTATGCTCCTCATAGGTGGAATAAGCTTCAGGACTCCCTTAAGTTAGACACATTTTTAACCTTACAACATTTTAAGCATCTGTTGAATGATGTTTTATATAATGAATGCTCCTGTTTTTCTTGATGAGTCTGCTTTGTCCCTGTGTAATATACTTGTTTTACTTTTTCTTTGTGTTTTATTTAGTAAGTCATTTGTCTTGTGTTTGTGTTGAATTTATGTTTTGTATAAGAATGTTGATTTTACACTTTTTTCTATAACTTATTTTGATTATGTATTTGCAGGGCACCATTGTGAATGAAAGCTTTGCTCTCAGTTGGCTTTCCCCTGATTAAATAAAGAATATCTATCTATCTATCTATCTATCTATCTATCTATCTATCTATCTATCTATCTATCTATCTATCTATCTATCTATCTATCTATCTATCTATCTATCTATCTATCTATCTATCTATCTACTTTGTCAGCTGTTGAGGGCAACTTCTTGGTTGACATGAGTTGATAAGTTGACAAAGACCTATGTGGGATGGTTATTGCTGGTCGACACACTATTAAGGTGCAAGAACACTAAAAATATCAAATATAGAGGAAGGAGGTCTCTGCACTCATGGGTCCAATGCAAGTATGCAATAATAAAGTTAAAGTTTCAGTAATTGGACTTCATCAGGACAAATGTTTGACATAAGGGAATCCTCAAGCTATTAATGACATTAAATAAAGTGCACCTGTGCTTTTTAATGACAGCACACATGGGAAAACACCGGAAACCCCACAGATACAACATATCACAAAACTCTAAAATATATAAATACAGTTTAAAAACAGTGTATCACCCCTGCTTCCATCCCTGTGTGTGCTTCTTCCTTTAGACTGAGTTTAGTGCTACCACATGCAACAGAGTGCCGATGGCGAGGTGTTGCTTCCTCCTGTGCTTCTCCTTTTAGCTTTTTGTAATGCTACAGAGCTGCCAGCTATACAGTACATACAAAAAGACTACTATTTTCACCCCAAGCTGCCACCATACTGTTCTGACGTCACCACAATCACTGTCGAGGCCCAAGTCTAAAGTGAAGTCTCTGTTCAAAATTAAAGCTTACATAGCAAGGCTGTACATAAAATATAGAATATAGACTATAGAAAACCATGGCTATAGTGTTTGAGGGGTTGGTTTCAATCCTCAAGTTTTGGTTTACTGCTCACTGTTATCTTACTGTTGACAGAAAATCCAAATTTGGTCAAATGGAAGAAGCCTGGAAGGAGGTTAGGAACATATCTCTCTTTGAATGGCATCATTGGAAGTTTTCTGTAGAATTTGGAGGCGAAACACTTGCCGCCCACCACTGCAGACACTACAGCCAGTTTTCATGAGTCTGTTGCCCTTCTGTCCTAAACTTCAAACTAACCAACTTGTCCAGGCTGTCGGTGGAAGAGAAGCAGCTGGTGACTCCATGTGTTTTTGAGGACACACATGGCGGTCTTCACCTAGTCTTCTCAGGCCAGCAGAGGGAGTTGGCAGAGACAAGGACTGTGGGAGTCATTGGGAATTAACAAATAAAGCAAATTTGGAGGAAAATGGGGAAATTAATCTCACCTAGTTTATTTTCTTTTTCTGTCCACTTGAGCTGAAATCCCATTGGCTGTTGCTGTGACTTCTATCCAGATTGACTCGCCCAGTGGTTCTCATACTTTTTTTGTTATGCCTCCCTTTGTGAGACAAAACAATCCATCTCCCCACCATACCCTTTGTAAACTGACGAACTTTATTCAACCGTTACCCTGATGTATTTTGTATTTTAGTTCGTAGTTGACGGCCTAAACAATAGAACACTCATTAAATTCATGGCATTTGCTGTGAAGGATTTGGGTTATAAAACCCTGATTAACTTTGCAAACAGTTTTTTGACACAAAAGAGAAGAGGCTCTCTCACTACACTGACAGCAAACTCAAGAGCAAGATAAAGTTCATGATATTTTGGACATGCTTTTTTATTTCCCTGTCAAAAATGTGCCTTGAGAATCTTGATAGCCTTGCATCATAGCATTCTTGTTGGTTTATTGTTCCCACATTTTAGTTCCATTCCACATTTTTACTACAGGTTATACACGCCCCCACTGCAATGGTTCTAGACATCCCCCATGAGGGTCCATCCCACAGTTTGAGTACCACTGGACGAGCCCCTTGTTGTCTCACCTAGCCAGCTAGCTAGCTAGATGTATACACGTAGATACAGCCGGCTTATGAGATGCGTCTCTGCCGCCGCCATCTTGCAGTGGGGTTCTGGCCAGTTCAAATAGTAGAAAATGCCAGACTTTTGTGCTGCATTTGAATGTTCTAAGGAAAGAAATGCCAAAATCACAGGTGCAAAGTTATTTTACAATATTTTACTAACTGTTGAATTTGATATATCACAATAAGTAATCCTTATTTTAAACTAACATAAAGTTATGTGATTGTTTTCAATTGTGATTGAAAAAGAACATACTTAGAAACTAATTACGTTGGGTAAGTTTATCTCAAATATTACTATAGAAATACTTACTATATATATAATAATAATAATAATATAATAATATTTACTGTTAATAATTACTGTTATTATCTACAGATAGATAGTAAGATAGTATTTTGGTGTGAAAAAACATTCTGTATCATGAATACATGTCTGACATTTGTAACAAACTCAACTGTTGGAAAAGATGTAGAAAATTCAGCAAGTTATGATGATTTTAATTGTGGATAGATCTCCTGCCTTGATAGACTTACATGCATTAGGAGGCGCGGCTAGCCAAGACTGACTAGGAAAAGCTCAGACAAATGCCATAATGTCTAGGGCTAAGGGCTCTGTACTTTTTTGTATTGATGGTAATGTGTCTGTAGCACAGAGTACAGAAAATTGTCAGGTAGTGAAAGTTGACATTGAGTGTCTGGTTGGATTCATAGTTGTGTTTACTTATTTTTGATTTAAATCAAAACTTTGCCCATTTTAGATAATTGTATTCAGAGCTCTTTTACTTATTCTTGTTCTTGTGTTTAGTCATTTGACAACTTTGCCTTTTTCTTTTGTTTCTCAAAGTAAGGATATTAAAAAAAGTATAATTTTGGTATTACTACTGAAACTCTAGTGCAGTATCATAACAGAACTAGTACTGCAAAATTCCAAACGATACCAAGCCCTTCCTAGAATCTCTCTATAGATTCAGGACCAAACAGAATTAGCAGAAAGGGGCGAGTAGGATTTATGTTTTTTTATTTAACAGGTGTTTTTTTTTAAAGTAAAGAGTAGGTGTCAGTATGTCCTAACCTGGTATCACGGCAAAGCGTGTAATACACATGCCAGTCCACCGTGGCAGTGTCACATTTGTCACGTTTTCGACACGATCTCATTCCGCGGTCAAGTGAGCAATAATAAATACTGTATATCCGATTAGACTTTCAAAATAAAGCTTGCTGATAAACATTTCAGGTGACGGTCGCAGTTTGGTTAGGTTCAGGCACCACAACTACTTGGTTAGGTTTAGGAAAAGATCATGGTTTGGGTTAAAACAACTACTTCCTTCCACTTTCGCATGATACTGGGCAAAATGTCCACATGACATTCAGGGGCATCAGCCACTGTCATCTTCGTCCCAAAGTGCCACTGAGCGAGGTTCTGAAGTCAAGAAATAATACAGTGCTTGTACTCTCACTTCTGTGTACACATATGTTATTTGTGTGTGTGTTGGTGTGCCGATGCTCTTCTGTGTCACACACTCCAACTAACAGCCTGTATAATTTCTCTTTTTCTTTGAAGCAAGCTCTCAGTTGTTTTTATTATGGAAGAAAAAGAGTCCCATAATTGGGATAGATATAAGATTATATTGTGTTTCAGAAGAGGCCTTTGATAACACTGATAGTAACTTGGCTTTTTCGTCTTTGATTAGACATGAAAGCCCCATCGGCACAATGTGGCACAGCAGTGAGCTCAGGCTCACTCTGCTGTTTTAATGACCATTTGCTTTCCATTTGCATAATATGTGGCAGTAAATAGAAGCCTTTGCTTTAGATCAAAATAATATTCATGCATTTATGTATATCTATCACTGACTAGACAGAAATGAGCTGACATGAAAGCCAAATTAAAGTTTGATTACAATGCTTGTCAAATCTTTCTGAGGGTTTGTACCTTATCAAGGTTTGGCTTTGATTGAGTTGGTGGTCACATTGAAAGTAAATTGTGTTGTTCGTGTTTGGCTTTGACTCATATTGCCTTTTTAAATGTATCTGACCTTGTAAATCCACACAGGCTTTTGAAAATGACTGAATCTGAAGCTGAGGAACAGTTCCTGAAGATGAACGGGATAATCTCTTTTCAAACTGATGCAGGAAGAGGACTGTTTTGTTTCTGCCAATTCTCCTTTCTGTCTTTCCCACAAACCACTTTCCTCACTCAGACTCAGAGTTTGTCATTGAGAATAAAGGGAATATGTAAATAATACTTTAAAACACACTGAGGTTTTGCCCTCCTTCCTGCAGCTAGAAATGACTGAGGTGAGGCTGTTGAACCTGAGAGGACATGGAGAAACTACAGCCAGGCTTGCTGTGATTTGTTTATTTCTTTGAGGGTGTCTGTCTATCTGTTTGTCTGAGCACCTATATATTTTGTACATTCGATTAACCACAGCATGCCCATTTAATACCAGGGTCTGTGATGGATAGACTTTATTTTCAGCTGGGGAATCAGGAGTCAAGTTTGCAAACTATAACTGCTGCTGTGTTGGAGTGTTTGTTCTCTGGTTTGTCTCATGCTATGTTAGAATATGAGTATGTCATATATAGTATATGTCATATATGTATGTATATGAGTGTGTAGTATGATTCACTGCCAATGTTCTTTATATTCTGGATTCTGCTTGAGTGTCAGTGTTTATCTTTACATAGAAGAACTGCATCCTTTTCTATGTCATTCTCTTTAAGAGCTCAAAGATCTTCAAATCTGGCTGGTGATCTGTCTCTTTTGCCCTAAAATGAGCCTTCCAGGCTGCACACTGCCCCACAGAGTTTTTAGTTTGTAGATCTTGGGGTACCTATTGTTTTTTATTTTTTATCATTATTATTATTATTAGTGTATTTCCATTTGGGATGACTATAATTTTAAAATAAAAGTTTTGGCCCCAGGCTTCCCATTACACTCTGGATTAAAAGAAAGTGTAATGTTGTTATGAGGTCAGTCAATTAGCTGTGGGCTATACCTGCACCTAATATTGTTTACATTTGGCAAATATGCACTACAAGAAGTCATGTTGCATTAGCTACCATCACTTCTTGTTTCCTCTTGTAATCATGACTGTACCATGTATGTAATGAATGACCAGATGGATTACTTTTCATACTGAGGAAAAAAATGAACCTATAGGGAGTGTATTTCGTAATTTGATTTCTGTATGATGTGGTTATGGAAATCTATCTGCTATGGACATAAGAGATATTATCATTGGAAGGAGAAAGTCTTGCTGATTCCAGCAGTATATGTATGGCATTTGTGCATTCTGGTTTGACTGCATGGCTCTGAGAGAAAGTTTTGATTCCAGTACATTTGCACACATTTCCTAAACACATATTTTTTTACACATTGCAACATTTTGTTGGACAAGTAAATATCACCTTTCATTTTTATATGACATACAGGTTAACAACTCTCCATACACATTTGATAAATGTTTTGCCACATTCATGCTGCCAGCCTTAGCTCCCACCACTTCGCTCATACCTGACTGAGGTGCCTGGCTTTTCATGTTGCCCTGTCTGAGTACAACAATGTTCCAATTCTTGAAAAAGCATTATGCATCGAAAAATCCGGGCACTTAATTGACATGAAACCCCCTTTACTGGATCTGCCACTCTCATTCTTTTTTTTTCACCTCTTGGCTTCTCAGTGAAGTGAGTGTTGTTATCAACTTGGACTTGCTGCTCCTGCCATTTCTTTAGTTTTCAGATATTGGATATTGGTTAATCTGTGAAAAAAACAGTTTTTCTAAGATGGAAGTCTCTGTAGAGAAGACATTTTAACTATCAGAGGGCTGGTAAAAACCACCATGGTAACCTATTTCAAATCATAGTTTACCTGTATTCTGTATTTATTTTTCAATTAAATAAACATTGTAGATTTTCTTTTGCCCTAGGCTATTTTCTCTATATTTGCTTGATAATCTCCCAAAGGTGTCTTTCTTGAATGTCGACAGGTGAAACTTTTAAAAGGTGTTATTATTTTTTAACTTGGTCTAACTGTAGCCAGTGCAGCCCTTGTTTTTGTCAACATAACTACTCCTCCTTGGCTCTACCTGAACTACAGCTCACCTTAACACTAAATGGAGTAATTAGCCTGTGGAGACCACCTCCACCTCCACCAGGCTACAAATAGATCCTAACCCACAGAGAACGTCTGGCATCACACACTGGTGTGAGCCACAGGTAGACAGGCCTAATGAATGGAGCCTGTGTGTGTGTGTGTGTGTGTGTGTGTGTGTGTGTGTGTGTGTGGGGAGGAGAAAGAGAGAAAAGTAGTGCTGGGAATGGAACTCTGAGTTGCGAGGTTCTGTCAAATAACTGTCAAATACTGAAAGTTGGAACTGAATTCTTGGCCTGACCATTAAGTTGCTTTATATGCATGCATTTATTCACTGGTGTGTTTTTACAGTCTGTAGTCATTTTTCACAAACAAACAATATGCCAACTGTATAGATGTCCGTTGTGGCTAGCTAGCCACAACCAGTGTTCATATCGTTCACATGTGTGCCTGTAGATGTGTGACAGCTCTGACTTTGACTGATCTTAAAACTTCTTTCGGTTATTATCACATATCTTTTCTCTTTGTTCTTTTTTCCTCAGTCTGTGACGAGATCAACCAGCTAGGGGGCATTACAGCAGAAATAAGTTGAGGGCCCCAGTTGAGCCCGTTAGTGTACACAAGTACCCATTTAGTACAATGCACAAAGTAGAACACACATGGCATTGTAAGTATATTTTAAACCCCAGAGACCCAACAGTACTCATATCTTGAAGTATTACCAGGCCATATGTTTGCCATGTGTCACTTAGTTTGTGGTAATTTGATTAAATGCAAATTAATTTGGAAATATGCACCATATAAGAGTTTTATACAACTGTATTTTTGCCCCTCTACAAGAAAGGCAAATATGTAGAATAAGTACGTTATTTAAAAAACGCAATCACAACAGAAGTGATACTATCCCTAATAAATATAGTGGATGGGCAGATCTTGATATTTCATCATTTGGGGGGGAAAAAAATCACTCCAGGAGAACAGGAGGGAGAGGGGCAGAGAAATCAAAAGTGTTGGCAAACATGGGATATTATTTATCAGAATCAGATCAATTATATATAATATTAATTTATATTGTTTATAATAGATTATCATTGTAAGACGTCGTAGTCCCTCATTCGTCCAGGAGTGTTTCATCGTAGAAAAGGTTTCAGTCGTAGTCATCTGGACACTGTTTTAAGTTTTAAGAGTTGGTTTGAAAGAGGAGTCAAAGAAGCCATTTTTGTGAAAAAAGAAAACCCCTCTTTAAACAGAAATGGTGGTCTGAGATTCAACTTGCCAACTGTTTACCACAGTGTACTAACACTATGGTCAAGCCAATCATATGCTAATCAGGTACTTAACAGTGATGAGGGAGGTGCAGCCAGAAAACAATAGGCCTGATTACTGGGCCATCATGGAAACAAAAGAAGGTCAGTTTCAGGTGAAACTTGGCAGAGTAAACAGCAGACACTCAGGAAGACTCCTCCCTGAGGGCAGGGCTTAAGCAACACCGAGTAGCTTAAATTTCTGAGTTCTCAGACCATTTTCACAATTGAGAATGACTTCCTGATGGGAGCCGAAACGTCTTGATTCTGAAAACAGTGTCCAGATGACTACGACTGAAACCTTTTCTAAGATTATCATTGTGTTTTCTTGCTAGATTCGCTCACGGCACGTGGAAAAAATAGACCAGCGCATCGCAGGGCTTTCGCCTCCTGTGTGTCCCTGGCATTAAGGTTCCTATCAATTCAGCTAATATTATGCTTTTGTGATGCATATTCCTAAATCATCCCAAATGACAATGAACGTGGGACTTCTGGGGTTCTTGGGGGTCTGAGGCCCTGGGATGTTGCCCACTTTTCTCTCTTGGTAATCCAGCCTTGCCTACTGTGAATCTGCTTCACACCCATTGCAATTGCTTTGCCTCTACAATTTGCTTCATGTTCAGTCTGAACAAAACTTTGGACTTATAAACTTTTTTTCCTGATTTGAATCAGATTTTTGAGATACTAGCATTTCTACATATGTGTCTCAGGAATCTGCTGCCTGGCTTATGTGTTTATTGTGTGTCATTATCATTTTCAAAGCTATTTCCATTAACATTTTTATTAGATAACATTGTACTTGTCATATTGCTTAATGTTGTCCTGCTTGGCTATTGTGTGCTAAATCTGTTTTTTCACAGTATTGCTGTCTTTATTTGCTTTATTTGGCTTGGCTACAATAATTGGTGTTATTAGCCTGTTATGTTATTGCAACTGTGTTTTGCTGCTTCCTGTTGCTCTGCATGGCTTGCACATCTTGAGAATGCTGATTATGCTGTTACTATTGTCGCTATGGTATCTTACTGTCCTATGAATAAATTAGTTGAAGGGAAATTTAGGCATTTTTCAACCTGGACCCTATTTCCCCATGTTCTTGTGTGACAATGGGGACAACATTTTTTAAAATTTATCCAGTATTGAGCAAGAGCGCTGCAGCTGGCAGCCACAAATCATGGCTACAATGTAATCATTCTGGGCAATTGTGCAGGTAAAATTACTGTATTTGTCAATGGAGTCTGGTGGCTTTGACAAGAGCGATATAATGGTGGTTTCTGGTTAAAGAAAAAGTATCTTACTCTTTAACAAAAAGGGCTGTCTCTGTAGGGTCCTTTCCATAATGTTGTCAAACACTTATAACATCTGTGCCTGTCAGTGGCAAAAACAAGCACTTTTAGTGGACGTACATGGCGTACTGGCGGCTGCCAGCTGCAGCACTGTCCCTCAATCCTGGACACATTAAAAAAAATTGTTGTCCCCATTAGTCACTCAAAAATATGGGAAAATAGGGTCCAGGTTAAATAATACCGAAGTTTCCCTTTAAGTAATTTTTTTTTAGAGAAAAGGGGGCTTTTGTTTTTACTCAGCAAAGTATCAGTACTGAACCTCAAGTATCAGACACAGCTGATTAACATTTTTAAATGATGCTCAGCTTTATTGGGAAGTAGTGATTATATGTATGAGGGTAATGGATGTCTTGTGTTCTATTACAGCTTATCAAGTTCTTATCCATACACACATGTACAAACACTTATGTATGACACTGAACCTTAAAACTCAGCTCTAATTGGACAGTTTTGTGGGCCTGGTGACCTGTGTTCCTGTTTGGCGTCCAACTTCTATACAGCAATTCTAATAATAGCAAAACCAATAACAATGATAGCAATGCAAAGGCAACAACTACCACAATCACCACTACTGCTACTGAAGCCTAATTTTTTTAAGCCTAATTTTCCCTAATAGCAGCTAAGCTAACTGTGCAGATGAGTTTTGACCCAATGGCTCTCTGTACAAATGCATTGACCTGCATTGGTCTGTTTGTAGCAGCTAACATCCAGTTGGAGATGTGAAAGGGCCTTCTGACTTTATATCTAGCCAGTCAAACTTTCTCCTCTTCTCTTTGTTTGTCTGATCTCTCGTGTGGCACCTGAGCTGGCCAGCCGACTACTCTAGAAGATTTGCTTTCCATTGTAGCTGACCCCAGATTGGCTCTGTGTGGGCTGAAGGTTGGGGGTCAGAGGTCAGGAGGAGAGGGATTTGCTTTAACTACCCCTTCAGCTGCTTGTTTGTTGGCTTGTTGTTTGTCTCGTCCACTTGCTCCAAAGCTAAAGGCTTTCTGTGCCCTTGAAGTTCAACTCTTTTTTTTTCTCTGCTCTTGACTCATTGCTGTTTTGCATAGCGAGATTGAAGAATGTGTGTATATGTACCTGTTTGTGTTTGTGTATATTTATATTTATGTGTTGCGTTGTTGGGTTGCAGTAACAGAAGCCCCAGAATCATGGATTTGTTATGAGTGTGTGTTTCCATCTTGTTAACCACTCATAGTTTCTGCAGTTTACACCTCTGTCAACACACAAGCACACACACATACACACACACACAGACACACACACACACACAGAGACACACACACAAACTCCTGCATAAACACCACAACAAATATCTGGTCACATTGGCTGATTTATCGGCTCAATTAGTGTGAGCTGTGTGTGTGTGTGTGTGTGCATGCGCGCATTCGAGCACAGGCACGAGTGTGAGACAGCAACCTGATGTGTTCATCAATCATGCTGTAACCAGTCTTTGTTTATTTGCATTTAGCAGACTCAAATGGAAGATGGGTTTTATGTACTTGGCAGTGTCACCGCAACCTCTCTCTCCCTCTCTCTTTCTCTCTCTCTATCTCTCTCTCTCTCCATTTCACTTCTCCTTTTCTATCCATCTTTCTTCACTTTTTTCACTCTCCCACTGGAAAACATTTTTCAATTTACTTAGCATTTTTTGCCTCTTGAGTAATCTTAATAGTTTATATCTTTCCTTGATATATAAAAATTCTGAAAAGGGTTATTGATTAGGCTAAATTTAATAATTAGTTTGACTTTTTGCTGTTTAGTTTTACTTTCCTGTTGTATAATATTACTGCACTTGTACTTGGTATAATGTAAATGCATTAAATGCATTGATTCTTTTCCACTTGGTATTAACATGCAATATCTATCTGGATATTTTATTAGGTTCAGGAAAAAAACACATTAATGCAGGTGTAAATACTGCAGAACACATTGCAAACTGAATGCAATCTGATCACCCAGACTACATCTGGAGGCGGTCTGGCTCACTCAACTGAGATAACAAGAATGCTTATACTTGGAGCGGCTGAACCCCAAAATGCTCATGATGATCAGGACAGCACCTTGCATGGTAACTCACAGTGTGTGTGTGTGTGTGAATGGAATAATGAGAGGCAAATTGTAAAGCACTTTGGATGGAAGTGTTACATAAAAATTCAGCCATTAATTAATTCCAGGTGTAAATGCAAAGGCTCATTATCAGATGTTATAAACCAGATAACGTATTCACATACGGGCGGCTGTGACTTCGGTGTGTGAGTGTCTGTGAATGATTAGTTAATTTCCTTGAACTGATGAGCAGTTAGCATCTGCCATCAGTGTATGAATGTGTGTGAATGGAGTGAATGTGATATGTAGTGTGTGAAGCGCTTTGAGTGGTCGGAAGACTAGAAAGCCTCTATAGAAGTACAGTCCATTTACCATTCCTTTTACATACAGATACAGATGTTGATACCAGTTGAAAATAGGGTCTTAGATTAACAAAGTAAAGGGTTAATACAATGTGCCATCATGTGTTCTTTTTGTACGGCTTATACTATATGTACTGTATATAAAGCTTTAATTTGCTTAATTGGGCGGGAAATAAGATGTTTGTACGTGTTCTGTGTCATTCCTTGGTTTTTAAATTAGGTTTTTCAAACTCAGTTATGGTTAACATTAAAAATGATTTAATTGGGCTTTCCTAAGTGATTCCAGAATTTGCCTTGTAGTTTACATAATAAAAAGCATTAAGGACCAATACAAATCACCACAAATATATTTGGAACCCAGCTTTTATAAACAAAATGCATCCTGTTCAAATAAATACAGTTATAAAGCAAATTGAGAAAAAAAATAGGACAGCTATTTCCTCTTAAGTGTACAATTTGTTGATGTATTAATTCATCACACTGACCAAATGATAATATGTTGTCAGCTGTAAAAGCTGGGAGGGTTTTATCGATGTAAATGTGTGTATTGCAGAAAGCATTTCTCAGCACTAGTCAATAGACTGGAGCTGTTTTGAATATATCTGTCTTTCCGCCACTGCCTTTGTAAGTGCCACTATTAACCTTTCTCTCTCCTGACTGATGCTAATGGCTATTTACATTTGCTTCGGCAGCACTCCGACGAAACAGAGTTTGATTACATGTTTGGATGGAAGAAGAATTTCCCTTGGCGTACGCTGTCACAACGTGGCGATAAACCTTAATAATCCCAGAGCCCGTTGGGAAAAATAAAACCAGTTCACTGCTAATGCCTCTCACTAGAATCATATTTATATCTCAAATCTGTTCTTTTGTTTCTTGTCTTTTCTTTTAGTGTCAAAGGGATGAGTGGACGAGGTTAAGTCTATGATTTACTCCCCAAGTCATTCATCCTGCGCTTATTGATTCCATCTCAAATTTAACTTTCAGATTGGCACAGACTCCATTAGAAAGTAATAACTGGCTGGGTCAATAAGTGGGAGCTGTACCAGTAATGTGAATGTAGGTTTATTGGAATGCCCCATTAAGCACTGGCAGGATTGTGGAACGAGGGTGGAGGGTTGAGGAGGGGTTGAACATCTATCATCCTGTCCCGTGTTCAGCCAACAGTGATGGGAACAGAATAGGGGACAAAGCATTCTTCCAGTAAATTCATCATCTCCTCATTTTTATCTCTCCTTTAACAGCAAGTCTCAAGGAGGAGAGGGGTCAGGGTGTATGCACGTCTATGTGTGTGTGTGTGTGTGTGTGTGTGTGTGTGTGTGTGTGTGTGTGGAGGGTACCTACAGTGAAATATGGCCATCCTGTCAGGCTGACCAAATCAGGAATGAGACATCATTCTCCTTTCTCCATGCTCCATGCACAGCAGACAGAAAGATTGAGATATGGCTGCTGATAGGTGTTTGGGCGTGAGCCATTTATAAATGTATATAGATGAGGGGGTAAAAAATGCAAGGAGCTAAATGAAGATAGAAAATAGAGGTGAGCCCAATGGTAATCAAATGAAGCCAAAGTCAGCCTTTCATAAAATATTTGGCCTCCTCCTTCACAGCCATATTGGACTTTATGCAAATGATTGGAGTCTTTTGTTCAGTAATTGTTGTTTTGTCATGGTAGATTGCAGACCTGAGAAAAGCAGCCTGGGATGTAATTTCTCCCTCACATAAAAAAAAACTATTACTGATGGTAAATTAATACTTTTTGAAAGTGAAGGTTTTTGAAATTTGGTGAAATAGGCCAAGTTTGTTAATGCTAGACGAAAGGCCATTAGATAATTTAAATCTAAAGGGCTTCTCCTTTGGAGAGCATAAATTTGCTACATAAATTATATTGCAGTTGACTTTTACATTTAGACTTAAAGGTTGTTCTTGTGTACAAGTAGAATTTTCGGCTTGATTGTTGCACTTCAGAAAAGGTCCAAAGGTTGTTTAACAAAAGAAAAAAAAACATTATACAGTAGATCAAGGTCCACTTACTAGCTTTTTCTGACCTTGTAACTGTTTGGTTTTTTTGGCTCAGTTTGCTTGCTGAGCAAACTCTATCCACAGATGAAGACCATGAAATGTGATTGAAAGCTTCATAAAAAGCTAGTACGTGGATCTTACAATTTTCTTTCAAAAAATCTACTACTATTTACGAGATCATGAATTAACTGCCATGCACAACTAAACAGGTCATTTGTCGTTTTCTTCCCAAACAGCCCATGGGAGTTTTTTTCTGGTCTGGCCACTATCAGAAGTTGTTGCTGTTTTCCGATATGCTGCCTGGTTTGGTTGACTTTAGGAAACTACAATTACTTGGTTAAGGTTAGGGAAAGATTGTGGTCATTGTTAAAAGACACCAATGTTGACTGCAGAAAATGGGATGCAAATCCCAGTCAGACACTTTGTATGTCCAAACATCCATCTCCTCCCTAAAGATACAGTCACAGTAGCATTCTGTTCAACGGAACTTCCCCACACTCAGCCCTGAAAAAGGATGCAATATCATAGTTCCATTGTGGGTAATAAGTATTGAGCAGAGCGATCTTGAACTGTAAACAGTTTGTAAGAGGGATGATAAGGTTTGTAGTCTGGTAGTGTGATATTGTACTAAACAGGGTGATGGCATATGTTATGTCATGATTTACTGATTTCCAAACACAGAGTATCAGTGTATCTACTGACCCACAGTGCACATCTGCACAGTCAAAGTTGAACAAAGGTTAACTCTGACCTGCGAGTTGGCTGGAGGTTGCACCGAAACAGGAAATGTGCTTGAAACAAAGTCCTTTTGGCTTCAATTGAAGTGAATGGGTGATGGAGCAATAGAAGTGTTATGTAATGTCATGTAATGTAATGAGGCAGCTGTGGCTCAGGAGGTAGAGGGGGTCGCCCACTGATCACAGATGGTTGATGGTTCAATCCCCACCTCCTCCTGTCCGCATGTTGAAGTGTCCTTGGGCAAGACACTGAACCCCAAATTGCTCCTGATGGTTAGCTCGCTGCCAATGGTGTGTGAGTATGTGAGCTTTCCACTGTATCACACAGTCTTCATGCCCAATAGTCATCGAATTGTATGAATGATCAAACTTCCATCATAGAGCACTTTCTCGTCCATGTTGCCTTAGAATTTGGAGAACAGCATTGGACCAAATGACCAAAGCTGTGGTTTTTCTGGGGAGGTCAGGGGGGTCACCAAACCATACCATATTAGTGAGATTTCATACTCTGTACCAAAGTGTAGGATGGACAGACATGTTTGCCTTGGGTGCATCAGTTGAAAATAGAACAAGGAATTAGGAGTAAAGCAACCCCACAGCAAGTGGTCAGGACAAAAATAGCCTCATAAGTCAGCCCATATGTTGCCATTGACTGTGTGCATGTGACTTCTTTGGCCATTAATGTTAAATTCTTTTATTTGGTAGCTAGTGCTAACAAATGTTCTCAGAGGCTAAAGAGGTGACATTAAAGAGCTTAGTTTGAGTCCCGGAGACTGTAACATGTAGAGAAATGAGAGCCAGTCTGCCATTGTAGAATTAGCGTGACCTTTTCTGTCCCCAGCAGGACCAAATGCTGGAAGAAAGCTTCATTTCAACTCCTCCTCAATGTGATCAGCAGACTTTCATGTGGTATAACTTACCCAATTATGAACCACACAGAGATGTAAATTTCAAAACTTTTCTAACAAACAAATTCATAAAAAAAAAGGTTTTTCTATATGAATTAGACATGCTTTTTGAGATTTGTACCACAACTCCTCTTGTTGCTGACAAGTTACAGCCCTTCTTTTTCCACTGAGGGCTTTCAATGTGATTAAAGGAGTTTGCCTCCCTTCCTCTCAGGGATATTAACATGTTATTTGGAATATTAAGTCATCACAGGGCTGTCTGTGTGTCTGTGTAGTCACAATCGTGTGAACACAACACAAGATCAGCCTGTGATAAAAATGCGCATTTCTTTATAGATTTGCATATAGACTGAATGAGGACAAATACTTTTTTTTTACTTTTATAACACCTGAATCCTTTACAATGCAAAAGTCATATACATTTAACCAGGAATAACTTCTTAATAATTGCATTAATTATCTTTGTCAATGAACTACTTTACTACTAATACTTTGTATGGTATATGCATTAGGCTCATATAAATAATGATCATTTTTCAACCCTGTTAACTGAACAAACTGACCTGACACAATGAAACCCATTCTCATTCCCAGGTTGTCAAATATCGACTTTTTGTCACGCCCCTAAAGGTACCCTTTAGTGTCTCTATGAGACAGTCTGTATACAAATCCTTATATACAGTACATAGATATATATCATTTAAATTATACTTACTGTGAAATTATTTTCTGTGCAATTACATTTATTTACATTGTGCAACTACTCCTGCTGTATCGTGTGCAATCAGATCTTTATACAATTCACCCATATATATATAAATATAAAATATATATATATACATATGTATGTTAATGCTACACATGGCATGTATTACATGTTTGTGCAAGTATTCTGTGCATGATTCATCACATAAATCTGTATAAATGACAGGTGTATATAGTGTTTATAGCTCTTATTTTCTATTCTCTATTTCTATTTTGTGTATTTTTTATCTATCAACCTTTTTCCTGTACGTGTTGAATCTTGAGCTGCTGTAACAAGCAAATTGTTGGCCTTTCCAACAATGTATCTGGTTTAGCTCCAATATTTAAAATTAAGCTGATTTGTAAAAAAAACAAAAAAACAAAAAAAAAACTTTATTTCTTGATGGCTGTAACATTTACCTATTTTGTTGCTTAATTATCTAGGATACTTGTGTTTTTGAGTGGGAAATGTTGATTCATTGAAAGAAAACCTTAACATGGGAATTAACGGTGAGGAAAATATTTCAGTTCTCCAAGGGGACTGATGCTCACAGTGTCTTATAGCACCGCGGTCAGGTTAATATTGGAGTGAATGGATGGCCGGAGCACTTCCTCTGAGCGTCTAAAATTGCTGCAGATGGTTTTACATTGGAGTTATTGGAAAACTATTGAAAAGCCCGGTGCATCTCATACAGACTCTAAAGGGTACCTTGTGCGTCTGTATGAAAAGCCAAGGGGCGTGACAAAATGTCGGTATTTGACGACCTGGGAATGAGAATGGTAAATGGACTGTACTTATATAGCGCCTTTGTAGTCTTTCTGACTAGTCAAAGTGCTGCAACTACATATCACATTCACCCCATTGCTCATCAAAGTAATTAATCATTTACACACATTCACACACCGAAGGCACAGCCCTCGGGAGCAATTTGGGGTTCAGTGTCTTGCCCAAGGACACTTCGACATGTGGGCTGAGGGAAGCCGGGATCGAACTGCCGACCTTCCAATTGGTGTCGTGTGCTGTGTAGTGGTATGTGGACCCAACTGCAGCTGACCAGGAAGCGGTATGAGGGTGAAATAGCCGGATGGCTACAGTGTTTATTGAGGGTGATGTGGTTTACAGGCAGGTACAGGCAGACAGACAGGTAACAAACAGGCAACAAGAAAATGGGTTACCAGCTGGCAGTGGTGGAAACAGGGAAGTGAGTCCAATGTGGCTAAACAGTCCAATATGGAGCAGGCAAAGTTCAAAATCCAACCAAGGTCCATGGGAGACAAAGAATCCAAAACAGAAGTCACGGTAAGAAGCCAGGGAACTGGGCACAGGAACCAGGTACAACAAAAAGTGCACCAAATGGCAACACACACAAATGTCAGGGCCACTCACAAGACAGGCACAACACCAGACAGAACTCACAGAGTCCTCAGCCATGCCTTTTGCACCACCAGGAAAGGAAAAACAAAGAAACAAATGGTTAATATAACAGATACTTGATATTGTAAACCTACAATGTTAAAATCATATATATATGTTCATATAAACAATGTAAGGTTAAAAGCAATTAAACAAATTCCAAATTAAACAAACAGTGTGATGTTAATTGTTTGGGTGTGGTTGACTGCAAATGATATGTACCAATGTAGGTAGGAAACTAATGAGGTCCGAGAGTGTGAATTGGGACAATTTTACCATGTGTGGCTGTGGCCATCACAATATTCATAAATGCTATGCTTTTTCTTCTATACGTTTAAATCATAATGGTAATCCACCTTAGTGAAAAGTTAATTCTAGGCTGACCTGTAAAAAAATATTCTCCATGCTTCTTCAATCTTAAACTAGTAGCTACAAAAGCAAAACCACAGAAAATGGAAAAGAGCAAGAACTTTAGGGCTTAATGGCTTTAAGGTGATGGAAAGATGTTACGATTCTGAAACAATCTTCCTATAGCTCAGTTTCCAAATCCATTAGCTACAAGTACTGTGGGCCACACAAAGTTCCAAAAATCACAAATTGGGTGTTTAATGGTTTATTTTCTCTGAGATGGAAACATGAAACTGTCTACAGATTTTTACTTAAAGGAAACTATAGCTCAAAGAGAACTCACTTTGAGGTTCTAGGACTCAGAATACTGTTTTGACTTCAAAAAATGAAATGTTTCAATGTAGGGCTAAACAAACATTAAATTGTGCTAATTTGTCTTAAATTAATAAATTGTGGTCGCAATAGCTGGATTTATTTAGTGAAATGTCAAAATAAGCTTAATTGTCAAATTTTTCCATATCTTTTTTTCTCCACTTCAGTGTTTTCAGTGTTGGTGTTGTGGGGACAGTGGAATTTAAAGCTCCATCAGTTTTTCCTTCATGCAGACGTGTGTGTGTGTGTGTGTGTGTGTGTGTGTGATAGCTGCCGCTAATCAGTCTCTTCACTGCTCTGGCATTGAGTGTGAGGTGTTTAATTCTATCAGACAGGATTACATGAACACACAGCAGAGGAGCAGCTCACTTGGTGGGCTGACTGATCGGTGGGATTTCATCACTGACAAAACAGTTCTATCATCAAACTGGAAACCCCAAACTCCAGTTGCTCATATCATGACAGACGAGGCAGCTTTGATCTCATCTCCTTTTTTAAACTACAGTTTTCATCCATTACCTGAATTCAGTAAAGCCACTCTGTTATTCTGTGGAGCTACCTGTCTAGACTTTACCGAACAATGCCTTTCAGGCTGAATTGTTTCAGAAGACTACATTCAAAATGTAGTGAAAACCAACTAGTCCTACATTTGCTCACTTGTAACCATGATAACTTTGCCTCACTTAAATGACAGCCTCACTTTGTTTGACTTTTGACCTGTATTTTGTTTGTATTGATGGGAGTTACATATTGTATATACCGGATAACCAATTTGTGGATCTGAAAATGTGCCTCAGGCATCTGAAAAATGCTACGACAACAATTATACAATCTTTACCTGGCGAATAAGAGTCTTTTCAGACAATTTGGGAAGTTCTATGACTTATACTTGCTTGCTCATGGTGGGATTTGTTGGGTCTCTGTAAATAATATAAAGAGTATGGTCTAGACCTGCTCTATAGTGCAATGAGAACTTCTGTTATGAATTGGCACTATATAAATAAAATTGAATTAAATATATCTACTCCTAGTGACAGTTGAACAATATGATGATTAATCCATCTTTGCTAGATATCTGTGCTCCTCAAAGGATGAACCCTCTCAATTTTGGACATGCTCTGAAGTTTCCTCTTGGTCACC
The DNA here is from genome assembly GCA_027580175.1 of Siniperca scherzeri. NCBI lineage: Eukaryota > Metazoa > Chordata > Actinopteri > Centrarchiformes > Sinipercidae > Siniperca > Siniperca scherzeri. The sequence continues at coordinate 4,770,277 of CM050843.1, read as the reverse complement.
TGCAGGCCAAAATGTGAACTTGGCACACAAGGTTTCTTATAACCTAACAGACAGATTGCTGTGAAATCTGCTGGGCATATTCATGTTTCCAAGAGGATGAGCCCGTTTGAGTTGAATGACCCATAAACCTTTCCTTTACCCCAACCCTAAGAACACATTTTCAAATCAAGTAAACATCTTAGAATAGTTAAATCACCACTATGCCACTGGCATGGCTTTGGGCTTTTATCTTGCTATTCCCTTAAGTAGGGCGGTTAGACTACAATTCTGAGGAAGAGACACTTTATCAGATATTGGGCCTGTGATTCACAAACTGTAGCACAGGATTGCTAGTGCTGGTTCACACACACACATTGTCCCACCTCCCAAGCCCATCCCTTGCCACCTCCACCCCTCATCTCCCTCCATAATTAGATTGGGCTGCTCCCAAGAGAAATACATTTGCCAGGTAGCTTTTTTTTATCTGTCGTTCCAAGGAGTGGCTCCAGCGATTCTAAGTCATTTATTAGCTGGATTCACCTCACCACTCCCACACCTTATCGCAAATTGCTGTGAGCAGGTTAACACTAAATGTCTAATCGACAGAATATTTATGCATTTCCACCAGTCAGTCAGTCTGGCTGTGAGGGGCTGCTGACTTGTCCAAGAGCCGTGTCATGGAGAGACGCATCGCCGGGGGGAAGAAAAGACAAATTTGTTTTTCATGCTACAGTGCCTTACTTGCCAAGGATGTTTTTCCCCCAACCACAACATCAAAAGTGTTTTCAAAGTGTCTTGGAAAGATATTTTGGATGGTCCAGAAAATCATTGGGGTTATTACTTGTATATTAATGGTAATTAGTTTGGGCCAGAAAAGCACACAAATCTTTACAGAGCATGTTTAAATCTGGTATTAATATTTATTTCCTCCCATATTTCACCTAAATAAGTGGTTTCTATGTATGGTGTGACAACTAGCCTGTAACTGATGATCAATAAGTTTCTTAGTAATAACTGTGGCTAAGTGCCTGCAATTGTGTGTATTAGGGCATCTGTGCCTAAGACCAACCAATAATAAGGCCCTCTTAATGTTTTAGGACAAGCAAATTCAATTCAATTTATATAGCGCCAATTCATAACAGAAGTGATCTCATTGCACTTTTCCTATAGAGCAGGTCTAGACCATACTCAAATCCCACCATGAGCAAGCATTTGGTGACAGTGGCAAGAAAAAAACTTCCTTTAAGAGGCAGAAACCTTGGACAGGACCAGACTCAATCCGCCGCTGCCATGTTACGTTTTGAGTGAGAGAGAGAGAGGTTTAGAGAGAGAGAGAGGTTTTGGGGGAGGGAGGCACAATGCAAATACCACCTAGAATTTTTAAAATAGTAATAATGTAATTGTAGTGGTAACATTGATATTAATAAATTAAAAATAGGAATGACAGCTATAGGAATAATAATGACAGTATTAGTAACCAATAAGTTGTCGAGCAGGAACACGGGGGCAGCAAGTGGCCCACAACCACAGATCCAGTCTCTGCAGCTCCGGAGGCAGAAATACCTGCTGAAAGCGACAGAAGGAGAGAAACGAGAAAGCACAGAACTACGGGAGAGAGCAGATGTTGAGTTAGTAACATGCAGTAATAGGATAAAAATGCATACATAGGGAGGAGAGAGGAAAGAGGTGCATCATGGGAAGTCTCCCGGCAGTCTAGGCCTATAGCAGCATAACTAAGGGATGGTTCAGGACTCACCCAAGCCAGCCCTAACTATAATCTTTATCAAAGAGGAAAGTCTTAAACCTACTCTTAAATGTGGAGCTGGTGTCTGCCTCCTGAACCCAAACTGGGATCTGATTCCATGGGACAGGAGCTTGATAACTGAAGGCTCTGGCTCCCAATCTACTTTTGGAGACTCTAGGAACCACAAGTAACCCTGCATTCTGGGAGCGCAGCATTCTAGTCAGATAATAAGGTAATATGAGATCTTTAAGATATGATGGTGCCTGACCGTTAAGAGCTTTGTGGGTGAGGAGAAGGATTTTAAATTCTATTCTGGATTTTACAGGCAGCCAGTGCAGAGAAGCTAATATTGGAGAAATATGATCTCTTGTCCTAGTTCTTGTCAGTACATGTGCCGCAGCATTCTGGATCAACTGGAGAGTCTCAAGGGACTTATTCGGGCAGCCTGATAATAAGGAATTGCAATTGTCCAACCTAGAAGTAACAAATGCATGGACTAGTTTTTCGGCATCATTTTGAGACAGGATGTGCCTGATTTTTGCAATGTTGCGTAGGTGAAAGAAGGCAGTCCTTGAAGTTTGAATATTCCTTACAGTGGTGCTAGAGGCCAGGGCAATGCTATCTAGAGTAACTATATATTTAGATAATGTGTCTCAGAGGTGTTTGGGGCCAAGTACAATAACTTCAATTTTATCAGAGTTTAACATCAGAAAATTGCAGGACATCCAGGTTTTTATGTCTTTAAGGCATGCTTGAAGTTTAGCTAACTGGTTAGTTTCATCTGGCTTGATCAATAGATATAATTTCGTATCATCCGCATAACAATGAAAGTTTATGGAGTGTTTCCTAATAATATTGCCTAGAGGAAGCATATATAAGGTGAATAGAATCGGTCTAAGCACAGAACCTTGTGGAACTCCGTAACTAACTTAACATGTACAAACTGAGATCGATTTGATAGATAGGATTTAAACCAGCTAAGTGTGGTTCCTGTAATGCCATTACATGTTCCAGTCTCTGTAATAGAATGTGATGGTCAGTGGTTTTGAACACAGCACTAAGATCTAACAAGACAAGTACAGAGACAAGTCCATTGTCTGAAGCAATTAAAAGGTCATTTGTAATTTTCACCAGTGCTGTCTATGTGCTATGATGCACTCTAAATCCTGACTGAAAATCCTCAAATAAACTATTGTTATTTAGAAAGTCACACAACTGATTAGCGACTGCTTTCTCAAGGATCTTAGAAAGAAAGGGAAGGTTAGATTTAGGTCTATAAACCCCTGGATGAAGAGTGGGCTTTTTAAGAAGCGGTTTAATTACAGCTACTTTAAAGGATTGTGGTACATAGCCTGTAAATAAAGATAGATTGATCATATCCAATAACAAAGTGCTAACTAAGGGTAAAACGTCTTTAAGCAGCCTAGTTGGAATGGGGTCTAAGAGACAGGTTGATGGCTTAGATGAATTAATCGTTGAAGTTTGTTGAAGAAGGTCGATAGGAGCAAAGCAGTCAAAATATATATCAGGTTTTACAGTTGTTTCTAAGGTTCCTGTATTTGAAGATAAATTGGTACCGGTTGATGGCAGGACGTGATGAATTTTTTCTGTAATAATTAAAATTTCATTATTGAAGAAACTCATAAAGTTGTTACTAATGAAGGCTATAGGAATAGGAGTTTCCCTACGGGGATCAATAAAGTATTTCTGATTCTGAATACATGGTTCAATAGAGCTACGACTCTCTGTCAGCCTGGCTGCAATGCTGAAAAGAAACCTGGGTTGTTTTTATTTTCCTATATTAATGATTAGTGAGCTGCTCTGGCATTATGGAGGGCCTTCCTATATGTTTTAAGACTATGTTGCCAGACTAAACGAGATTCTTCCAGGTTGTTGGAATGCCATTTCCTTTCAAGTTTTCGTGATGTTTTTTTTTTTTCATGTCTACCCTGTTCAATGTAACTGCTTTCATGCAGAGATGGATTTTGCGGAGACTACACATCTTTTTTTCAGTACTTTCAGTTATTTAGATTCACACTGGGACTCGGTCCAGCTAGTGTTTTTTTTTTTTTTTTTGTTTTCTGAAAGACACAAGAGTATTCAGGTTTCTGTTTGCAGATTTTAGTTCAGATATTCACCTGGTGTAAGGGCTTGTGTTGTATTTATTCCTGAAATAAATATAAATACACAAGCTGATCCTTTTTAAACTCTTGAACACATATTTTCCCCTGACATTGCCCTTAAAGTAAAAGCATTTGTCCACACCATATTATGCTATATATTCTGTTGTCTTCTGCTTCTTCCAACATGTAATTGAAATATGTAATACTAAGGACTTGGTTAGCTAGGAATTTTTTAATTAGATTAGTTCATTTTAGTGGAATTGTACCAGTGGATTTGATAGCAGTATATTTGCACTTTGTGTATACATTTTTGCTACTGACCAATTCGAAACTGTAATGACAGTGCTGACCATTGAGGGATGAGCCTATATAGGCTGTGTTGCACCATCCAATTGTCAACCCGATCTCCTAAAAATCATGTTTATGCCCACTTGTAATTTGCACCAACAAATATGTTTTGACAGAAACGTAATGCCACCTGGATTACGTTTTTAATCATTTTTAAACATTTTGAACATTTTTAATGTTTTTATGAAACATATGTGCAAAGGTGCAACATGTTCATACTGAACAAATCCCCAAAACCTTTACTGACAACTTATTTTCTTTGTTTTTCTACAATATCTGCTCATGGTTAGTAAAGCATGATTGACATTTTTATGGTTTTTAGGCAATCAAAAGCACTTGGTTAAGGCTGGGAAAAGATAGTCATCTTGGTTAAATACTGAAAAAGTCAACAGTGACAAGAGAGAGGACGTGTCCAGTCCTGCGCTTTGCACACCAACCATCTACCCCATCTTTCTTACAATTTAAGAACTAGTGATGCGTGAGTCATGAGTGAATCGTTCAAATCGAATGACTCTTTTTACTGACTTGGGTGTCACAAGTCCTCATCTCCAGTAACTCGTTAATTGACTCGCCCCTCCTGCCTGCTACTAGCTAGTGCAAACTGCGAAGATGAGGCGAGACCATGTGTTACTCACACTATTGTGCAACTCTTATATTAACTGTATTTGTTGAAATGTATCAAGTTCAGAATCAGAATCAGCTTTATTGGCCAGGTATGTGTACACATACAAGGAATTTGACTCCGTTTTTTTGTTGCTCTCAATGTGCATACAGAAATAGACATGAATACAGCTAAAAATAAGGACAACAAGCTCAACGAGGTAAACAAACATTAAACTACAATGTGCATATAGTTTTTTTTTTAAGTACAAAAAAACAACTAACATTTATATTAGTAAGATAATTTATTGCAGTGGTGCAGAATGCAAATGGTGCTGAAATAAAAAGGATTAATGTAACAAGTTGCTTTATATACATGAGGTAGGATCAAGGTGAAAAGTTGAAAAGTAGAAGTTGAAGAGGTAAACCAGTAAGGTGTGAAGTTAGTGTCTGAGCTGTCTGCTGCTTTGCACAAGCCCTGGCTGGATTAATGCGTAAAAGTTAATTTGTGTTTGTATATCTCAGAGAGCACTGGAGACATGTTGCATTCACACTCTGGTGGTAAAGCGTGTCTCTACTCACCTCCAAAAAGTGGTTTGGTTGATCCTCTCTTTCATGCATCTCGCTTGCATTTACACCTTAAATTAATGCATTTTTATTTTCCACTGCCTGAATGCAGTCTGATTACCCAGGACACATGTTATTGTCAGGTGTAAAGAGGGTCAAAAACACACATTTGTGAACAGATGAACACACACAAACATATATACCCACAGCAATCAGCCAGCCAGCCTGTCAGCCATCTTTGCCAACATGGTGTTTGCTTTAAAAGCCTTGTCACCAGCAATTTGTTTTCCAGCCAGGGAACAGCAGCTTTGTCATTAGCCAGTAGCAGGTGACTAGGTCCACATCCAGAGCTGTGGGGGACAGGGCTGGGGGGGAAGAGGAAGACCCCAGAGGGGGCATTAATCGAATTTCTCACTGTCCAGCACTCCAGCGCATCCCCACTATACGAGATTATGCCCTGCAAACTCTCATTGCCTGCCAAAAACTCTGTTTATCAGCTCACTGAGGCCATTTCAAATGCATCAGCAACAGCTTGGCATGATGCATCTTATCCATTGAGGTGTCTTAATCTTGTCAGGAGGTGGGCACCCCAGGTCGGTCAAATCTCTATTTTTTACGCCTCCTTCCTCCAAAGTCATATACTGTATGTCAGGGTCAGGTGGGGTCAAGGAAGTGAGAGAGGGGAGGGAGGGAGGTGAGAAACAAAGATGAGTGAAACAAGGATACTTGAAGGAAGAAAAACAGGTGGAGTCAAGACAAAGTGAGACAGAGCTTCACAGTGTCAATGAGGCATCACACCTGCTAATCTGCCAAATCCAATAGCAGGGCAATAAGCGGGAGAAACAAATGCTAAAGTTTAGCAGATAGTGGTCTTTTATTAAGAATTGGATATTTGGTAGTCAGTGTCACCCACCTCTGACAATGGATGGATGTTTCTGCATGTCTGTCCCAACTACCCCCACCACACCAGAGAACTCACTGTGAAACCTGAAACCTGGCTTAAATGGATTATTACAACATGGGGTATTTTTTGTATGTTTGTCCATTGTTTCTTTTGGTTGCCTTTTTGTGAGTAATTTCTGGAAACACTGTGTCATCACTACAACAAAGTCCGAAAGGGCAGAAACACGAGCAGTCAGACGATCAAACAACAGTTTAGATGCATTATCTCAGCCACTTTATTTGGAGTTGAAAATAATTTTATTGTTAGCTTTTGTTTTGTCTTTCTAATATGTCTAACCTTTTTGTTTCCATCCTGTCTAATAATCTGCTGGCTATCTTGACACATCAAACATTTTTTGTGATGGGGATGAAGGCCAAAATACAAAAATAATACATAAGTTGCTATATATATATATATTATTGGACAGAGAGGATTGGAGTGGACAAAGTCGTCTTGTCATTTGCGCTCTGATGTAGGATTTCCCAAACTCCTGTATTTTCAGCAGTCTTTTGTCTTGCTGCCTGTGTTACCGGCGCCAGCCCTAGGGGAAGCTGGGCGGTAGCAAGTGGCACACAGCTAGGGTTAGACTGTGTAGCCTAAAAGGTGTGGTGTAGCTGTGGAGAGACGAGGAGGAGACGTTTTAGTCTTGCCACAGCTTGTTTAATTCTGACAATCATTCAATTATCTCATTCTTACAAAAATCAATTGATAAAAAGATAAAGGACAGTAAATAAATTAACACAGATTTGGTAACAAACATAAAATATCTAAATTGGCTAAAAACAATAATAGACCACCAAATAAACCATAAAGTGCAAATAAAAATACATACTATAACATTTCTCTTTCATAGCTTTACCACATACACACACACGCAGGTCGGCAACATAAAGAAAAGGCGCCTCGAATGGCGGCAAAACTGTCTCCTACCGTCTGAACAGTTGGCATGGCGGCTGCCTTAAACTTGAAATTTCAAACATTTACAATTAAAACTCTCTAAATTTGCACTACTACTAAGCACTTGAGCGAATTGGATCGCTTAAATAAGGCTTTAAACACATTATAGCTACACGATTGACACTGAACATGGCGGACTTGTGGTGAAAACAAGACGACATGAAACAGTAACAAAACAAATACATTTTACTTTAAACTAAACTCTCTGACACATTTAGTTTGTACAAAACCTTTACACAGCAATTTGAAGTGTGTTTGGACCAAGTTTGAGTTAATAAAATAACTTTTCAGTCATACCTGTGGAGAGACGAGGAGGAGACGTTTTAGTCTTGCCACAGCTTGTTTAATTCTGAAGCGGCACCTGTGCTTCGTCCCTCTAGTCCCCACAGTAGCGCTTAGAGCGCCCTCTAGTGGTGTGGATGTACCCAAAATAAAAGACACATTAGAAAATACAAAAAAATAAAGGGGGTGTCTGTTTCTCCATAAAACTTTAGATGTAGCCTTTTCCAACCTACTACACCTGCAGCCTTTTCTCAAACAAAGATTGTCTCCTTGTTGTAGGCTAATAAACAACCACATATGTGCATAGCGAGTATGTGGTTGAGTACAAGTAAGAGAGAGTGAGGAGTGAGAGAAAGAGAGCGCGCAGCAGAAAGTGACGGTGAATGGAGCAGAACAGAGGAAAAGGTTAGCAGTAAGTTTTTTAATGTATAGTTTAGGTTACAGTGTGTCAGTTAATAAATGCTGCAGCTTCTCAAGTCCAAGAAATGTCTCGTTTGTTTCCCAACCGCTGGAAAAGTGAAGGGAGTTAGCCCCGAAGCCCCAGTAACAATCCCACCTACACTTTAAGAGTACTGTCTGCGGTGGAAACATAAAACTGATCTAGGGTCTAGGTACGTGTAGGTACAAGTTAGGTACGGGTTTCAAGGGTACTATACCGAAAGTGTTTGGTGGAAACGCGGCTATAGAAAAGCAAGAGGGCCTGTATTAGTATTGGTGTGTTGTTTCAGGTCCCAGTGAATGAAGTACCATCCAGGAAGGCCAGTTTGATGGAGCCATGACTTTGCAGGCTTATCAGACACCTAAACACTGCACAACAGTTTTATGATAGTAAACTTTTTGTCACATTTTGTCACAACGAATATGAGGTAAACAGTAGAATGACCTCATTCACGTTACATTGTAATGTACTAGGAACATAACCTTGAGCAGTGTGATTCCAGATGACGTTGCAATGTGGCAAAAATTTAACCATTTTCAACTTTTTTGCCAGACAAATATATATATATATACACACATATTTGTTGCTGGCCCCCACTCCATTGGAACCTCCACTGTGCCAACACTGTGGTCTTATTGCAATTAATTAAGGGTGCTACACTACTTCACACACAATATTGGTCTTAACATAGCCTTTGTGCTAAGCTAGAGGTCAAACACATCTTGGGCCTATTCCTATGTTCTGGACACAGAGAGATGCAACTGAACTTGATCTTTTTGTTTTGACCCAGAGTAAGACAGCAAATAAGCAATTCAGGTTTTCTTGACATTTAATTTTTTTTCCTCATCATTGTGAACATGGTTTCATGTGTAATTATACCAAAATGTTACTATAAATTTTACTTTTAAAGATTTGAATTACTGGCTCACAATGTCTGTTCCTGTCTGTGCCATTTCAACCTTGGGTTCTAGAACCCATGTTGTTCACTTTCAGTGAATGGGTTGATTATTTATTTATTTTAAATACTTTAATTTTTTTAAAACATTTGAGATATATCATTTCGATATAATCCATTAAAAACTGATTCTTTGATCCTGACCACATGGCACATTGAGATCTGTAATTGCAGGGGTCATGAGGTTTAGGGTCTAAAAAAGGGGTGGCCACAGGCCAGAAAAGAAAATGTTGAGAAATACTCAACTTTAACAGCTTAAATGGAACATAAAAATGCCTTCAGCCTTTAAATACCCACTGGTTGAACCGTGCTGGACTGTTTTTACTCTCTAAAACAAAAAAACAATCCTTAGTCTCTTATCTCAGCAGTTGAAATGCATAATGGGAAGGGCAGGAGATCGGGAAATCCAGGTGTGTGTATGTGTAGGATTAAAGGAAAACACTGCATGGAGCCTAATGTGGAGACTAGAAGCAATGATTCACTAATCCTGGGCTGTTAATGAACGGGTCTGTGTGCCCCTGGGCTCAAAGGTATATTGGTAGAGGAGGCTAGGTATTGAATCAGCTGACACGCAAGGTTAACTCTTTGGCGAGGGAGAGGACAGAAGTGTGCCCAAAGGCTATCGATTCACAATCACTCATCTGCTTGGCCTTCCTTATCTTCCACTCTGACACCAGTATGTATTTGATTTTTCTTTGCCTCATTTTCTCTTTTTTCCTCTTGTGTTTTCAGCTCTAGGCACAGTTTTACGCAGCATTGCATTTTTTTTTAGGCATTTAATAACCCAGTCAATTTGGACGTTCAGATAAGGGCAGTTCTGTTCTTCATCACATTTTATGATAATGCCTCTCTTTAGTGCTACATGGCGCCCGTCTTTCTCTTCGTCCAGCCTGACAATTCCTTTTGTTCAGCTGGGAAAAAGTAAGCCGCTTAACTTCATATTCAGTCCTACCCTTCAATTGAATGGGCGATAATTGCTGGGTGGAAGGTGTCTCGGCTTGATGCAATAGGTGTTAATCTGTTCACCATCCCAGATGATGCAAAGACAAAGTAATGTGAGTGGGGTTTGATGTACAGCTCTTTGTTCAATACTTCAATGCCCACAACACACACACTTTCACACACACACACACACACACACACACACACACACACACACACACACACACACACACACACACACACACACACACACACACACACACACACAGGTTTGGCTTCAGTAACATGTTTTTATGTATATAATAATCTGATGCACTATACCAGTTACGTTATTATATTTTACATTTACATTTTGTCCTGGAGCTGCGATAGATCTGCCTGCTTACCACCCTCTTAAAGTCACTTTTAGTTGCCAGCGCTGAAGCGATTAGTTGATTAATTGATTAATTAACTGACAGAAAATTAACCAAACCAGTTATTAAGTTTATGGTGAGATGTGAAACAAATTGGTTGGAGGAAGAGCGTCATCACTCAACAATACAGGACCACACAGGACCATTCTTAAAATAGGTCTCAGAGATAGGTGATTATATTCAAATGTTTAAAGCAGTTATAATCAATATTTTTATAATAACAATGTATCAAATGACAATGTGACAATGTGAAAGGGGTTACTTGTAGTGCTATACCTACAGATAATTATAACCCCTTGGATTTACGGAGCTTAAGCTCGTTGTTTAGCTCTCCAGACCACACCACTTTACTTTTTTGGCTCACTCTCAGAGCTCTTATAGTGTCGTTTTCAGTTGCAGCAACAATCAGCAGATAGACACAGTTAGCTATTAGCTGGTGAACATAATGCAGCATTTAGCAGATAAAGAGCCAGATATTTCCTTCAGGAGTTCGTAGAGATAAAAAGAGAGTAAATATTGGACTTATATTTGCCAAACGGCAGATGTGAATGACATGTTATGAATGAATGATATGATAATGTTGCTGCACTTCACTTCACACTGCACTTCATTCATTAAGTGAATAACTTGCGTTCACTTTTTTCAAGCATTTCCAGTGTCAAGGGTGCTGCTCTTTTCCTTCACAAGTGTATCTTAACTCAGTCACGGCTGTCTTTTAAATTCTTTTCCATACCTGGCTTTTACTATTTTGTTTTATTTATACATTCTATGTCCTTTATATAGTATATTGTATATATGAGTGCTGAGCAACTGTATTTAAACCAATTAGAGACTTTATTTAGAAGTGCATAGCTGCTCTTATGACTGTCTCCTGACTGTTGTGCTCTTTAATAGATAGATTTTATCAATTCAATTCCATTTAATTTTGCCATCATCACTCCACTTGCAGCTTTTCTCATTGGTGGGAGAAAATCAAGACCTACAGCCCTAAATATAATACTTCTTTGCTATACAATCAGCTGCAGCGCTACGACCAAGCCAAAACAAACCAAAACAGCCTCGTAGATCAAGCGGGTGTCAAGCTGAGACATTACAAACACAAGTATAGGCTGCTCAGAGCAGATTGCCCTTTCAAAGGCATACTGATTAGATTTGAAAACCAGTTACACTTTTAACTCCCAATTAAGCCACATTTGTACTGAGTGCAAGGCTTAACCGAGTTGTTTGACTTAACAGTGTCTACCGAATGACTGCACAATAATGTTTGCCTAATTAAAGCAGCCACTTAACCACAGGAGCTCTGAAAAAATCACAACCACTACTCCTAATAGGGCACATTCACTAGTCTGAAAAGCCCAGGCTTTGTGTAACATCCGCTATATTGTCACTTTCTTGAATGCAGTGTGCATTAGCTCATGCAGCTTTTCTGTGCCTAAACTGCTCCATTGAGAGATCTTTCTGAAGTAGAGACACCTGTCCAAGGCTGCAGAGTACAGCAGACATCAGACAATGGACACATGGTGCCATGGCTGTTTCTAACCGTTTCTGTGCCCGGGGCCAGACACCCACTGTCCCCCGGCCCCAACCCCCAAAACATAATGCACATTTGGCATTATGCTTCAGTTTAAATGCCAACTACCCAGGGCCATAGCTGCCATTGAGGACACTGAGGTTATGTCTGCAGTATTTTGTCTGGAAATTTGGGGCTTTTACCAACCTGAGGGGAGTTACATTCTACATTAATATACTAGTTTTAGTGTCAATATACTTTTAGGCTGACAAAAAGTAAAAAAATCTGTCAGAGCTGTTAGGGGGGTGGGAGTGTCAGTGGTTGTGGTAACCTCAGGGGCAGGGGGTGGATGAATGCATTTTTTTAATATGAGATACATGTTTAAGCTAAAATGGGGGAATTGCTCTTTAACTTTGACTATCCCAACCATCGCTTTTTAAAATGAGACTTTCACAAAAACATGAAATAGCACTCATTTAAAACGTACATCAGACACCATTTTGGCATCTTTGGTGGTTCTCTGTGTGATCTTCGTTCGTCTACTCCTAAAAACCATCCTGTGTGCATACAATATCCACATGGTGCATCAAAAAAGAGGGCAAAGCAGCGCTATGGGCCACATGAGCGTTAGGGTGCAGCCCTGACAACATGTCAGTGCGCCAAATGCATTGACATTTTGCACGGGCTGTTGCTGGACAATAAAAAGCCTGCAGGATGAGCATGTATCTGTGAATATTGAAATGTCACATCAGAACTCGGTGAGTTGGTATTAAGAGAAAAGGGCCATTTCAGAGAGAGCACAACAGAGCAGCAGGTGCCTTTTGTCTCCTCTCAGATTCTGCAAAGCGACATCTGTTATGGACTGTTTCATACGCAGTGACCTTCAAGCCTACTTAGAAAAGAGAAGGAAAGAGATAAAGAAGAATACGTCTATCTCTCCTTCCTGACCCCTCATCCTTGGTAAATGCACAAGATGGGCTTGGAGATTTTTTCCTTTCCCTTTTTTGTGGGAAGGCGATGCCAACAAATCACCCCTGCCATCCTACACCAATCCAATCAGCTGGAACATTATTAAAGATCACCCACAGTTCCCTGCTCTGAATACTTATGGGAAGGACTGGTGCCTTCTAGGTTAAGTTCAGCAGGCGCGCACTCTCCATCAGGCTTTCATTTAAGTTGCATCTGAAGCTAGAAGCCTTTTCAGTGGCACTCAGAGGAGCATCATGTACAGACAGCAGAGATGGGTGAAAAACATTTCACTGAATGCACACTACATCATTTACTGCCTGTATCACTGCTTTTAAACTGCAGTGTGGGCAAGTCCAACACTGCACTTTTGCTTTTAGATTTACTGAGACTCATATAATATGCAAGTCTGTAGACATTTGTATGATTAATTGACAGATTTGTATGTTTAGTATAGATGCTTGAACATTATGGCTGGGCCACACTGCCTATCTGATCAGCGCGTGTGCATTGCAGTTTTCATTTTGGCGCCCATGTTTACAGATTAGAGCAGCCACTGCAGCGACACTTCATCTAGAGAATAGAGGTCGCACCTATTTTTTCCGGTTTTCTCTTTAAAAATACAGTCTGTTCATAGTCCAATCGACATCATACCAGCAAAACATGTACCTTTCACTACAGTTTCAATGTCTATATCTGTAGAATATTCCAAGGTGGAATTATATCTCCTCTTTTGTTCAATGTGTATATGGATGACCTATCGAAACGAATGGGTATAACACTGGCTGTCTTGATGGAAACTCTGTTATCAATCATCTTATGTATGCTGATGACCTGGTGATTTTTAGTCCATATACTGCTGGGCTGCAGCAATTACTGAAGGTGTGCTCACAGTACAGCAAAGACTATGACATTCAATTTAATGCCAAAAAGAGTAATGTCATGATAGTCAGAACTAGAAAGGACAGGAAATTAGTTTTTCCTGTGTTTCACTTGAGTGATCTTCCTCTCACGACATGCAAGGAATTAAAATACCTTGGCCATTTTCTCACTGATGATTTAACTGATGACAGAGATATTTATCAACAGTGTTGTAAACTTTATGCTCAGGCTAATAAGTTGCTTCACAAGTTTAGTATGTGCTCTGTCAATGTAAAATGTTCATTATTTAGCGCTTTCTGCACACATATGTACATAACTCATCTTTGGTGCAGCAGAAAAGTAGTATGCAGAGGCTTATAGTGACTTACAATGATGCAAGGAGGTTGCTGCTTCAGGTTCCTAGATGGCATAGTGCCAATCAACCGTTTGTGTTATGTGGTGTCCCTTCATGTGAGGCACTTCTGAGACATCTGTATGACAATTTTATGTGTCGCTTGGATGAGTCGGAGAACAGCATCATAGAGGCTTTAACCAGCCCTAGGAAGAGCTGCTCTCAGTACTCATCCAGGCTCAGAAAACATTGTCGAGACAGCCTACATATGAACTCTTTCTTAAATTGATGAACTGTTGTGGTTTTATCTTGTATTTTTTATTATCTTGTATAATTTTCTTGCTATGGACCCTCTCACCCTTGTGAGTCAGAAATAAAGTTTGAATTGAAAAAAAAAATGTCACAGACATGAACTCAACACCTCCTGTATCAGTTTCAGATTAAAGTCCTCTAACGTTTCTGTGGACAGAATCCCTTCATGTGTTAACAAGGCTTTTATTGTATTAGAAAAACTCAATGTAAACCACATGTGTGCAAGCTGCAGCAGTTCAGCAATGCAGCCACCATGCAGATAGTTTTGGAAGGTTTAAGACCCTTTTGATCAACGTAAACACAGTCCCCAGTTTTGTTTGACCCGCAAAGAATGATTTGAAACACAAAGAAACCATACAATGTAAGTATACAGTAATAATACATGCTTGGTAATGTTGAGAACCATAAAAGTAGAGAGATCAAATAAAGTGGAAGAGTGAGTTCAGTGCAGTTTCATGTGCTGTCCTGCTGGTTTTTACTCAGGCTGTGACATGCTCTGACAGATTTTGCTGCTTACATAGTGATATCAGTTTTCTACCTAGGTAAATATTGAATTTTGTTTGGTCTGAGAGTGTGCAAATTCTTGGTATTTTAGATTTATTTTGGTAGACAACTTGGTTCTTATGTGTTTATATATGCTGCAAGAAATGATCCCCATCTTCTGCTAACCACTTGATTTTCATTGCCTATCTTTAATCATACTTTAAAGTGAGACTTTGTAACTTCTAATAACTTCTAAATAACACATTATTCCTGTTACAAATAAAAAGTTGAATTCATACGCAATAAAATGAACTGATTTAAATTTTGAAATTTTAAATCATATGAAAAAAAGAGAACAATCTACAATGTTAAATAAAGACACATAAAATAAGAAATATATGTATAACAGCACATAAACATAACATAACAACACAGCACATCCTCATTTGACACTAAATACGGTATCCCATATATCCCCCAACTATGAAGGATGTTAAATAAAATAAAACAAAATAATAGTCTTCCTCCTGTTACATGTTATAGGCACCTCTTTTATAAAATTAAAAAAATGATCCCAGACCTGGTAAAATTTCCCTTTGTTATCATTTAGCCTAGCTATCATCAACTCATACGAAGCATTATCAGTCATCCGCTTAACCCAGTCAGTAAATTCTGGTTGAGTCTGACTCTTCCAGTGGCGAAGAATAATTCTAGTGGCAGTGATGAAGCCTGTCAGTGCTAAACCAAACTGCTTTCCCACAGTCAGTGTAAGAAGGTACCTGTCTCTATGTTACATTTCCAACACAAGCTGTTCTGTATCAAGCCCATCTTATGAAGTCGTACTGGTGTATCATAGTACCTGTGAATGATCTTAAAGTGTGTAAATTTAACAAGGACATCCCGAATGGACCATCCTGTGTTTGTTACTATGTCTTTCCATGCATCTTCCTCAATGTTACAATTTAGATCTTTTTGCAGAATTTGTCTTAAATTTACGTACTTCCCACACAGAGCATCTGCAACCATATTGTAAAGGACTGAGGCTGAGTGAGTAGATCTAGGTAACTCAAAAAATAATTTGACTGTATTTTCCCACTTGCCTGGTTTGATGCCTGTGACTCTGATGCTACTTCTTAACTGGAGGTACCTCCAAAAATCCCCCTTCTCTTTTAGTCCAAAATGTTCACTAATTTCTTGAAATGACCAACACACCCTATCTTTATACAGGTCTCCAATCTTATTCAAATTCCCCCAAATCCAAATTCCACTTCCAGGATTTCCACAGACAAGGTTTCTTTCCTGTTTTAATAGATAGATTATTCCAAATAGAGGAGTACTCTTGTCTGTATTGGTTTAACCCAAATAACTTTGCCCACACTTCTCTGGATTGCTGCAAGATTGGATTACTCTCCGTACCGATCCGACCACTCACAGCATTCAGTGACAAGGTCTCGATTGGTTTGAATGGGGCTGTGATTTTCTTTTCTATTTGTGTCCATCCAAGGTGTGAACCATAGCTGGCCCAATGTTTGGCTAGCTTTGCCATCGAATGCGATATTATAAAGTTCTACATTGGGCAAGGCTAGGCCTCCTTTACCTCTTGGATCATAAACCTTTTGCATACTAATTCTAGTTTTTTTTCCATTCCATAAATAGCCCTTAATTATCTGGTTATACTGTTTCTAAAATTCCTGTAGAAATTGTCACTGGTATTATCATTGATATGTAGTTAAAGTTAGGAGCAACTACCATTTTATTATGTATTTAATGGTAATTTTTCCCCAAAGGGTAAGACTGATTGATTTCCATTTATTTAGGTTATTCATTATTTTCTGAAGCAGTGGAGACATATTGAGTTGTATTATACTGTTGATGTCTGCACTCAGTCTTATACCAGGATACTTCATCCCTGAAGTATCCATTTGAAATGGAATGCACTAACTGCTGCTGGATGACACACCTTGGGCACTGACATAACCTCAGACTTGCTCCAATTAATTTTATAGCCAGATAACTGTGAGAACTTTTCAATTGTGTCCAAAAGAATGGGGGATGACGAAGCTGAGTCTGAGGACAGCCAAAGAATGTCATCCGCATACAAAAATAACTGATGCTAAGATTCAAATTTTCTAAGCTTCTCAGTGCTTTCTCTTTTCTTTTTACTAGAGTATGCTATGATCTTCTCTCTTATAAACGCGTTAGATGCCTCCCAAACTGTACCTATCTTCTCTGTGTATCCGACAAGGATTACTCCTTTAAACCTCCCCACTCCTTCTCTGCTGAAATCCTACATTTTAAACTACATGTCATAGTTTTGCCCACCTTTTGTGACTAATTATTCTCTGCCAAATCACTCCGGCACTGCTTTTTTTGTAAGTTCCATGGCTTTGCGGTGATCCTCGAAACTCACCTTCTGTCCTTTCGATGAAAAGTGAATCACCGCAGGCTAGACCAGCGTGAATCGGACATCCATCTCATGGAGCTTCTTCCTGACATCGTAAAGATTTCGTCTCGTCTCCACCACCTCCTTGGTCATGTCAGGAAAAAACTAAATATTGCTGCCTTGCCACTTTATCTCTCTCTTCTCCCGGTATCTCTTGCTCGCCGCATTCAGCACTCGACCCCGCTCCAGATAGCTGTGAAAGCGCATGATAATAGGTCTTGGTGGGTTACCCTCATCGGGCATTGGTCCAAGAGAATGATACACTTGCTGGAGCTCATTTTCAGCCAAGTGTATTCCCCAGGTCTTCAGAGATGATTTGTCTCACGTATTCCCGTGGTGCACCACTCTCCAGCTTCTCTTTAAAGCCAACCAGGCAAAGGTTGAGATGTCTGTCCCTGTTAGCAGGCTCTCTGCAGGTCTTCATGTTGTTTGGCTGTTGGTTTTAGCTCTTTGGATAGCCGCACATTCTCCGTCTCCAGATCCTGATTCACGATTCAGTTTTCTTGAGCCTCTCATAAATGGCAGTGACATCGGTCTTCATTTTAGCCTGAGATGGCCTTTTGGAGAGTTGCTCGAAGCTGCCATCTCTGTGGTTTAATCCCACGATTTTAAAAGTGGGCTAAGTTACTTACACAATGTTTCCCCCAAAATGCTTTCATTCATTACATTTTTCTTTTTCCATGTGCATTATAGTTTCTAAATCCGCCTTGACAAAACATCACCAAATGTAATGCTATCATTACATAACATGACAAGACATAGACTGTAAGAGTATAGTGGTTTATATTAAGGCCCTACACAAAAAGACTTTTACAGAACTTTGCATGCAAATAGGAACATACAGATACTGAAAAAAACCCTATAACATGCAGGCAGCAGATGGTTACACCCACTTGGCCACCCACTATGACCTTCACTGCATGAGAAAAACAATCACCAACTGTTATCACAGAGGAAGTTAGTACACTGAAAAAAAAACAAAAAACAAAAAAAAAACCTGGGGGGAGGGGGGCAGCTTCGACTGGGACAGGCCACTGGAGGAGTGCATTAACAGCTTCTGTCTTGTGTCTCGCGGAGGTGTCAGCTTCGTGGCATTGTGTTTAGCCCCTTGGCAGCGTGACCTTGTCTCACTGAACAGTGGCTATTAATTAGCCAAGTGTGTGTGTGTGTGTGTGTGTGTGTGTGTGTGTGTGTGTGTGGAGGGGGGGTAATAGGTGGGTGGCTGGAGGGGAAGAGAGTGTGAGTGGCATCCGTTTGCGGCCAGCCTGCCTGCCTGGCTGGCTGTCTATATACGATCAATGAGCTGGAGGAAGGTGAGGAGGAAGGGCGCATGGTACTTTGGAGGTGAGACGTGTCTGCAAGGGCATTTTCCGTGACATTAAAGAGCTCTTGAGCGGTATGTTGTGGCTACGCTTCCTTTTTCTCCCCTATCCTCCTCACACAGCATTTTCTGCTTCATAGATGATGATGTGCCTTCCTCTGTGTGTCTTTCTCTGCCCTTGGCCGAGGCTCCAGAAAACATAAAGTCATGCTGGGCAGATTCCATGAGCGAGTGATTTCTCTCTGCTTTGCTCTGATCGACATCCAGCCAGCCACAAAAGCCTCCTCCTCCTCCTCCTCCTTGTTCTTTCACTCCCTCCTCACCCTCACTAAAAACTTTCTTTCACCTTCCTTTCTCCTGCTTCATAATCCATAACCCCTTCTTCTTCTAGTTGTTTTAGTCTTACTGTCCCTTGGTTCATCCAAAACTTTAGTCCAGAACAAGATTTTGATCAAAAACACATCATCAAAATCATTTAAATTTAATTTAAATTTATTTATTTATATAGCGCCAATTCATAACAGTAAATAATAATATTAATAACACTAATAATATTAATTATAGTAGCAAGTGTTGAGCAGGAACATGGGAGCAGTAGGAGGCCCGCAATCATAGATCCAGATTCTGCAGCTCCGGAGGCAGAAATACCTGCTGAAAGCGACAGAAGGAGGGAGGAGGGAGACGAGAAAGCACAAAACTACGGGAGAAAGAAGGTGTTGAGTTAGTAACATACATTAATGGGATAGGAATGCATACAGATGGAGAGGGAGAGGAGGAGAGAGGAAAGAGATGCATCATGGGAAGTCTCCTGGCAGTCTAGGCATATAGCAGCATAACTAAGGGATGGTTCAGGACTCACCCAAGCCAGCCCTAACTAAAAGCTTTATCAAAGAGGAAAGTCTTACGCCTAGTGTTTCCCGAACTCAAATTGGGATCTGATTCCACAGGAGTGGAGCTTGATAGCTGAAGGCTCTGGCTCCATTTTCTACTTTTGGAGACTCTTGGAACCACAAGTAACCCTGCATTCTAGGAACACAGTGTTCTAGTGTGGTAATAAGGTACTATGTGCTCTTTAAGATACGATGGTGCCTGACCATTAAGGGCTTTGTGAGGAGAAGGATTTTAAATTACATTCTGGATTTTACAGGGAGCCAGTGCAGAGAAGCTAATATTGGAGAAATATGATGTCTTTTCCTAGTTCTTGTCAGTACATGTGCCACAGCATTCTGGATCAACTGGAGAGTCTTAAGGCACTTATTTGGGCAGCCTGATAATAAGGAATTGCAATAATCCAGCCTAGAAGTAACAAATGCATGAACTAGTTTTTCTGCGTCATTATGAGACAGGATGTGCCTGATTTTTGCAATGTTATGCAAGTGAAAAAAGGCAGTCCTTAGTTAAAGGACAAGTCCTAATCAAAGATAATTTTGAGGTTCAGTGGCAGTGGCGCTGGAGACCAGGGCAGTGCAATCTAGAGTAACTATATCTTTAGATAATGTGTCTTGGAGGTGTTTGGGGTCAAATACAATAACTTCAGTTTTGTCAGAGTTTAACATAAAAAAAATGCAGGTCATCCATTGCCTTAAGGCATGTTTGAAGTTTAGCTAATTGATTAGTTTCATCTGTCTTGATCGATAAATATAATTGGGTATAATTTGTATAACAATGAAAGTTTATGGAGTGTTTTCTAATAATATTGCCTAAAGGAAGTTTATATAAGGTAAATAGAATTGGTCCAAGCACAGAACTCTGTGACTAATTTGTAATTTTCACCAGTGCTGCCTCTATGCTTTGATGCACTCTAAATCCTGACTAAAAATCCTCAAATAAACTGTTGTTATGTAGAAATTAACACAACTGATTGGCGACTGCTTTCTCAAGGATATTAGAGAGAAATTTATTTAGACCTTGTCAATTTTATTTATTTTTATTTTTGTGCACATATTAGTAATTTGTGCTCTCAAATTAATTAATTAATGCCAAGGTACTGTAACTGAAGTTCTATGTTTTTGTGGCCACCTCAGTCAGTTAGGGATGAGCAGTGAATGTATTCTATTCATTTATTGTTCTTAAGTACAGCTATATTTGTAACTTTACTTGAGTATTTCCATTGTATGCTACTTTACACACTTTACTACACTACACTCTTACAGCTATAATTACTAGTTACTTCGTCTATTACAATATTACACACAAAATGTACTGTATGATTAGATTCTAAAATATGATGCATAGTTATCAAGTAAAGTTTTGTCGCACTGTTAAAATCAGCTCCAACTCAACCAGCTACAACATCAAAATGATCAGCAATGATACTTATGATTTTGATAGTTGTTGCTTGTAATACTTCTATACTTTTATTTAAGTAACATTCTGAATGCAGGACTTTTACTTGTAAGAAAGTATTTTCACATTGTTGTATTACTAATTTTACTTTCACATTTTTCGCAAGTTTCGCAGCCATCGTAGTTTCTCTTACACGCTTGGAAAGGGAGGGTGAGGTGAGCAGTATTCAAATGGTTGCAAACTGCAATTTCACAGCTAGATGCAAGTTAAGTAATATATCAGATATACTTCTGATTTTACCTGTTAAACAACACATTAAATATGTGATAAAATGCTAACATTATTGTTTGTTTAATATTCTGTTTATTTCTAACCACACATTTTTAATTTGAGAGCATGAATTTAAGGTCCAGTGTTTAACATTCATATCATAGATCTTCTTGTACCGTAAGAAATATCCAATTATTACAATGGGATTGCAATGAAACTGAACAAATTTTTGCTCCCCTCAGAATTTACCTTTTTGCTTTCATTGACCTCCGTGTCCTTTTGTCTTGTGCCAAACTAAGAGGAAAGTTTACATTTGTCAGTCCTGCATATTAAAATTGTAAGGTTCTTGCAGTCATTACATTTATTCTCTCAATCCTGCAATCAGATCACATATACCACTTTGTAGCCTAATGCAGGGTAAAATAAACAGTTACAGTAATTGTATATAATCTAAATGTATTACTTGAATTTAATTCAGATTTTGGACAGAGATACCTGGATATCTATAACTTTATTTAACCTGGAGACTTTATTTAACCAGGAGAAGTTAAGTAATATATCAGATATACTTCAGATTTTACATGTTAAACAGCACATTAAATATGTGATAAAATGTTAACATTATTGTTTGTTTAATGTTCTGTTTATTTCTAACCACAATTTTTTAATTTGAGAGCATGAATTAAAGGTCCAATGTTTAACATTCATATCATATATCTTCTTGTACCGTAAGAAATATCCAATTATTACAATGGGATTGAAATGAAGGAGGAACTATTGACAGAAATGGAATATGATATTTATAAGTATGTTTTCAGTAGTGTACCTGAAAATAAGTAATATTGTTTTCATTACCTTAGAATAAGCCATTTTTATCTACATAGGGAGCGGATCCCCTTCCACTGAAGTCGCCATGTCACACTGCCATGTTTCTACAGTAGCCCAGAACAGACAAACCAAACACTGGCTCTAGGGTCCTTCACATTTTTTGCGAGTTTCGCAGCCACCGTAGTATCTCCTACACGCTTGGAAGGGGGAGGGTGATGCGAGTGGTCAAATGGTTTCAAACTGCAATTTCACCGCTAGATGCCACTAATTCCTACACACTGGACCTTAAGTCATGTGAGAGCCCAAATGACTGAATTACTCATTTGTTTGTTTGTTTTTTTTGTTGTGTTTGTTTCTTTACCCCAGAGACTTACTGTGCTCTGTACTTCCCCATTGGGCTGGGCTTTTAATATAATCATCCTCTGACTTTCAGTGGAATCGTACTTTGGTTATACAGTATGATCATATCGTGTTATTGTTTTATAAAATTCTGTTGTCCAAGTGATGACTCGAACTGTAATCAAAAACATTGCAGCTAGGGAGCTGCTAGAGCTTTAGACTTTTAGTTTTGTTCCATTCCAGACCCTAGCCCTTACTCTCACCCCATCATCCCCACACCCTCACACATGGAAACACACCCTCTCCTCTCAGTTTCCAGTGCCAGGGTATCTGGTCAGCCCCCAGCAGGCTGCAGGACGACCATTACCCCCCGCCCACCTCCCTGCCAGCCGGCTGTAGAACGACAGCTGCTACGATAAAGCAGCACACTGGAGTTAAGGCTAGCTTTGCATCAGTGTGTGTGTATGTGTTTGGTGGATGTCCTTCAGCACTAAGAGCATTGGAGGGAGATGTAAAGAATGCTAATGAAGTGAATCACCAAAGTAAGGACTGACTTGGCCAGCCCTGACATATATACACTGTGTCTGTTTGTGTGTGTGTGTGTGTGTGTGTGTGTGCTTTTCCATGCATTTGAACACCCTGATGTTTGCTTTCTCTGAAGTCAAGTGAAAAGAGAGCAAGTGAGAAGTGGGTTAGCCAAGGTTAAGCACAGGAACACAGTGATGGGTTATGTATTTTAATTGAGGATTGAGCAAACACTCAGCAATTCCCCTAAATGGCCCCCTGTGATGGATGAGTGCAAAATATACAAATCTCAAAATATACAAACCATAATACAAAAGGCAGCCTCCCCTGCTTTAGAGTTAGTACGAGGGATGCCTAAAAAAACCCTGCCTGTGGACCTGAGAGTTCTTGCTGGTTTGTATGTAATGAGCATGTGCAAGGCCATTTAGAGCTTTGTATACAACTAGTAAAATCTTAAAATTTTAGCTTCTGTGAGAATGTGTGCAGCCGCATTTTGAATTAAAGGTTTTTTACAATTGCTAACTGACATTTCTCTATGCAGAGTTCATTTTTTCAAAACTCTTCACACAGTTCTCTACATCGACTTGCAGCTCAGCACAACAGTTAATCTCACGTCCAAAATGCACTAATGCATCCAAAACACTTCTTATACATCTCAGAATCAACACTTGTACCCCAACACTGACAACATTTGTCTGCCACCAGTAACAGTCTGTTACTTAATGACCATAACAACAACCACAATAACAGGAAGCATTATGTATCCCTACTGTAAATCTAAAAGTATCTTTTGTTTACAGTTTTTTACAATTGCTAAGTCACATTTCTTTATATGAGACAACATTTGTCTGCCAATAGTAACACTTTGTCACATAAAAATCACTAACAAAGGGTAGCGTAACAATTAGTGTCACTATTGTCTTTGTAAAGTATTTATTTATTATTATATTATTTATTTATGTAGCATACACCATGATTCCATTACAACAAAAATAAGGTTACTTCTTTATTGCATGAATTATGTTACTTTACACTATACATCACAGAAATTAATCAGAAATGCAGCAATATGCTAGCCTGGGAACCAGACAAATCTGCGAGCTCAGGTTTTATTTGCTCTGGCAGATGCGTCTAGCCCCCCTCCCATTCAGACAGATTTTCACCCGTCCCAGATCTGGTCGGGCCATTCACAACCGTTTATCTAATATGGGGCAGGTTTGATACGATGACTGTACAGAGGAGCGCAACCTTATTGGCTTTTGAGGATTTTCATAAACAACCAAGATGGCTGCCGCTAATGTGGAACTGTTTCTGTTGAATCCGCTATCACATCAGTATTAAACAAACTGGACGGTATATTTTCTCTAAAAGAAGAACAAACACATGCACTTAAAAGTTTTGTTGATAAGAAAGATGTGTTTGCCGTACTTCTGACAGGATTTGATAAGTTTAATATACCAACTATGCTACATCACACGTTTCGTTGCTCTGATTGGTTGTAGGTCTATCCAATTGTGTCCAGAGGCATTTTGGTCTGCGCCCATTGATAAAACCCCTTGAAAATCGAGAGGTTCCATTAGTCTGGCAATGCCAGGCTACCAATATGTTTCAGTAGGCTTTTCCCCCCATTTTTGCATAGGGTAATTCCAAGTACACAAAATCAAATTAAAGTAATTCCAGTAATGCAATACAAAACTATACATTCACTATACATACATGTATACAGTAGGACAGCTACAGATATAGAAATAAAACACTCCTAGTCCACCCTGTCTTCTGCATTTGTCCAGAAGTTCTCATCCACATCACACCTTATGTCTTCTCTTGCAATGCACCTGGGAAAGGTGGGAAATGCCTGATCCATCCCTGGCAATCTTCTGCAGATAGCATTCATTACGTTCAAGAGGGACATCTGCTCATGTGGCTGGTGGTCATAAACTTTCCTCCTCCATGAGGAAAATAATTCCTCTGTGGGGTTGAGGAATGGAGAGTAAGGTGGAAAGAAAAGTGACACCATCCTGTAATGGGCTGTAAACCACGCTGTGACTGGAAGAGAATGGTGAAAAACCACATCGTTCCATAAAATTACAAAACATTCTGGATTCTGCCTCACCTGCCCCCTTTCGTCACCTGACACGACAAACAAGTCTTTCATAGAGGTCATCAAGGAATGGAAATTGGCGCTTAGTGTCCCAATTAGGAGTTTATGCATTTTGAATTTTTTTAATTTCTTTTTAGTTCTGTTTTGACAATAGTATGTACACATGTGGTAAATTGACTGTAAATACACAGAGTTTTGGTGGTGGTTGAGTTTGAGTGAGAAAACAGTTTATGGAATTTGAAAGATGCGGTCATTGAATGCATTTTGGGTGAAAGCAATGAAAAGCTATCGACACTTTAGTTCACATTGACTTCTGTTGTGCTGACTGCGTGTGCATTTGTGCAGATGTGTGTTTACACAATGTGTCAGAAGAATCTGTCCATCAAAACTCACCACTATACACCTGCACAGGCAAGATTTCACATTTCAACAATATTGTTGTAAACTCAGCTGGAAAATATGATGTCTTAGCATAGAATATTTCACTCAGGCTGTGTCTGAAATCAGAACAGAAAAACCGTCTGTCATTCTGACTTAGGAGCATTCATGCATGTTTCCAACAAGGTTACCCCCCACTGTATGCCTTGTAGTCACACCATCGCCTAAATTAGCTGTTTGTGCTGTGTTATATATCTGTAGCAGTTTATTAACAAGTGAAACCAGATACCAACTGTTCCTTTTTAATCAGTTGAATCAACTGAATCAGAGTCAATATCGGACTTTACTTTGATATGACTGCTAGCCATGGTGGCTTTGCAGTCACAGAACCATAGCTGATAGAAATTTACAATACTTCAGGCTTGGAATTATGATTAGTAGACTGATGTGAATGGTTTTTAGCACTTTCCTGCTTATAATTACAGTCTGAACTACATAACGTGAATATAGCAATAGACATTATATTTGTCACTATTTAGTGACAAATATATTATAGGGAATTTTTTAGGGCACTATAGTACATACATTTTACACTTAGAATGTATACACTCAAATTAAATGGTGGAATGTACCTAAGCGTCCAAAGTAAAAGTGCTCAGTATGCAGCAGAATGGCCTCTTTCAAAGTTATATTAGATGTTGGATTTATTTTTTGGTACATTTATGTGTAAGCAGTATTTTAACGTTGTAGCTGGTCAGATGGAGCTAATTTTAATGACTTTATATTCTCTTGGGTAGTTTAATTTATAACAATGCATCATCTTTTATCAACTGGTCAAATGTTATGTATGTAAAGTCTTAATCTACAAGTAACTGTAAAATGTAACAGATTAAAAAGGAGAGACTGGTGAATGAAGTAAAGATAGTGTTTATTGAAACAGATGATGTGAGATGTTAATCTTGACAGAGTCTTTGGGCGGTTAGACTCCGTAGGGAGATTTAGGTAATGGAAGTGTCTACCCTGAGCAGCAGAATGAATCCCCCAAAGAAGGGGCACAAGCCCTCTCTCCAAAAACATATAGCCTAATATTTCCCCCATAGAAAGTTTACTTACCAAGCAGGAGTGAAACAGGTCACGGTTAATCAAACAAGATGGCATAAACTGCTAAGAGATAAAGCATAATATGGACATGATAGAGAACATTTTAAGGTTAAAATATTAGAATCAGCAGTGTATCAATATTAAATAGTTTGTTTGGTTTTTTTTTTCAATGTATAGCTTTGGCCAGCAATGGCAATTGGATTGGAGCAGTGACCTTAATTGATGGGCATAGAAAACAGAAATTCAGCAATGAATGGAATTAGCCAGCAGTGACCTGAGAATTAGTAATTAGGAGTGCAGTAAAAGGAAGGTAAGACAACACAAAACCACCAACCACCAATGGCTTACCATAGCTGTTAAGGCCTCAGAGATCTTTGAGCTTCAGTGATTGCAGTGGCATCAGGGTGCACATAGGCAGCATACGCAGAGGATGACCAGCGGCCCAGTTGTTGAAGGGAAGCTGTTGATAGACCTTGCATGGCTGCAGAGGTTGCAGCACCTATTCTAAAAGAATGACCTAAATAATGCTTTGGGGGTATGTTACATCTCAGAAGAGTCTGCTCTAAATGATGGCTAAACCGAGATTTGGACATGGGATTATTATCAGGGGTTAGAAAGAGAGGGGCGCAAGGGTTGGAGACAGATCTGTTTTTTACAGATCTACAGTTATTTACACATGGATTTAAAAGGATGGAAATAAGAATCAGTGTGAGCAATGATAACAGCACAAGCACCTCCAGCTTTAGAGTGTTTGAGGAAAAGACTAATGAAATCTGGATGAAAAGTTAGATCCAAGAAGGTAACATATTTAGCTGGATCGAAAAAATTTGAAGTAGTGGTAAATTCACTGCTTCTAAAAAACCCATAAAAGGCTAATGGGAAGGAACAATCCAAGAGTGAGTCAGCGTAGGGAAAAAACAAACAAGTCTCAGGACTGAAAGCATTTTAAGCAAGATAGAAAGTGTAATGGGGAGTCTATTTCAATGTTAGGGGGGTAAACTTTGCAATTTGATGGCTGGATTGGAAAATAGGCTGGGGAAAGATGGATCATTTAGCATTGAACTGGATACCAGCAACCAGACCTCTTATATACTGTGTGCCGCACATCCATGCAATGACAAATAAATGCGCAAACACCATTGATTGTAATGGGTTTTAGTGGCAAATTTTCCTTTGTTAAGCAAAATCACAGGATTTCAGGGTAGATGCAGCTAGACCCTTTCTCATATAAAACGTGGCAGATTCTAAATATGACTGCAGGGAAAGCTGATTTAATACAGGGCTAATGATTCTAGAGGGGGAATTGCTATGGGTGTTGGGCTGGCTTCTGGGCTCTTGAATACCTGGTAGTTGAAACGGGCTAAAAAATCGGCAATGACATTGGCGTGTTCTGTCAAGTTATTATGCTTTTACAGCTGAACGTGAGGCATGCTGCAAAATACAGTTTGGATTCCCATTTTAAACCGAAAAGATGCCACTGTGAAGGATGTACGCACAACAGCATGAACGTACTGAAGGCAGAGAGAGAATCATATTTAAACTGATAGTAATAAGATGATAGGTTAACAATGAAGGGGTGTCGCTGTGCTATTGGTTTAGATGAGACCAGCTGATGGAACAACTGATATTCCAATTTGACAGCCCTGTATAATGAAAGCAGGAAATATGAGTGAGCATGCGTGAGAGGAGTGAATGGCAGGATCGTATGAGAATGAACTACAACCTAACCATGCAGAAGTATAGTCTTCTTGACTGAACTTTCGCTAGAGCTTCATATCTCTGAAATGTACTGGAGTTGAAGAAGAAGAAGCGTTTTTGTTGTAAAGATCATTGATTTCTTTGTTCTATGAGCAGATAGCTTGAGGGAAAAGTGTCAACTCTCTCTTTCTCTCTGCCTTTATAAGGGCATTTTCCTTTAATGTGGGTACAAGGGGAACACTCCATAGTGCATAGTGCTGGGCGACAGCCTTGACTTCACAGGGGGACTTGTAGTGGGAACAATAACCCCACAACATGTACACACAAACTATTCTCATTCCCAGGTCATCAAATACCTATGTTTGGTCACACCCCTTGGCGTCTCATACAGACGCACAAGGTAACGTCTGTGGACCCGCCGCCCAGAAGTATTTTCCTCACTGTTAATTCCCAAGTTAAGGTTTTCTTTCAATGATATCCTCAACATTTCTCCACACAAAAACACAAAAGTGTCCTTGATAATTTAGCAATAAAATATGTTAATGTTACGGCTATCAGTTTAGATTATTTCTCCTTTGATTCTGAGAAATAAAGTTTTTTGTTGTCAGTTTTGGATAATGGAGTGCTAGGCTACATTACCCATGATCCTTAGCCACCACTGCAAGAGGAATCCAGCTCACCATTAAACCTGAAGTCTGGTGGAAAATCTTTAAATTACTTCATAAAGTAGTTTTTGTACAATGAGTTCACAGTCAAATAATCAGCCATATATAATGTGCCACATAGGTTTTTACATAGGCATTTAAAAAAAAATGACAATGACAATTACCAATATAAACCACCATGCTCTGAACACACACATTAAAAACACTAACAAAAAGGCAGTGCATGTTGGGAAATGTGGGCTGTCGCTATCGCTGCAATACTCTCAGCACCACAAAGCATATGTAGTAAAGTGCTGTGTGCACAGCTGAGCAGACGTTGTGGAGTCAAAGTGGTGTGTTCACGGTAAGTTGCTAACTTGTTGAAATACATTGCTGGAAAGTTAATAAACAATGAACCCATTATTTTCCCCTTTCAATATAACTCTAATATAACCCTGTCCCTGACAACTGTCACGTCATTCATGCTTATTACAACTGTTTGTTGTGTTAGCGCGGTAGCTAGCCAGCTACAGTTTGTCAGTCAGTAGCAGATTCAAAGGTAAGCATCAGTGCATCTCTTCATCATTCTGCAGCTCAGCAGACGACAGTGCTGTGGTGGTTTGAGTCTGTTGAGTGTTGACTTCATGCTACGTTGTTACCTAGTTGGTGAGAAAGTAAATAAATAACGTCAGGAGCCTGTTTTTTCACTGGATATGTTGAACATTTCCCCTGAACGTTTATAGCAGTGCCGTTGTTTCTCTCTTGACTCGGCAGCAGAGAACCATGAGTTAATGTTTGTGACCATTACATTAACAGCGAAATATTACTACAGATGACATGTTTTGATAAGCAAAAAAAAAGTGTTTCTGATTGGAGTTCAATCCATTGAAATAATTCAGAATCAGAACCAAGCTGTAGTATGAATCTCAGAGCTTGATGGAGTAAGTTAGAGAATATGTCTGTGCAAGTTCTGGCAATTATCCATCACATATATCTCTATAAATGACAGGTATATATAGTGTTTATAGCTCTTGTTTTCTATTCTCTATTTCTATTTCATTTCTATTGTATGTGTATTTTTTATCTATTAACCTTGTTCCTGTTGAATCTTGAGCTGCTTTAACAAGCAAATTTCCCCGGTGTGGGATCAATGAAATTTATCTTATTTGATGGCACCCCCAGTTGTTGAACTATGCTCACATGATAGCTGAAGTCAAGAGCTCTCTATAACAGTTGGTCACATGTCTGCAGCCTCTTTTGTTGCTGGATTAAAAGCCTTCAAAGCCTTCTCAAAGCAGGAGCCATGAAGAATCTTCATACTGACCTATCTGGTTTAGCTCCAATATATGTTTGTTTTTTCTTTGTTAGTGGAACTTGTGACTAAAATGAAACATTTTTCAATCACAGGCTATATTATGCCTTTTTTTTTTTTTACAGAGATAGTGGCGTTGGGATTCACGTTACGGCCGACCGGCAGAAATTTGAAATGGAATGAAGCCCAATGACGGCAGACAGCCCAAAACAGGAGTCAAACGCGTCAAGACCACCCACACTTTTCTCGCTAGAAACGCATAGAAACTATCTTAAAATACTGCATTTTCCACTGAGAATAAAATAAATGTCCACCATTTTGGTTTTCACAAAAGAGACTTGGCAGTCATGTGACGTGGATGCAGGCCAATAGAAAAGAATTGGACAAAAAAACTTTCTCAGAATTGAAGAAGAAATCATTCAAACTGATGGCTGTAACATTGACCTATCATAGGCTTATTATTGAATTATCAAGGACACTTTAATTTTTTGTGTGGAGAAATGTTGAGGATGTCATTGAAAGAAAACCTTAACATGGGAAATAACAATAAGGGAAAAACATCCGGGTGGCGGGTCCTCAGTTCTCCAATGGGACTGATGCTCAGGTTAATACTGGAGTGAATGGACGGCCGGAGCAGTTCCTCTGAGCGTCTAATATTGCCATGGATGGTTTTACATTGGAGTTAATTGAAATGCCGGTGGCGCTAAAGGGTACCTTGTGCGTCTGCATGAGATACCAAGGTGCGTGACAAAACATCGAAATTTGACGTCTTGGGAATGAGAACGGGTTGGTACACTGCACTGGGATGCTGCACAGCTCAATGAGCTGTGGTGGTGTAAGAGGAAGAGCGTTTTAATATGTCTGATGAAAGAAAATAAAACATGGGCACTGTGTGTGAATAGTTTCCATAACAGTGAGCATTAAAAAATGTCAGGTACTGAAAGCTGGCACTGAATGCTTGGTAACAAATCTTGTTAACTTGTTCTTTAATCAGAGATTCAAACTTTTGTTCACTTTATGCTGTATTGTATTCAACCAAATTGCTTGTTTCTGTCAAAACCATCAAACACTGGTGCATTTGAGAAATTTATCTTGTTGAAGATGTAGCCCCTGATTTTGTGATTGTGTCCAGTAGTGCCCCCTAATCCTCAACGTGTCCTACCAGCTCAGAGCTGATGTTTAGAGATTCAACTTTGAGGTTGTGTAGAGTTTCAAAACATCAGCAGTTAATAGCAAAGTAATGTAAGACAAAAGTATAATTCTGATATTGGCACTGAACATTGTATGTTGCATTGGTTGAGGTATTGAAAACATTTCAAAGATAGTCAGCTCTATGTATACATGAGTGTTTCAATGACTGTTTAAAACACAAATTGCTGCAAACCTTGATCAGCCTCTGTATGGCATTTTAGCATACAGGTATATATATTTCCATATAATGTTCTATATCTTCCTTTCTCTCTGTGCTGTGTGGTGATGCAGATGAGCTCTGACAGAGAGAGGGGCTAGTAACCATAGCAACGATGCTGCTGCTTCCCGTCACATTACCACAAGCTAACCCAACCATGGGCTAAACTGACAACTACAGATAGTTGACAAAAACAATCACATCACAAGGTCGACTCAGTAGCTGTTCTGGAGCTTTCAATTGTATCACACAATCTTTCTCAGCAGATGGAGTTTCCCAGTTGTCAGGAAATGTACCTTTCCATTTTTTCTGGGAACCTTAAGGACTTCTCATTCATGTTAAGTACAAATAATCTTAAAAATGTATAATCCATAATGCACTCCCGTTTTTCTGTCTTTACCCTCACCATGTTCATTATTTTCTTATATCAGGACACCTGTTCATGAAATATCACTTACATAAATATGTTATTTTAATAAACTCTTGCTATAATCAAAATGTTTTACTTGTTTAAAAGAGAAAAGTTCAAAGTAGTTAAAATTAGTATTATCACATGCTGCTGGAAAAAAAAAAATTGATTTTGCTGTTGTGAAGCATTATGGGTGGAATTGTCATTAGTATGTGGACACTAAGTTGGATTTTTGTCTGCTCTGAAGCTCTGTCAGAGAGAATTCTGTGTTTTGGTTCGACAAAGTGAGATGTCTCATTGTTCCTTATAGGACAGCTTGTTCTGTCATTGTCTTTATCTGTGCGTCTTTTCGATCCATGTCTCCTCTTAAAGTGTTAACTATCTGTGGAATAATGATGAAAACTTGTCCTTATCATGAGCGAGCTTTCTTTTTTTGACAACATAGACCCTGTAGTTAAAACATTCAAACATCCCTGTCATAACAGCAGTTCTGCCTTCCTCTAGTTCTCTTCTTTTTAGAGCTCAAAAGTTAGTGAGACTGACACAGCAATGTGAAAATCCTGAAAACCAAACTTCCAGCACTCTCCTCAGTGCTTGTTCTGTTTCTTTTACCAGAGCTTATTCAGTCTTTGTGCGGAAGTATATCAGCTAAATGCCTATAATGTTAATATTTATACATACATACAGAACAGAACATTGTATTTTTGTGATGAAAATGTTCCCCTTGACACCATCACAGCTTCCCTCCCTCCCTCCCTTTCTCTTCTCCTATTCTTCCCCCTCAGCTTAACAGTAGGCCTCTGTTCATCTCTCCTCCTCTTATCCTCTGCTGCTGACTGGTTGCCATGCAGCGGGTTGTCCATCGGGTTGCTAGGAGAGGAGTGAAATTTTATCATTGGTCCTTAATTCCTCTCCTATTTATGCGCTCTCCTCACTCCATATTCTTTTTCTTCCAGCTTCTCCTTCACCCCTTCTCTGGCTCTCTTTAAGCCCATCGCTTTTATCCCCATCTTATCCTCCTCCTCCCGTTCTCATCTGTCATTCCTCTCCTTCCTCATCTCCTTCAGTGTCCTTCACCTCTGTTTTCAATCTGCCCGCCGTCTCTTTTCGCTGTCACTGACTTAAACATTGTTATTCTTGTGGTAGAAGCCCATAGGAGAGCCCCCTCCCTGAAATAGATTCAGTTTCAGTCTGTCTATTCGCCTTAATGGGGCATCAGCTCTGGATAAATAAAGCCTGTTAAATGGCCGGACACATCTGAACGACCACGACCAAGATGTGATGGAGATGGGAGGGGGGTTGGAGATTGGGGTGGGGGCTCCCCGGGGTACAGAGAGGAATAAAAACAGAGTAAGAAGACATGGGGAAGGAGAGAAGGAGGCAAAACACTGAAAATAAATCTCCAATCTCCAAGTCATTTTTGTCATCTATCTTTTGTTTTTTAACAAAATGAAAAATCTGCTTGTGGGGTAAAATTAATTCTACCTATTCAACCAATTCAAATCAACTTTCAAATGGTCAACAAAAAAAAAATCTCACTTACCTCTAGTGGTATCTAGTCATGCAAATAACCTGTGTGTGCCTGGAGTTGAACTGGGCTGATATCTCATAATGTATATCTAATATGAATTTTGTAATTCGGATGGCCACCCACCCTGAGTCTGGTTCTGTCTGAGGTTTCTGCCTCTTAAAAGAAGTTTTTCCTTGCCACTGTCACCAAGTGCTTGCTCATGGTGGGATTTGTTGGGTCTCTGTAAATAACAGAGTATGGTCTAGACCTGCTCTATAGGAAAAGTGCAGTGAGATAACTTCTGTTATGAATTGGTGCAACAATAAATAAAATTTAATTGAATTGAATCAAGCCCTTAATAATTTTCTAGAGATGATAAATATCTATTCATGCAAGGTGATTATTTTCTCTCTCAATGAAGTCTGCAAAGAGTCTGCCCCCCTATTAACGATTCGAGTGATCAGTTGAGAAGACCCCGAGTCGACTAGCATTTTGTCAGTCAATTCAAGAGCAACAGCACGGCAGACTGTAAACTTTACAAACCGAATCTTGTCTAAAAATTACTCAAAACCAATGGAAATGGAGGGCAGCGCAGGCCGAGACAGCGCGGGGCCGGGTAGCGTAACTATTGTCTGTTAGCTGCTCAGATGCTCTCAGCTCTGGTGCTGACTCTAAGTGATACCAGCTATATAGGTTGATATAAGTGTGGGACGGCTGCTCTGCAGGTGCACTGAGCTGACACTACCTGGGCAGGGGAGTGAATAATATATGTCTCATATGTGTAGGTTAGGCATATGAAAGAAAATACATCAGTAATAATGTGTTTATAAAAATTAAAAATATATATAGAAAAAGAAAAGCATTAACCAATGAACCACAAGCATGTGACAAATGAATATACCGAAGACAATTGTTGACAGTTTCTTAATGGACTTTGACACTATCACTGGTCTTTTCTGCCCATTTTCAGTCTAGAAAAATATGCCGATTGTTCTTGAAACATCAAATACACGCTAAATTATCAACCAAAATCAGGTTATGAACAAATCTGAGGTGAGAAACAGGCCATGCAGTTTTAGAATCATACACTATTCTATCTTCTTCAGCTACAATTTGAAGGGGCAACAAATCATGTTTGCATGTAAATGTCAGATTGGTTTAGTGCATATGTGACCAGTCAGAAATTGATTCTCACTGGGTGTTTCCCAGACTTTGATTGATTGTTTCACTTTTAAAAGATAACATAAGATAAAACTCTAATTTTTAGGACATTATAACACACTAAAGGACTTGCTAAGATGGAGAGTTTTTTACAGTTTGGGACTGCTGCTGCTGCTGCAGAGCAATTCGGGGAAAGCTGTGGCCATCATGACATGATTGAAGGACAACGCACAAGGCTTTATAGAGGTCAGGTGATGGTGTGGGGGGGGCAGGTTACTGAAGGCAGGAGCGAAAGACAAATTGATGTAAAGCCACAGAGTGAAGGACAAGAAAGAGAAAGAGGGAAGGGAAAGAAGAAGATGTATTTGGCAAGGATGAAGGGGGTTAAGGCGGGGTCTGTGCATAATTACATTTTCTGTTCTGAGCAGTATTGGGAATCAATAATGTAATTCATAGAAAAGCCATAGAGCTGCCTCCCATTGGCATTCACAGACATGAGCCACACTTACATCCCAAAGAATTAAAACACGAAGAGGGGGGCGAGGGGAGGAGGAAGAGGAGGCGGGGGCGGGGGATGGATGTGTCTGTCATTGAAATGAAGACTCACCCTTTGTTCATCCTGAGCCTTTAAATCTCCTCCACAATGCCTTGCAAAAAGCTGGAGACTTTGAGTTTCCATTACGACATGATTGACGATTTCAGGTTTGCCTGGTGTCCATATGGAGACAGCTTGGTCTGTCAAGTCAAGTCAGTTTTATTTATATCGCCCAATATCACAAATCATAAATTTTCCTCAAGGGGCTTTACAATCTGAAGGGAGAAGAGAGAGGAAAAGAAGAGCGCACACAGCTTGGAAACTTGTGTGCTTGTGGGAGACAAACAAACAAAGTTAGAGAGATGCAGTGTTTTTCAGTATTCTCATCAGCAGGACAAACATGGACTATAAGTACTTTTTAACTCTGGGGACAGACAGGAGCCCTGTATTCTGAGAGCATGGGATGGAATCTAAGGAATATAGTTTAAGGTGATTAGACAGGTATTAATAGGCGTGCCCATTTACAATTTTGTAAGTCATTAGAAGCACCTTAAAGTCCGAGCTGATATGGATAGATATGGATAGGGAGCCAATGAAGGGAAGCGGAATTGGTGTAATGTGGTCAAATTTTCTAGTTTTAGTTAAAATTCGAGCTGCATCATTCTAAACCATTCCACCAACATCCAGTTTTTCACAGTACACAAGCAGGCTTCTCAATTAATAATTTGGGAATTATCATCTGCCTTTACAGGCACATACAGCTGAGTAACATCAGTGTAGCAGTGGAAATCAATTCCACGACTGCATGTAATTTGGCCAAGAGGTGAAATATAAAGAGAAAAAAGGAGAGGGCCAAGAAAAGAGCCCTGAGGTACTCTAAATTTCACATCAAAAAATTTTGATGTAGTATTATGACAGGAAAAACACTGTGTTTTTTCAAATAGGTGAGACTTTAACCACACAAGAGCCAGGCCAGAGACGCCAAACTCAGTGGCGGCTTGTGGAAAATGTTCTAGGTAGGGCTGTGACACATCCAATCAATTTCAGCAAACATCCAAAAAGTGAAGGTATCAAATAGGAATTCCTACTTTGCAATTAAATATTTAACAGTTAATTTAACATAAAATTAAGTAAGTAAGTAACACCTTGACAAACACAACTGTGACAAACTGCACATAGAACAAAAACACACACTGGGGCTGAACATGAACAAATGTACACTACAAGTCAAAGTTTGACTACAACTTGTCTTGTCTGCTTGAATGGTTATAAAATCAGTGCTCCTTACTTCCTCCAGAATGTAATCCTTTAGCACTGACAGCATGCAGACCAACAGCTCGTTTTGTACCGTCTTTGACGCCTTTACAAACAGTAAGTTAGCTGTCTTAGGGGTTCCTCCAGCACACTGTGTAGGGAGGCAACAAAATACACCAATCCCCTGAAAATGCCAGGGTTGTCAAAGGACTCAGTCTCATCATTCCCATGTAAGGCCAACTCAGAAGCCCCACAAAACACAATTATTTTGGATAAAATGTGCCTGTTTTTAGCCACCTCCTCATTGTGTTTCCTCACTGCGATCCTGTGGCCGCTGTCCAGCTGCGTAGCAGTGTTCACTCTGCCTAATGTGGCTAATGTTAGCTTGACAGAATTATCATATGTGCCCTGGTGTTCTCATGTTTCCTTACTTTCTCAGACAGGTGCATCATATCCCTCACTCCTGTAACTGTCCATGCTGAATCTGTCCCCATTGTTTTAAAAAGCAAGCACGGAAAGCAAAATAAGGCATTAGCATGACTGCATCCAGCTAGCCAGGCCTTTCTGGTGTACCAGCTACAAGAGAAGCCTCGCATACACTGCTTCCCTTTTTTTCTAACCTGCTGTCTGATTGCGAGTTCATGTTGATCTGGGCGATAAAATAATCCCCCTTTTTGGATTAGATTTGAGAACGATGATTGGCTACATTTTATGTCATACGTTCATATCTTTGGCTAAAGTGCTACACAGACCCGCCTCCTGTGGGTGATTTCTCCATCGCCCCAGAGCTGCTGAGACATGCAGACAGGCGGCGGGAACATGTTGGAAAAGCATATATGTTGCTCAGATGATTTTCTATCATATTTTACACATGAAATATGGTGCACTCCATATTTAAAAAACACAAATTGTCAATTTGTGTCAATAATTTATTATCATTATTATTATTATTATTAGTAATGGGGGTTTTTTGTGGCTCAAGGGGGGCAGCGCCCTAGCGCCCTCTATTGGCCAGCTACCACTGGCCAAACTGATTTTCCAGTCGGTCTAGGAGTATAAAATGATCAATGGTGTCAAAAGTAATTTAGAAAGCATTGAGATCCAGTGATAGAAGCAGGGTGCAATCTGAATACATAGTAAGCAGAGAATCACTGACCACTTTAGTAAGTGCAATTTCAGTGGAGTGACAGAACTTGAAAACAGAACAAAAGGTCCAAGAGGTTACTGTTAAATATACAGACATACAAGCACACACCTCCCCATGTTCACATGACACACTTGGCAGTTGTCCACTTTGATGGATAAAGTTAGTACGTGAATGTCCCTTTAACAGTGAATAACATTCAAATCCTGGTTTTATTGAACTTGGGTCTTGTCAATTTTTTTTCCCTAATTCCGATGTTTTCTCTTCCAAACGTATTTGGAAGAGAAAACAAAGATGATTTTCCTGTGCAATGAGGGATTATTAGATACATTTCTGGTGCACTCACTTACAGTTTAACTGCAGTACTGGATAAACTGTTGGCATGTTTAATTCAGTTCAATTCAATTCAATTTTATTTATATAGCTCCAATTCATAACAGAAGTTATCTCATTGCACTTTTCCTACAGAGCAGGTCTAGACAGTACTCTTTATAATATTAATTACAGAGATCCAACAAATCCCACCATGAGAAAGCATTTGGCGACAGTGGCAAGGAAAAACTTCCTTTAAGAGTCAGAAACCTTTAGACAGAACCAGACTCAATGGTGGGCGGCCATCTGCCACTGCCGTGTTAGGTTTTGAGAGAGAGAGGAGAGAGAGAGAGAGAGAGAGAGAGAGAGAGAGAGAGAGAGAGAGGTTTTGGGGGAGGGAGGCACAATGCAAATACCACCTAGAATTTTTAAAATAGTAATAATGTAATTGTAGTGGTAACATTGATATTAATAAATAAAAAATAGGAATGACAGCTATAGGAATAATAATGACAGTATTAGTAACCAATAACAACAACTGTAGTAGCAGTTTGTTTTTAAGGACTAAACTTGATAAAAACTCAGAATAAGGACCAGGAGCGCGGTGCACTATAACAAATAGAATTGGCTGTCGTGTTTTCCAGGTTGGGTGTGAAAGACTAAGAACAAGGCTTTCGAATGAGTTATAATTTAGTTTAGGTTTAGGGTTGATTAATAGGCTTGAGTCGAAGATGGCTGCAACTCCACCTCCTCGGCCAGTGCCTCGAGGAATGTGAGTATTAATATGACTGGGCGGAGTGGATTCATTTAGGCTAACATATTCTTCATGACCCAGCCAGGTTTCAGTAAGACAAAATAAGTCAATATGATACTATGATATTAAAACGTTCACCAGTACAGCTTTAGATGACAGAGATCTGATGTTTAAGAGTCCTCATTTAATTCGCCTATTTTGTTGTGCTATTTCACCGTTTTTGTTTAGGTTTTTATGTAGAACTCCTCTTCTGTTAACTTTAGGTTTTATTAATTTAAGTGGTCGGGGGCAGACACCGTCACTAAGGAGTTTTGGGTGTGTAACTGCTCTGGAAGCGCAGAGAAGTGTGTAGGACTGCAACTATGCTTCCTGGTCTCAACTCAGAGTTGTCATGGTTTTGGTTCACTAATAAACTCGGCCAGATTTCTGGATATGAGAGCTGCTCCATCCAAAGTGGGATGAATGCTAATCTCTCCTACATTTACTCAAGTACTGTACTTAAGTACAATGCTGTACATTACTTGAGTATTTCCACTTTGTTACTTTA
Organism: Siniperca scherzeri; assembly: GCA_027580175.1. NCBI lineage: Eukaryota > Metazoa > Chordata > Actinopteri > Centrarchiformes > Sinipercidae > Siniperca > Siniperca scherzeri. The sequence goes on along the minus strand of CM050843.1, from coordinate 4,731,221 downwards.
TACTTCTATTCCACTAGATTTTGGTGGCAAATATTGTACAAGAAAATCTAATTGAATATAACTTAAAATAAATAGTGTGAACTTGCTTGATTATTCAGAATAATACCCAAAACCTCCTCAATGAAGTTAAATGTTAAAACAAAACAACATGTACTGTATTCTGGCTGAGGCTTGTAAGACATGCATTAAATGGAAAGTTAAAGGTGGCCTTCAGCAGGTCTAAAAGGTCTTTAAAAGTCCAAATCATAGAGCACAGTAGAGCCATTAGGAGAGAAGCTCTCAGAAATCCTGTCCTCCACTTTAAAGAAGCCAAGAGTTCCATCACTGCCTTTTCTTTAGTGGGGATGAAGAAGGTCTCTCAGCCCGAGAAGAGGTGATTTAAAGTTTCACACATGAAACTGGCAGAAGGATTCTTGATTTTTCCATTTGAACATTCTTCTCCCAAATGAAATGCATGAGAAATTAAATTCCAAGAAATGCTGCTTTGCTGTAATGTGTCTGACTGTGAGAAGGGATTTTATGTTGAACCTTAAGATATTTACTAATATCTTACTGGTCTATGCACCAGCTAAGATTTTTATGTTTGATACCAATGAAAATATTTTTGAACTATTAGTGCCATGAGCAGCTTTTTATTTTGGAATATTTTAATATAAAAGGGACCTGATGTGGTAGCATCCAGTCCCAGCTTTTATTGCATCAACTTGTTACCCAAATCAATTTGTTATCTTTCTACTAATCATATTTCCCCAGGACAGGAATGGCCTGTGCTGTAACTGCTTATCTTGATCATTCGCAGGCGGTCTGAAGCAACAAAAGCAGAGATGCATTAAACCACAAAGAAAGAAATATGAGTATATGAGTAGAATGGTCAAAATGGACAGAGTGAATATTACAATAGTACACCACACCATTATGGCAGTGTTGATGTTGTGATATATTTACAAGTTATACGTTTTTTTATGAATATTTGTCTGAGGACATCCTCAGACCATGGCCAGATTAACCTGTTGGGGCCCCAGGGGAAAGATTTTCTGTTGGGCCCCTATTGACCCCCCATTTCTACCCCCCACCCTTTGTAAATTAAGTATGTTCCCTTTGGCCTTCAAGTTCCCAGCTCACAGTAGACTGTACACGGCAGCTTCATTGTATGCCCAGAGACCCAGATAAGAACCAGCAAGTCTGTGCTGGAATAAAATGAACTGGCCCCAGGTTTTCTAAATAATAAAGGTCTTGAGACAGGATCAAAAAATAACTAAAATTCTGGACCTGCCTCCGCTGATATAGTACTTAAGTGGTGCAGAATCCCTTACAAATTTGCAATTAATCAAATTACAAAAACTGATTGGCATGCTGTGAACCTGGGACTTTTGGGGCCTCTAGAGGTCTGGGGTCTTGGGACCCTGTTGATAATCCAGGCTTACCTCAAACATCAGGTACAGTTTTCAGCATCATTCTTTATTCCAAAGGGCCTCAGGCCACAAGAAAAACGAATTTAATCGTCACACTCGCTAAATGGATGCTCTTATTAATACATAATGTGAAGACATTATGAAAACCCCATCTTTTTACGGCAGAGGATGTATCTAAATTTAGCTACTCAGAGAACTGTCTAAATTAGACACTGTTCAAGCCATATTTCATTGTTATTGCACTAGATATACTGTATCAGAACACTTTGAGCCCATTCTTTAGAATCACACAATATTTTGACCCTATATAATAAAGCCAGAGTAGCCAAAGCTGACATTTCTCTGTTTATTTCGTTCTGATGTTTTTGTCTCTACTCTCTATTATTTGTATGTATTTTTCTGATTCTGCAAAATCCTTTTGGTCTCACTTGTGATGCTGTTTTGCATGAGCTGGTGCTGAGGACTGAGGGTGTCCTTAAATGTTTTCTAGACAGTTAAGTTCCACATCGTAGATATTCTTTGCTGTTGACCTTTGTTCCACTGTGAATGTTATTATGAGGCAGCTTGCGTGGTAAGGCAGCTAAGGACACAGTTGGCTGTCATCCTGCCCAGCAGGTATCCAGGCAGGGCAGCAGAGTGCTGCTGAAGCTCTGCTGCTGTTTATGCTAACCCACATGACCACATGTTCTCCTCCCTTGCAGCACTGACAGGAAGCCAGTCCCAAGCCCCTATCCTAGGCCTTCGCAAAGCCACAGCACGGACACGACACTGGAGAGCCGCCACCGAGGAGACCTACTGGGCCTACTCAGGTCTGTGTACTTCTTTCTCTGTGAGAACCAGTCTTTCCAGTGAAATTGTGGTGAGCCTTCAATTGTTCAAGCAGGGGATCCACACGCCATGGGAACCTTGAAAAGCCTGAAACTTTTCAGTATTAGAAAAAAGCTGGAAAATTACAAGAAAAGTTACGTATATGGAGAAATTATTCCATTTTCGTATTTGCCACAACGCTGTCAGAAATACCAAAACAGCTAGCAGCTGAAAGGGCTGTGTTTAGCATCAGATTAGATGGTTAATGGGTAAAGTATTTCCACTGATTAATGAATCTGTTTAGTAGCAACAAAAGACATAGTAGAGATGTGATGACGGGCCTCTTGAAAATGCCTGGCAACAGAACATTTGGTGGTTGTTTTTGTCCACATATTGCAGTTTAATAGGGCAGAAAATCAAATAAATGACACTAGATGACATGCATGGGATAATCTGTCTTTATGGTAAACCTGTCAAGGGGTTAAATTCTTGTAAATTCTCAAATCGTGGCCTTAATTTGCCCCAACTGCAGAGAAAATTAGGTGTCTGTTTTAAATAGGCCTATATTAGAGACATTTGCTGTTAATGCAAACTTAACACTTCCTCCATGTTTACCTGTTGTCTTGATAAAGCACATTTCTACAGCACTAATTCAATTAGTACTACAACAAACATATCATACTCACCACTCTGCTGCTCTGCTCTTTCTCTTTTTAACACAAATACTGTTCCTACTAGTGTAGTTGCTTCTACTTTGCAGTTTTTTGGATCTCTGCTAGCGAAGCTACCGTCAGTGAAATTCATCACTTCCTGCATCACATTAAAAACCTTCCTACAGTTTAAAGTGCATCTTCTCCTTTCCTTGGAGACTTTTAATGTGAAACATCTGCAGGAAGTGTAGTTTCATTGAAAGTAGCTTACTGTAACAGCAAACGACAGAACAGAAAAGTAAAAGTAATTGGAAGAAATTAGTGACCAGCCTTTATTGCATTGCCCCCAGCTATTATAAAAGACTCAGCCATTATTGAATACTGGATTTTGTTTTAGTATATACAGTAGGTTTAATGCTTCCTGATTTAGGTTTAGGGTTAGATGTTAGGTTCACAAGTATAGTAAGACAAAGTTGTGTTATTTAGAGCATGCTGTGTATGTTTTAGAGTAAAATCAGTAATGTGCCACTCTCTTTTTCTTCATCTCTTAGCCGCTTTCCTCCTCATCTCTCCTTTGTGCTCCTTTTTTATTTTACCAGTGCTTCAGAGGAGAAAAAAGCCTCTTCCGCTGTCCCTTTAGAGCCTTTAGTTTTTCAGAGGGGCAGCATTAATCTTCACCATGCAAGTGACGCAAGCCCCGTGCCACAAATTATCTTTTAGTTTATTTATTTCAATATTTCTGCTGGCTCGTCTAACTCTCAGTGGTTTCCTGTCATGCCTGCAAGAGCGCAGGAGCTTGTGGATAAAAAACAGAGCTGGTGACAGTTTAACTTAGTGTTGCTGCTGCTGATACTAAAATCTACCGATGCTCTCCTGCTGTCCCCCCGCACATGTTTGATCGCAGCTCTTACATAAGATGCTGATGTAATGGTGGGCAGGATCCAGGCAAGAGAGGAAAACAATAGAGAGACAGCAGGCTGACATACTGGTGGATATTTTATTTTTATGTTATTGTAAGAGCCACAAAGAGTCGAAGTTACGGGAAAATTCTGTTTTTTTTCCAACGTGGGTCTTATTGGCCAGTATTACGTAAGGTTAGCACATTACTGTACTCATCACTGTCATTGTGGAGAGTGGACAAAAACATGCATGTTTTACAAAGTTTTACAACAGAATTCTCAATTCAACCTAAACTTAACAATGAAAAGCAGTTATTAAGAGGCAAACAATTGTTGACATGGACTGTTACCTTTGTCACTAATGCTTTGGTATTTTCTTAGGTTTCTAGAGTCATTTAACAGAAAGAGCAAAGTGAATTCAAATTAAGCGTCTTTTCATTGTTACTAAAAACTAGTTCATGTATGATTATTAAATGAAAAGTCCTTTACATTGCTACACTCTCTTCCATTGCAGACGATTTTGAGTGATATCATATTTTCTGACACATACACACACACTCACTCACTCTCTCTCTCTCTCTCTCTCTCTCTCCATCTTATTGGATGACTTCTCCAAAGTTTCCTAAACTTCCATCTCTCCTAATTAGCTTGTTCTAATCGCGTCCTCCAGAGGTCTGTCCAATCAAGACTGCAGCGGGCCCTTGCTGTTCTGCCCTCTGCCTGATCAGAATGGCAGATTAAAACCAGGCACAATGCTGACAAATCAAGTTATCTGGGGACGGCCCTATACCTCCAGAATGAGAGACAGAGACAAAGAGACAGAAAAAGACAAAGATTCACACAGTCACCCTGCGCATGTGCTTCACTATCACTACAGGCTCACAATTAATATGTGATGTATGTGTGCCTTGTGTACCAAGAGGCAACCTCTGACATTTTTAGTTTTTCAGGGATATTATTATATGACAATTTGAGAAAATAAAAAACGTGTGAATATTTTGTAAAATGGCAGCATATGACATAAGAAAATTACCATGTTAAAAGGAGAATTGTGCTTTCATGTCATTGTTTTGGTAAATATGTCAGCTATGACTCCCTGAACATATCAGGGAGAAACATCCAATCACTGAGCTTAAAAGTGATAAAACATTCAGCAGTTTAAATTAACTCACTTTTGGATTCTGGGTCAATTTTGCATGAATTTGTCAACTATGTCATGATAGGGGAATAATACTTCCATAACCAGTGGCACTTTCCACTTTGCACGTGTATTATCCCACAGTGCTACACGAAAAATATGGAACTAACCAAGCACCAATTACAATCATGCACTGCAGATGACCAAAATAGTGTCCAATACTGATTTTTTGACAACTGACAACAAAGCACTGTGTTGTGTTCTACATAGAATTGACTGTAGAGCAAATAGCGAAGGACTTGATTGTACGTTAAAAAAAGATTTATCTTCTATAGGTCATTGTGAGCATTAAATACCAGAAACTCTAGGCTTGGCCTGTTGAGCGAATCTGGACAGTCAGTACCAAAAAGCTAATTATACAAATGACTAATTCATATTCTAGTATATATAGTTTTCTCATATAGAAATTATAATACGAATGAAGATTAATTGGTGCATCTATACTGTCATTTACTAATTATTGATATGACGTTATGGTGCAATCAAATGACATTGTAATCAGATGAATCAACGTTATTATGTGAATAAAACTTCAATTATATTAACTGGAAGTCATTATGAGGCTGAGTCTCAAAGTTTAACTGCTCACAATAACTTCAAAGAACCATAGAATTGTGATATATGTTCCCCATTCAACATAATTACAAGTGCTTTGCCGTATACTTTTAAGAGGCTGTCTTTTGCAATGGGCTGGCTGTAACACTTGGAGGTCAAATTGATTGGCTCTTCCTCCCTGGCTGCTGGACCACTGAAATACCAGAGTGCTTGTTTTGAGAGACTTTCTTTTATTTTTCCATTCACAATATGACCCACATGTTGGTATTAACTCCCTGCTCCCTGTCTTATACCACTGATACACACACACACACACACACATTTGACTGGAAATTAATTTTCTGACCTGCACAATGTCAAGGCTTCCTATCATCGGAAGAGGCTAACCTAATTTGTGTGCTCTTTGTCGAGACGTTTTACTATTCAACACTAGTCACCATCAGAGTGCTCTCAGGCCTTTGTGCTGCAGCCTTGAAGTGGGTGAATGAAGATGGAAATTGATGATATGTTGTACAGTCATTTTAATGAAGAGGGAAAGCAATTTTATTAGCCTGACAGTAAGTGGTGTTGTCTGTCTTTTTTTCACATCTGAAAATTTAAAGGCCGACAAAATAGAGCATTAAATCTGCAAATTGGAAAAGAAAGACCAAAGGAGTTTGTTCAATAATAACATGTTTTGAAGCACAAGTCAGTGTCTAAAATATTTGTGAGACTTGTCTTCTTGTCAAAGTATTTTTAGATAAAAAAAATTATTTACGTACATATTTGAATATTCATAGGGCTCTGCATTTTTCTCAACCAATCAAAATCGTCGGCTTAAATTAATTCCGTTTACAAACATTATATTAAATCAACAAACTTTAAACTACTATTTAATTTACATATACAGATCTTGGATTGTACCTTTAACAAAATTATTAAGATATGGCAGACTTCACTCTTTATTTTTCTTGCCAAAAAAGACCATTTAATGCCTAAATACCGACAATGAATGTATCCAACTAACAAGTATTTTGTGTGTATCTGATAGATCCTGTTCCGGCAGGATCTGGCACAAATTAAGCCCTGCATGAACCCCTGTGGTACAGTACCGTAAGCCCATGTGGGCTGACTGTAAGAGCTTCTCCTGGCCTTTCGGTAGTCACTGCTTGTTAGTAACTTAATTTAAAAACAAAAACCTTTTTATCAGATCCTTTTAACAGATTTAGCAGATGTGTATGGAACTACACTGTAGACTGTAGTCTCAGTAATTAACTTGTGACAGTGATCTAAGGAATGGGTTCAACATGGGTTAATCCTGTGTTCAGTAAACCTGTGTCCCTATGTATAAAAGGGGTATATGGCAGGCAAGGGAAATTTCTCGAATATACACTCATTTAACAGCCTTTCAAGAGCTGTCCTAGCAGCAACAATCAGTAAATACCAACCTGTTCTTATTCCCAGGTCGTCAAATACCAACTTCTTGTCACGTCCCTTGGCATCTCATACAGACTCACAAGGTATCCTTTAGTGTCTTTATGAGACGCACCAGGCTTTCAATTAATTCCAATGTAAAACCATCCACAGCAATATTACACTGCGGTCGTGTCTAGATAGTAACGCTGGATTTGCGAAACTCTCACGAGATTTGTACGTGTTGATTCTTCATTGTGCGCGTTCTTAAACATAACCAAGTAGTTTTGTTGCCTAAACCTAAATCTCACGAGTTTCCGTAAATCCGGGGTTTCTATCTAGACAGGATCACTGCTCAGAGGAACTGCTCCGGCCGTCCATTCACTCCAATATTAACCTGACCGCGGTGCTATAAGACGCTGTGATCATCAGTCCCATTGTAGAACCAAGGACCTGCTGCCCCGAAGTATTTTCCTCACTATTAATTCCCATGTTAAGGTTTTCTTTCAATGATATCCTCAACATTTCTCAAAACTAAAATACGACAGTGTCCTTGATAATTCAGCAATACGATAGGTCAATGTTACAGCTGTTCAGTTTAGATTATTTCTCCTTCGATTCTGAGAAATAAAGCTTTTTTGTCCTATTCTTTTCTATTGGCCTGTGTCCACATCACTTGACTGCCAAGTTTCTTTTGTGAAAACCAAAATGGTGGACATTTATTTTATCCTCAGTGGAAAATGCAGTATTTTAACATAGTTTAAATGTGTTTTGATAACATTTCTAGTGAGAAATGTGTGTTTTATTCTCATAATCTTCATTCAGAGAATGTATATGATCCTTAGTTTTGTTAGTTATTACAAAGATTCTCTCAGGTCTTGCACGAGGGAAATTCGCTTGTTACAGCAGCTCAAGATTCAACACGTACAGGAAAAAGGTTGATGGATAAAAAATACACAAAAAATAGAAATGGAGAATAGAAAATAAGAGCTATAAACACTATATACACCTGTCATTTATAAAGATATATGTGATGGCTAATTGCACAGAATACTTGCACAGATATTGTAATACACAGATGGGGTGTAGCATTATACTACTATGAGAGATACAGCAGGAGGTAGTTGCACAGTATAAATAAATTATAAATAATTGTACAGGAAATAATTTAAGTATAATTGAAATGATATATACATATACAGTGGGTACGGAAAGTATTCAGACCCCTTTAAATTTTTCACTCTTTGTTTCATTGCAGCCATTTGCTAAAATCAAAAAAGTTTATTTTATTTCTCATTAATGCACACTCCATCACCACTGCACCCCATCTTGACAGAAAAAAACCAGAAATGTAGAAATGTTTGCAAATGTATTAAAAAAGAAAAACTGAAATATCACATGGTCATAAGTATTCAGACCCTTTGCTGTGACACTCATATTTAACTCACATGCTGTCCATTTCTTCTGATCCTCCTTGAGATGGTTCTACTCCTTCATTGGAGTCCAGTTGTGTTTAATTAAACTGATTGGACTTGATTAGGAAAGGCACACACCTATCTATATAAGACCTTACAGCTCACAGTGCATGTCAGAGCAAATGAGAATCATGAGGTCGAAGGAACTGCCCAAGGAGCTCAGAGACAGAATTGTCTGGCCAAGGTTACAAAAGAATTTCTGCAGCACTCAAGGTTCCTAAGAGCACAGTGGCCTCCATAATCCTTAAATGGAAGAAGTTTGGGATGACCAGAACTCTTCCTAGACCTGGCCATCCAGCCAAACTGAGCAATCGTGGGAGAAGAGCCTTGGTGAGAGAGGTAAAGAAGAACCCAAAGATCACTGTGGCTGAGCTCCAGAGATGAAGTAGGGAGATGGGAGAAAGTTCCAGAAAGTCAACTATCACTGCAGCCCTCCACCAGTTGAGGCTTTATGGCAGAGTGGCCCGACGGAAGCCTCTCCTCAGTGCAAGACATATGAAAGCCCGCATAGAGTTTGCCAAAAAACACATGAAGGACTCCCAGACTATGAGGAATAAGCTCCTCTGGTCTGATGGGACCCAGATTGAACTTTTTGGCGATAATTCTAAGTGGTATGTGTGGAGAAAAACAGGCACTGCTCATCACCTGCCCAATACAATCCCAGCAGTGAAACATGGTGGTGGCAGCATCATGCTATGGGGGTGTTTTTCAGCTGCAAGGACAGGACGACTGGTTGCAATTGAAGCAAAGATGAATGCGGCCAAGTACAGAGATATCCTGGAAGAAAACCTCTTCCAGAGTGCTCAGGACCTCAGATTGGGCTGAAGGTTCACCTTCCAACAAGACAATGACCCTAAGCACACAGCTAAAATAACAAAGGAGTGGCTTCGGACCAACTCTGTGACCATTCTTGACTGGCCCAGCCAGAGCCCTGACCTAAACCCAATTGAGCATCTCTGGAGAGACCTGAAAATGGCTGTCCACCAACGTTCACCATCCAACCTGATGGAACTGGAAAGGATCTGCAAGGAAGAATGGCAGAGGATCCCCAAATCCAAGTGTGATGTTGCATCATTCCCAAGAAGACTCATGGCTGTACTAGCTCAAAAGGGTGCTTCTACTCAATACTGAGCAAAGGGTCTGAATACTTTAAGATAATTTAATAATTTCAGTTTTTCTTTTTTAATAAATTTGCAAAAATTTCTACATTTCTGTTTTTTTCTGTCAAGATGGGGTGCTGAGTGTACATTAATGAGAAATAAAATTAACTTTTTTGATTTTAGCAAATGGCTGCAATGAAACAAAGAGTGAAAAATTTAAAGGGATCTGAATACTTTCCGTACCCACTGTACATATAATGATATGTATAGAGACTGATATATATATATATATATATAAATAAAATAGATAAATATGAATGACAGTTGCACAATAATACATATAGATATAATTAACTACACAGGATAATAAATAAATATGTTTCAAATTTATTTTCACCCATTTAACAATTAGATATTTAAAATCTGACTACATAAATGTGTTTACACACCTCAGTGTACTCTCAATTCAGTATTTACAACTTCCGATCCTTTGAAAAATACTAATAGAGGGCCGCCATGCAGCTTGATACAAATCAGCACCACAGTTGTAGTTCTTCCGGTTTTCAAAGTAGTGTTGTAAAAAGGTATATCTAGTAAATATATGAAATATCTACTACAGCCAAACTAGTTATTACACTGCATCTAGATGATCTATGTTAAGAGGAGTCAGGAGTCGAACACCCCATGGTTTACAGCTTCCACATGATGTCACTGACTGACACAGAAAACATCCAATGGGAAGGGACATTTTTTTTCCCTGGATGAGGGAGAATTTCATGCCAAAAACGCCTATGTAAAAACCTATGTGGCACACTATGTCTGGCTGATTATGACTGTAAATTCAATGTACAATAAGTACTTTATTTAGTAATTTAAACGTTTTTCACCAGACCTCATGTTAAGCGATGAGCTGGATTCCTCTTGCAGCGGTGGCTAAGGATCATGGGTAATTTAACCTAGCCTTCTGTTATCCAAAATTGACAACAAAAAACTTTATTTCTCAGAATCGAAAGACAAAATAATCTAAACTGATAGCCAAACATTAACCTATCTTAGTGTTAAATTATCAAGGACACGTTTGTGTTTTAGTTTTGAGAAATGTTGAGGATATCATTGAAAGAAAACCTTAACATGGGTATTAACAGTGAGGAAAATACTCCTCAGTTCTCCTTTGAGACTGATGCTCAACGCATCTTATAGCGCCGTGGTCAGGTTAATATTGGATTGCATGGATGGCTGGACTCCTCTGAAAGTCTAGTATTGCCGCAGAAGGTTTTACATTGGAGTTAATTGAAAGCCTGGTATGTCTCATACAGACACTAAAGGGTGCCTTGTGCGTCTGTATGAGACGCCAAGGGGTGTGACAAAACGTTGGTATTTGATGACCTGGGAATGAGAGCGGGTTGTAAATACATGATGAAAGAATGACTGAACATGGCTCAAGGTTTGACGAAGCATTGGATGTCAAGTCCATAGCATGGGTTTTGTGAAACTTGCAATGGACAGAATTTGGTTGTTAAAACTATTTAGGATTCATACCTAGACACCAAGTTAGATAAACATAAACTATATAATATGGCCAAAAGTATTTTGTCCTGAGACTGTTTTTTTAAAGTTTGGGCTAGATCCCTTCACCGTTCCAATTAGGGAAAATCTTAATGCTAGAGCATGCAATGACATTTTAGACAATAGTGTGGATAAGGCTCTTTCCTGTTTCAACATGACAATGCCCCCATAAAGGAATAAAGATCTATAAGGGTCCATGAAGAAATGTATTTTCCAGTTTGTTGTAGAAGAACTTGACTTGCCTGCACAGAGCCCAGACCAAAATTTTGCTTTCCCTTGGTCCTTGCTCAGAATTCAGACTCACACTTATGTTCACTCACTCAAACTGCTAATAAACCAGATAAATTGAATCCGGTTCTGAATCGGTTGTACATTTTCAAGTTATTGGTTCAACCATGGGTTCAGGGGCATGCATGGGTTCAGTGATTGATTAAGTAAATTACATTTGTTTGAATATATCTTTGTTTCTATAGAATGTATCTGGAGCTGCCTACATATTCTAGAAACTGTGTTCGCTGTTCAAATTGACATGACAAAGTCATGGCTAAACCAGGAATGCAAAAACACCATGGACCAACATGCAAACTGTAAGCAAGGCCTTATGACCTGTGGCTGAATTAGATCAAATAACTGCAGCCTGGTTCCAACATCTGGAGGAAAGCTGAAACCAGAAGAGTGGAGGCTGTTATAGCAGCAGATTAATGCCCATGGTTTTGGAATGACATGTTCAACTATCACAAATAGGTGTAATGTTTGGTTGTCCACATACTTTTGGGTGTGTAGTTGATAGTATATGTCAATTATATCCATTGCCATTGTTTTCTATAGTCTGTCTACTAATCAATCAAACTATTTCAGTGAATAAACCAGCTATGAAATGCAGGAACAACAGTTCTGCCAAGATCTTCAACACATTCAGAATACACATGTGGACAAAGAAACCTGCTCTCAATCAACCTTGTTACATCTATACTGCTGCTGTCATCACATAAATGCCCACAGTATGCGTGTGCACACAGTCCTATGTTTGTGTGTGTGCATATTTATTAAATGAATGGCAGCAACCAATTTAGCTGTCCGTGTGAGGTGTGAGGTTTGATGTATTATACGAGTACTCTCTGTGATTGCGTCAGTGGCTGCATGTCTAATGCAGGATCAAAATGACTCACTCTCTGGGAAAAACGCATCGATTTGATGCCCTCACAGCCATCATAATATTTCTACACCTCTCAGGTAGTCCTTGAGTAGCCTTGGACACTATTGAGGACTCAGAGGATAATGTCCATCAAGTGAATATATCAAGTAAGCCAGCTCTGCAGTCATGAAGCACCTAAAAATAGGCCTGTCATTCAGCTGGAAGCACTAGTCAGTTCATTTCAACAACACTGTAACAACCTCCTTTTGAACAACAAGTCATTGTCCACAGTAGTTTGCAGTTCCCTGCAAGGAGACACAAAGCTTTTTGGCACACTTTTAAATTTTGGAAACGTTTGAGTCTTGTCAGACCTATGTAGAATCATTACACTTCATTATATTGTCATCACATATGGTATGCAATCAGCAAGCAGTAGAAGATATTCAGCTGTATCGCTTTACATGGTGTGTTACTAATGTAGGAAATGTACGTGTTTGGGAAACAGCAGTAGTTTCAAGAATTCTCCACCATAATATGTAATTAAAGTTTAGCTCAGTTACAGCGTTAATCAGAATTATTAAGCGGAACCACTTTAACTATTCGTCCAGCGATATAATTTCACACAACAAGCACTGATCAAAGTTTCTCTTGGTGATCAGTCAAGAGTGTCTATAACACACAAATTAGCTTTGGGAATTAACCTGAACTCAGGTAGCAAGAGGTAAAACAAGGAACGGATACGTAAAGTGACTGAATGTAAGTTATAGAAAACCAAGGCAACAGCTTTATATTTAAAACATTTATTACTAACCCTACTAACAAAGAAAGACACAACAATGTCTCAATACAATGCTAACTACACATACAATGACGCTACAGTGAAGGAATATATGGTTTGGTAACGGAGAGATGGAATGGGACACCTTGCACCAGTAACAAAGAAAATCCACTGTTACATTCCAGTGAGGGTCTTTTATAGAGAAATTTTGGTAATGAAGTTCAAAGAAGCATCTGACCAATCAGTGGACGTGCTGACCACTCAGGGCAGTGTCAATGATAGAGAGAGAGAGAGAGGTTTTGAGAGAGAGGTTAAGAGAGAGAGAGAGAGAGAGAGAGAGAGAGAGAGAGAGAGAGAAGGGGTTGGGGGTTAAGGGGCGAGGAAGCACAATGCAAATACCACCTAGAATTTTAAAATAGTAATAATGTAATGGTGGTGGTAATGTTAATATTAATAAGTTAATAATAATAGGAATGACAGTCACAGAAATAATAATGACAATAATAGTAACAGAGCCAATAACAACGACTGTAGTAGCAGTTGTCAGGCAGGAACACGGGGGCAGCAGGTGGCCCACAACCACAGATCCAGTCTCTGCAGCTCTGGCGGTAGAAATACCAGCTGAAAGCGACAGAAGGAGAGAGGAGAGAAACAATAAAGCACAAAACTACGGGAGAGAGAAGATGTCGAGTTAGTAACATGCAGTAATGGGATAAAAATGCATACAGATGGAGAGGGAGAGAAGGAGAGCGGAAAGGTAGCATTTATCTTTTCATTATTATGAACAATTCTTCTGTAGAGACCAAAATCAACAATGATAGCTTTTGCCTCCATGCTATAGAACTCCGCTGTTAACTATTAAAATCAGATATACGAGCAATACGGGGCTCATATTGCTGCATTGGGTGATATATTTCTTCATTATGATTACCACCCAGAAGTTAATTTTTTGGTTGAACTAGATGAGTTGTGTAAGCAGGGAACTGTGTTGCTGAGTATGACATCTGCCCAACACATAGCTATTTTCCATAGATCGAAAATTCAGTCGCAGAGTTGTTTTGGAATAAACTACACTAACCAAGACTCCAGCCACAGCAGTGGAATCAAGTTCTAGCTTCAGCCACAATTGAGCCAGAATCCAAAAGCAAAATGATTCAAATTGCTGTATTTATCAAGCAAGGGCTACAAAGCTCAACCTTTTTGTTCTATATAACATTAGAAAGATTAGGTCTTATCTGACTAAGTATGCAGCTCAACTCCTTGTACAGGTACTGGTCATGTCACAACTGAAACGGCTTTCTGGTAGGGCTGCCAGCATGCACAGTAAAACCTCTACAAATGGTCCAAAATGCAGCAGCACGTCTGGTCTTCAACCAGCCAAAGACAGCTCATGTCATTTCCCTTTTCATTACTTTCTTCTGGCTCCCTGTGACTGCTTGCATTAAGTCCAAGCCACTAATGCCTGCCTATGTGGAACTGAGTGTTGAGACTCTTATTCTTGAATACTTCTCCTTGATCTGCTGTGGCTTGGATTGTACCTCATTTGTACGTCGCTTTGGACAAAAGTGTCCGCCAAATGAATAAATGTAAATTTAAATGTATTGCCGATTCTAGCCCATGTATGACTTGGTATCAGATCAAAACCAGATTCTGAGGTAATGCTCACCCCTACTATGGGGGAGATGAATGGGACGTTATTGCTAGAACTTTGGTATAGCCCAGGCCCCATTACTACCGTGTAGTTGTTACTATACTATAATTGTTTGGAGTCTCCCTCCTAATTAGGAGGCCACACAGACTACAGAAAGTAGAGAGGTACTGTAAAATGTTTCCAGTTTCCGGAGGCCTATATGGCTTACAGATGCAGCCGTCTAGAATTGCTGGCTGGTCCGTGACTGTGCCCACGCAGATCTGTAGCAGATACCTGCTGGGTCCCGGCTGGGTCCCTGTTGGGTCCTTGGCTGTAATGAGATCCCCCCTCGTTGACATAGTGAACACATCCCCGCCTCGTAATTGCAATGCTTTATTTATCCACCAGGAGGAGCGATCATTATGGAAGCTGAAACGGTTTACTGCCATCAGACTGCTGTGACCATTTTACTTCTTGTTATTATCATACCATAAGGTCATGAAAATATAATGCTGAAGCGTTTTGTAAAACATTGATATTTGTTTTTAGCTAACCTAAAATATAGGTTACTGTTCACATTTAGAAGCGAGCAAGTGAGATGGCTCAAAGTGACATGCCTCTTGTTACTGATTATGCCTTCTATTCTGTGCCATGAAAGCGCCAAAAGATGCGTTGTTGAACAGAACTACATGAAAAAAGAAAGAAATAGGGGTGGAAAATGACTGATATACAGTGAGTGAAAAATAACTGTATGTGTGATGGTGTGCACTGCACTCATCTGTGCAGCTGACCTTATCGTTAACAAGGCATATAATTTATCGAGACATAGATTAGCCTACATGCCGTTACAGCATTACGCTGTGACAAACTGACACAATGTTTTTTACACAATGAAAGAAATAACTTAATGTTTTACATTTGCCAAATTTACTAGAGGGGACAAGTAATTAAGAATTTGACGTAGACAGTGTTTCAGAAAGTTCAAATCTTCACCTAACTTAACAAGTCATAAACCTCTGTAATTTTTTAAGTGAGTGTGGGGACTTTCTCCACGGGCAACAACACAGTACATTGTGATTACTGTTTTACTGAATTTGTAAAATTTGACGCGAGAGGAGATTATAGCACATTTTTGCGACTATGATGTTGGCTGCTGGGGACTGTCCTGTCCAGCCTCCACGGCATTCAGTCGCCATTTTATGTCACTGAGACGGTAGGTTTGAGTTGGTAGACACAGAAACTCTTAATTACTTGTTACTTTTTATTAAGTACAAGAAAAGAAAAACAGAATGAATAAAGTAGCAAACCGAACAGAATTAATTGCCCAGAGCTGCAAGCATTCAAGTACAATGGTGGCTGTACCAGCTCATAAAATCACAGCAATCTCTTTTACTCAAAGGCACAGGGGGGAACTGCTGCTTTAGCTCTTGAATATTGGGAAATATATAAAAAGGAGATGGATAAAATATTGTAAAAAGCTATAGTTTTAGTGGTGCCTCATGGAAGGTCTTTAGCTGCTACAATAAAGACTTTTAAGGCTTTTTCGTAAGATGAATACCTAGAATTTATTGAAAGTTAAGCTTTTCTGCCAACTCACTTCTTGTTCTCATACACTTAAAAACTCCATGCTCGTCAGTAGAGCACAGGGATTTTTTAAGTGTAGAGACATCATTTGTGACAGTAATGTTCCATAATGTACTCTTCAGTGTGTTTGCCTGCTTTGCGCCTCCAGGCAACTCCAGGATGTTATTTGCAAGATGTTATTTGACTTTTCAGCCTGTGTGAAGTATTTTGACTCACGTTGTTTTCCTTGATGGGAGACATAATTCAGCGGTGATGGGAACACCACGGTTGGAAATGAAGTGCAGAAATGTGTTTCGGATTGGAGGTAGAGGGATGGGAAATAAAAAATGTAGATGAAATGTGACAAAGGTCTGGAAAATGGGCTTCTATAAACAGAGATAAAACAAGGCAGCATATTAAGATGCGTGGTATGAGAAAAATAAATGGCATAGAGACCCCCCGTAGGTGTGAGGAGAGGAACAGTTTACTTAAGTGGATGCTGTGATCAGACGAGTGACTAAGAGAATGATGAACAAATTTAACTGTTGACTTTTGAAGACATCATCATCCCGAAACTGTGTGTGGTGGTGGGGTGGTAAATAGTCATCATAAAATATTGTCCAGCAACAAGTTAGTTCAGCAAGAGAAGTGCAATTACATTTTATTTAATGGTTTTCACTTGGATAACTTTACATTATCATATTTTGGAAGTGAAATATAACTTCATCTTGTTGAGAACAGACTGCAGTGGTAACGTTACAAACGGCAAACACGTGTTCTGAAAGAATAACATTTGTATTGGTTAAACTATTTAGTAGCTGTCCTGGAGCTTTTGATCATATGACATCATTTTCAAAGTTTATTCTTGACCTTGGAAACAGCAGCTGAGAAAAAACAATATCATCGAGAACAAGTTTCATTGTGGAATCTGAACAATCTACAAGTGGGCAAACATATTAAAATGATAAAATTCATCCCAAGCGACAGCAGTGCTGTCATAGAGTATTAGAAATATTGCATTGAAGTTATAGTAGATTTTAACAGAGAAGCAGACTGCAAACAGAGGCTCAAGTTAAGAAAGGCTTGAAAAGAAAGCTTGAATTGACACCAGTGTCCCGGTTCCATGTTCCATTTCATACTGTTAGCACTGTTATTGTGTGAACTTAACCATACATAATTTATTTGAGAACTTGTTATGCGTAGGTGTACCAGTTCAAAATACTGATCGCTTTTGTAGTTTAAATTACACCAAAAAACTAATGATTTTTATTAAGGTACTATTACATTTACCTTAAATGCATTTTACATATTTGCATATGAATGTAATTTGGAGAGATATTGCAGTTCAACCCCTGTTGGTGACTCCAGCTCTGTCTGGTCTCTGCCACTATCACATTCTGTGAAGCCCTGCTGCTCACCAGAACCCTTTGGATTTCACTTAATTTTCACTTCCTCGGTGGAGAAGAATTCCGGCCACAGTCCTAATACTACTTACGTTAAGTTCAGTTAGGCAAATTACAGTGAATCTACATTGTCTACCTTCATGTGACCTTCATACCTCCTGTTTTGTGAGTTAGACATATGCCATGGATGCATTTGTATATAAACATCATCTCTATTGTGGATATAAATTATCTTTATTCTAACTTTATTCTTCTCTCTCTTGATCCCACCTGTCTCTTCTTTGTCTCCATTTGTGCTAATAAATTCGCTGGCAGCGGGCCACAGTGAAGCATTAGGTGAGAACATGGGGAAGGAAGGCTGACAGGGGGTGAACACCAGTGAGACAATGTAAAAATGAGAATGAAAGGGGTGAAAACATGTTGATGACAAGTGAGGATCTTTTAATTGATTGTTATTTGTTTAATTGTGACTGACTTTTAACTCTGACCTATTTCTGTCACAGAAATAGCTTACAGTCAAAAGTTTACTAACTCAGAAGTATGCTAAAAGACTTAGAAATGCCTTTATTACTGGTATATTACTGGCTTAGATTAGAATTCCCTTTTCACTGATTACAATAGAAAACCAAAGCAAACTCAAAATGTTCTGTCAAGGTTTTGAACTCTTAGATCACTGCTTGCAACACTCTACTGGCAACCTTTAACTTTTAGAATTGATTTTGTTTTAGAATTGAAGTTCTTGTCCTTCTTTACAAATATTTAAATGACTGAGCACCTTGTTATATCAAAGGTTAAGTTTTCATTTTAAGCTCCCCCACTACTTTTTTGAAAATGTTCCCATAAAAGCACTGGCAATCACAGAGTTTGCTGCTGTACTGTAACAGAACAGCCTCCATGCAACTGATGCTGACTTTCCATTTCTGCCATGTCACTGCAGTTTTTTCTTTTTTTTTTCTCGACTAACATCTTAGTCATTGTAGGCTAAAGTTGTATCACACTGAATAGCTGTTTAGGGCCCTGCAGCCAACAGGGACCCACAAATGAGAAAATGAGCTGTATATTTACAGTTGTAAATTGCACTATTAATTTTTTGTTAAGGACATCAGGAGGTCAGGGTAAATGGATGGGTCAAGAAAGTGTATGATTTGTAACCATGATCGCAATCCTTCCTTAACCTTGACCAAGTACTCATTTTAACGATGATGATTGCTTAAACCTAACCATACCTGTTGCAGATCAGAAAACTGTCAAATTAATCATCTTTGTCACAGTTTTGGAAGTCACTGACAAACAGTGTTGTCCTGCTGATAGGGGTGTCAGATCAAAAAATGCTCAAATGGGTGGTTTTGGTGGGCAATGACACATTATGTATTTGTAAGACGTGTTGTTAATGTCATGATTTAAGAATTTATTTAAGTATCTCATGTCTGTGGTGTTGCTATGCTATGCTTGAATGCTAAGCCTGACAGGGACAGAGTGAATATAAACTCAAAAACAACAGATGACACCTTCTGTTTGACTTGATTTAAAGTCTCCACATGGTCTTTCTAACTCTGACATGTTGTTCTTTTGCTTTTGTTAGAAAATTAAATGCAGTGTTTGTGTGAGAGCACTATAAAGAACCCCACAGAGGAAGAAGGAGCAAAACTGAAAAAGAGACAAAATAAAATGATCTAATGAAGTTATCTTTTCATAGACAAATAAAGGAAACATAAATATATATAACACGTGTGACGTGCACAACAAACCAAAGGGTCTGAAATTTCTCCAATAAATCAAGATGAATTACTCTTAGAAATAACATAGTTTTAAAAACCTCAGTTAGTACCTTCATGGATTATGGGTTCATTCATGGAGACTCTAGTAATTAAAGCATTTTCTTCTGCCTTGTGTGTGTGGCTTACAGGGTGTTTAACAGGTTGCTAACGTGAAAAGACCCATCACATTTATCCTAAGTCCATTAAATGACCCCTCACTGATTACTGTCATTTGAACTCAATTTGACAAGTAAAAGTACGGTACTTCTGTTACTCGTTCGGTAAAGTAAATTAATAAATTCAATTAAAGTGACGGCTACTTTCTTTTTTCTTTACATACCCTTAAAGTGAGAAATTAGGGATTTTGACAGATAGGCAGTTTTTAATGGCAGGCCTGAATGTTTCATTATGTTAGAAGTATGGTGCTAAACTAATGTATTCTATGTAATCAATGTATTCTTCTCCCCCATTAATAACTCTTTTGAGTCACTTTAATAGGGATGAACATAAATTAAAGGGGACATAATGTAAATGGAACATGTGGTTGATAGAGATGGTTAGATAAATATCCGTGCTGCATTTTCTTTTTCTATCACTGTCTTCCAGCTCTTGACTGTGTGGTGTGTGTGTGTGTGTATGTAGTTTAATAAGTATGCTGCAACGGCCTCCCTCCCTGTCTGCAGCTGTAATGGAATGACCTGGCACTGCTGACAGCACACTCCACTAAAATGGGGCCACATGCACATCTGCCTCTGTAGCCCTGCCACATAATTGTTCAATTTACTGTACAGCCAATATCCCTGTGCTGTAATTGAATATGACTTTGTCCTGTTTGAGTAATCTCTTTGTTTCATGACGCGACCCCTTACTGGAGAGAGAGAGAGAGAGAGACAGACAGAGAGGGAAATAAAGAGAGAGGTGAGTAAAAGGCATCTTGTGTAGATAAAGCATGTAGGTCACAATGAGCTGGGCTTCTGGCAATGAGATCTTTGCTGTTGACATCAACGCTCGGCTACACAACCATCAGAGTGAGAGAGACAGACTATATAGAGAGGCCATTATAAAATGTTAATAGGTTCAATGGCTTTTGCTGAAAAACTTAAAGCCTTAAATTGTATCAAAAATGGGGTTTAATAATCTTAAAGATTAGCTTTAAAAGAAAATGGGACAAAGGGGGGGAAACAAATTGACAAAAAACAATAAAAATAAAAACACAAACATAGCAACAAACAGCCATTTCTGTTGCTGACAGTAAAAGGTTATTATCCATCCACTGTAATCAAATATGGACACACATCGAACATATCTGTCCTGTCTAACGGATCTCTTTGTTTTATGCAATGAACCCTTGCTGGAGAAAGAAAGATGAAGAGAGATTAAAAGAAAGAAAGAGAGGGAACATATTCCTCCCTACAAACTGAAGTTAAATCATTTGGTCAAAAAATAGAAAGTTAAACACTACACACAAATTAAAAACAACATAGAAATAACTAATCATCTCAACTTTAAAGCTGTATTAATTGATTTTTTTTGTCCACTTGAGGGCTGTAAACACAACATTGACATATTATCACCTTTATAAAGGTGATATAGGAAACGTGTTAGCAAACTGTTGCCTATTTACACATTCAGTCCAGACACAGAGCAACTCTAACATTAGTTGTTAGGAGTTTGTAAGTGCCATATTCACTATCTACATATTTGTGTCTTTAATATAGATTTTAGTCTTGTCTTTCATTTAGTGTTTTTCTCCTCTTTTCCCTCCTCTTCTTGTTCAGTTCTAACTTAATTTTTTCTCTTTCTAAGAAGACACTGACCTTTGGGACAGCAAGAAAGACAGACAGGAGGGCAGAGGGAATTGGATTTCTCCCTCCTTGATTGCTCTGCCCATTTTTCCCCTTTTTTGTTTTGCTAGCCTGTGCAGCAGACACACACACACACACATTTTGATGAAGTAAATAAATAGCACTGTAATGCCCTGGGCTGTATTTAGAACAATTATGTAACTGCTGTCTATTGAAAAGTGAATTATTTCACACCTTTATTATTTCAGATAAACATTGTCAGAAATCATGCAATACAAAAATCATGTTCTTTTGTGTGTGACTTTTGTGCACTTGTAAAATTAGACAAAAATCATGTGAGGAACTTGTATTTACCAGGTGTTTAGTGTTTTGGGGTCTGTGTTCAGTCTACGGTAAATATGTCACAACTTGGACCAATGAAAAAGCCACTGCATGTGTGTGTGTCTGTGTGTGTGTGTGTTTGCTGCACTTCCTCCTCAGTGTTTCTGACCAGTAAAAAGGTCAGCATTAATAAATCATTAGCACATTAATTTTCACACGTTAGTATAATTAGTGAGAACAAAAGTGGCCACTGATGTGAAGACTGGCAGCTTCTGCTAGCTCTCTATACTGCTGCGTCTTACACTGGCTGCGATTTGTTGAGAAAAGGAATCAGTAAGCGTGTTAGCAATACAGTTGCTTTTCAAAGCAACATGGTGCCATTGTGGTCACTCAGCAGAGACAGGTACTGTGGCCTTACTTCAAGATGCATGCATAGAACGTTAGTTTAGAGGTGTAGAAAGTTAGTTTAGAGTTAGTTTGTTTCTTTTGTGTAAATGATATTTACCATGGTAATTGTAAAGAACAGTTGGACACATCAAGATGCACAAACAAAGCCAGTTAATATTCACTTTTTGTCTATCACTCAAATGACCAGTTGTCACTTTACAACTGTCCACTTTCAGATAGCTTTGTTCTAGATCACATGGGGTGATGGCACCAAAGAACAGTAAGTATTATCTTATTGGCTATGCTGATGCTGATGGACAAACAGGCCTAATAGCAGAATGTAATTCACAAAAATATCACACATGGGTGTAAAAGATGTTCCCTCTCCATTTCATTCTGGGAAAAGAAAAATTATTCTACCCAATCAAGCAAGCCAGTTGGACAGTGTTAAGCCAATAAGCTACCAATACTATTTTAAAGTTCCCTCATTGTGTGGGAGCGAGTGCAAAAAGAGTGTTTGCTATTTCTACTGTATAATACATTGATGAAGTGTAGTTATTTCCATCCTCAATGGTGGAAGGAGGACTCAGATCCTTGTCTTAAGTAAAAGTAGAAGAACTGCCATCAAAATTTTACTTATATAAAGTTTTAATAGCAAATTGTACTTATGTATACTGTATCAAAATCAAAAGTATTCCTTAAAAACATCATGTCACATTTTGTATGCATTAACTTATGAGCAGTATTTTATTGATGTCCAAGTCTAGCTGACACTAACTACTTACATATATACTCTACTATACTAATTTAGAAGTTTTAGGCTAACTTATTGTTCAATGTGAAAACTTTATCTCCAAGTTGTAACTCCAGCCATCACATCAATGCAGTGAAGTAAAGGTACAATATTTCCCTTTTAAATGTTGCGGTGTAGAAGAATGAAGTTGCCCAACATGGAAGTACTGAACTTAAGTAGCAGTAGACCCAATAATAGACCCAAAGTGAGGATATCTGCCTCTGTTGCTTTAATTTTGACTATTCCTTTTTGTCTCTTGTGAGTCTGCTAACGTTATGGAAGTGACATAATAAAGCACTTGAGTATACGTTAAAGGTTCCACCTTAGCTTATCTTAGTTTCCACTTCTGTTCAACCATGAGTAAAAACTGAGTAGCAAAGTTTTCGCATTGAAAATGTAAGTGACAAAGTGAATGCACCAATCAGGAAAGACAAGTTCGCGATTTCAAAGCTTTATTTACCCCTTTCTGCAGAGCCCCCTGGTGTGTGGACAACAGCGTTTTCAATTTGTTTACATGTGAAACAAGTTGCTCATTAACCAAAACCAAGGTCTATATCATACAAAAGCGGGTCTCATTATTAACAAATTATAAGCCTCAAATATGTGAATGTATAAGTTTATAAGTGCTGTGTCTTTGTTCACTCTTCAGTATACCATGGTATTTGTCATGGTATTGGATTTCTCCAGAATCGCATACCCCACCTTTAAAATAATAGAATAAATGTGCAATCCTACCGTAAATTGAAAGCCAAAGGTGTCCAAAAAATGATTCTGTTGCCATTTTACTCCTAGTTATCCAGTTTTCCGGCATGCACCGTCCCAAAACAGCAGCTGCGCAAAAGTAGCCAATCACAATGCACATAGATAACTTGTTGCAATCTAACCTAAATGACTTGACAACTTTTTCATCCAATAGGGCTCATTGTCAAGCCTTACAACTATATATGGCATGCCTGATAGCTTGGTTTGTTTACTACCCTGGATGTGTGCACAATGGTTACGCACAGTGAGAGTTGAGATATTAGTGATTTTGAGCGTTTTTTTTCCCTTGTATTTTTCAGCTTTTTGTTCACCAAAAACCATAGCAATGTAAATATTGTCTAGGTTGGAGGTGTTGGAGGAGATTTCTAGGAGTGAATCACAGGGAGAGAGCGACTGAGGCTTTGATATCGGGAGCATTGACTCCTTTGAGGAGGATGCGTTTGTGGAGCAGCACTGTGCAGCTTTCTTATGTGACGCATGAAGCCAAAACAGTTTGACTTCCCAGGATAAAATTACCCAGGTCTTCCGCTTCGAACTTTCCCAGTTCATCATCGAGAGAAAGACAACAATTTCCATTTGGAGGTAAGCAACAGTAATTAACGTACACAAATGCAATGTTCACGTTGGTGTTGTTGCCAGGCAGCCAGCTGTCCTTCCGCTCTCTATTGTAGTGTACAGGCGAGCAATTCTCATTGGAATGAATAGGTGCCATTTTGGGGTCCAGTATCCAGTTCTAATAATACATCCATGGCTACAGTATGTCCCCACATGATTGGTGGAGGCCGCGCAGCCATCGGACACTATCGGAGTTAAGTTCCGCCGATAACGATAGTTTGCAAAACGTCCAATCGGTGCCGATGAATCAGTCCACCTCTATTGTAAAGCACAGTTTAACCATTTTGGAGAGGGTTTGTATTGGTTTGGCAAACAAAAGTACGCCTAGGTACCCTGCCTACTAATTGCCCTGTAAAACCTTGATACTGGTGGTGGTGGATGAGTTAGCCCTAGGTGAAATAGAAAATCACCACATGGGCTAGAGAGAGAGTGAGGTGGTCTTTGACCTGATTGAACTGTTGCTCAGCTCCATCGGTACAGGATTATGTTTTGACCCCTCGTACATTCCTGTGGCTCGCGAGGAGGGTGCAATCAAGCCAGTCGGATGCTCAGCTAGCACACCCCCCTGCCCCAGTCCCCCCTACCTTCATCCCTACCAACAGCAGCACCTCCCTGCTGCAGGCAGAGGTGGATGGATTAGCTGAAAAGGCCAGTGTTTTTGAAACTGATTATGGTTTACTTAGAGCAAACAGCGTCTACTCCGGGACAATTCTTCCTCACTATGCACTGATAATATCCAGCAACCACACACAGCGATACACTGTGTGTGTGTGTGTTGTACTTTATCTAATGCCTCCACACGCTGTGTGTGTACATGTCGGCCAGTACTGCTGTGTATTGGGAATGAGAGTCGTTCCCTCCCGTTTGTGAATTAATTTTCTATGAGCTGAGAGTCGGATTTGAACTTAATAGGGGCTTAGATGTACACTCCTTCTCCCAGTCTTTTTTTATTCCAAATCCGTACTGCCGCACATCAATCACAAACGTGTGTGTGACTGTGAACGCTCATTCCTCGCTCTTTTACTAATAGTACGCCAGGCTACGCCTTAGGCCTCCTTTCTCATCCATCAGAGTGTGTGTCTATGTGTACAAATGTGTGTGTTTGTGTGAGATGGTGGGCTGGGGCAGGACGTTCTGTCTCATTTATCTGCTGTTGATGTTGAGTGTGATTTCCTCTACTGAGGGGAAGTGACGCTCCTGCTTATTAATTATGCCTGAAATATTAAAAAGACTCCATCAAATATGCATTATTAATTCATTTGGACCAGATCATCTCAAGATTTACAAGATTTGTCATACATCATCTGACAAGGTCATGACAACATTGCAGTAGTGAGACGCAGGATGTTGTATCTCTGTAAACACAAGGTGCATGTGTGTTTGACAGAGAGTGAGAAATTGCTTCTCTGTGTGTGTGTGTGTGTGTGTAATACAGACTGCTATGCTTTTGATTCACTCTTGGCTGTATTTTGATTAGCAAATGTTTCATTTTGACCTCGAGGAAAATGCGTCTAAAATACTGTCGCCTAGCCTACTTGAGGATCCTTCAAATGATTTCCAAAACACATTATCTGATTTTGGGTAGCACGGTGGTGCAGTGGTTAGCACTGTTGCCTCACAGCAAAAAGGTTTGAAACCACCTTCCTGTGTGGAATTTTGCAGGTTCCCTCTGTGGCAGCGTGGGTTTCCTCCCACAGTTCAAAGACATGCAGGTTAGGTTAACTGGCCACTGTAAATTGCCTGTAGGTGTGAATGTGAGCATGAATAATTGACCGTCTCTATGTGTCAGCCATGTGATTGACTGGTCACCTGTCCAGGTTGTACCCCGCATCTTGCCCAATGTCATCTGGGATCGTCCCCACTAATGAATGGGTGGATGATCTGATTTCAAGGTCTTAAAGGAATAGTTAGAAATATCTAATTTTCCATCTTACCTGAAGCGCGATGAGAAGATTGATAACTTTCATCTCTGAGTGTCCAGTACAGAGATAGGACCAGGTCGTGTTTAGCCTAGCTTAGCACAAAGACTTGAAGCAGAGGAGAAACTGCTAGTCTAGCTTGGTCAAAAGAGAAAAAATAGGCCTACACCTTACAAAAACTCAGTCAAACATTTTGACTGTCCCTACAATTTAAGATTTATTAAGTGCATTATCACACAAACGTGTCTCCACACACATTACAAAAGACAATGGCCTTAATGCAAGAACCACTCGTACGAATAGATTTGGTCTTATGTGGCACATATAAGTGATTTAAAAGAATTTGTGGCAGTCACCAATTTTTTCTTATTTAGAATTTTCTACAATTACGAGGTACAAATGAAATTCACTAGTCCAAACGTCGTACCAGTCATGTACAGACAGTCTGCCTTTCGTCACAGGGGGAAAAAACTTGTTTGACTTAAGAGTCTGCATGAATTTGGAGTTTGCACACTTGAGAATAGAAGGAATAGAAGTACTAAGCAAATCAAAATATAATAAATTATAATACAGGTAAGATAAATTAAGTACAAAATAATACAGGTAAGATAAATTAAATACAAATACAAACAAGATATCACATCAGCTGCTTTATTCATGCTTCACAATTAGTGGCTTATTCATCAGTTATTTGGCTACCAGCTGATTGGTAACATCCAATCATATTCATACAGTTTTACACTGCAGCCTTTATAACCTGACACTTCTCACTACTACTCTGTTTCTCATTATTACGCTCCCTTCACCACCCCAACCTCATCCTTGTGCTAAGCTTTTAGTGTTGTTGGCTTTGCGAAAATATAATGTTCATTTATGTTTGTTAACATAATTCCCAGCAGAATCCTTTAAAAGTGCCTTCAAAGAGCATATCTTTTCCCACCAAATCTAACTACATAACTACATAATTTTCCGTAAATGGCCATCACTATTGTGTACGTGTTTGTGACTGAAACTGAAAACAATATCAAGATGTTTGTTCCATAAATGCCTTGAATTCAGTTATGTCAACATTCTCACAAATCTTATTCCATGCAATTACTAATGGCTGTGAGCTATATGTCAACTCCATACAGACCAGATACAGGTGTGGTCAGACCAATCGATCCCTCTTGAATTCTATTGAATATTGAATATTTTGTGCTAGTAACTATTAATCAGAAATAGGTCATCTCAGATAGAAGGCCAGTCCAAGCTTTTTTGATGATGATGATCTTAATACACAACCTAGTTCCTCCTGCTTTATATTTACTGAGGCTTCACTGGCTATAGGTACAAACGGAAACACCTCATCTTTCTCCTTGATGTGCTCAATGCTGTAGATTTTCTTAAAGCATACATGGTTTCAAGATACAGAAATTGATTGTGTCTTCTTTATTACTGATGCATTTGAGTTCATTTTGTCTGTTCATAAATAAAAAAAAACTTCTGGATCACTTCCATTGCAAATGAATCCTGTAAAAATGGAAATTCACAGTATCAGAAACTTCATGATTTGCTTTGCTTAATTTGCTAAATTTGTAATCTTTGTAATCTGTGTGGGAACATCATACAGAGGACAGACAAAGTGCCATAGGTTGAGTTTAAATTGTATGATTCATTGATTATGGATTCACACAATCCATTAATGAATAAATACAGTACAGCATATTGCTCTTTCATGATGTCACTGCTTCCTCCTCTGAAAGAAACCGGTATGTAGCTAAATTAATTATTTTATAATGCACCTTATAACTGACAATAACTGTCACAACTTACTGTACAGTACACGTGTAGTATGATTGGTAGTGTAGTAGTAGTACAAGTAGTACAAGTAAGTACAGTAGTAATTGGGTAATGTGTGTGTGTGTGTGTGTGTGTGTGCGTGTGTGTGTGTGTGTCTGTGTGTACATGTGTGTATAGCATAC
Organism: Siniperca scherzeri; assembly: GCA_027580175.1. Classification (NCBI taxonomy): domain Eukaryota; kingdom Metazoa; phylum Chordata; class Actinopteri; order Centrarchiformes; family Sinipercidae; genus Siniperca; species Siniperca scherzeri. The sequence goes on along the minus strand of CM050843.1, from coordinate 4,703,335 downwards.
ACCTTAAAGTGAAGACAGCCATGCAGAGCATTCTCCGTGTATGGTTATTTGTTAGGAGATATGACAGAGATCGCAAGAGGTCCTGCCAGAGTGAAACTACATTTTCCATACAGAGGATGAATGATCTAGTTGCAGAGCCACATAGTCACTATTGTTCATGCTCTACAAGGCCTTGATGACAGAGGACAGATTGCACTACATAGATGGAAATGGAAAATGTTCTTGTCCCCACAGAATAGTGGGGACAAGAACATTGTCAGAACATTGTCAGAACCTTAAGAACCTTGTCAGAACCTTAAGTTTCAGGGCTCACATAGACAAGAATAGAAATCCAGTGTTTTTATTACAAATCCATTTTGAAATATCTTACCTTCCCAAAGTCATTGTTGTAGATATACTGTAAAATGAGAAATGAATCTACAAATGCATGGCTTATTTCTCATCTCAAATTTATTCAGAAACTGATGGTGGATAGCTTTTGGAGAAATCTGAGGTTTCCAGCTGCTGTTACTCCAAAGTAAAAATACTGCCCCGACATTCACTATATTTCAATGTAAAGTTTTTTGTTTAGTTTTTTTGGAGAAAATTCAACCAGATGCTCGCGACCCAAAAATGCATCAAAAGTATAATCAGACATGGCTGAAAATAGTCCCCTACAAATGCCCTATTTCCTCCAGCGATGTTTGCTAAAAACTACAGCGGCCAGCTGTTTTAGGAAATTGCTGAGCCTTTTAAAAAAATGAAACTAATATATTTGAGCCATTTTTAAATATTTACATCTTGAGTAGCAACCAATGGGCTTGGGGCTGAGAACCACAGACAGGGTAGGGATGTCAAAAAGTATTGAGTGACGTACTAACACATTATTGGTTTTGATATTGACAATAAGAAATATATAGAATACCAGTCTTAACAAACTAACGGATGGAAACTGCTGTCTGTGCATTTTTATCAGAATCAGAAATACTTTATAGATCCCCGAGGGGAAACTCTTTTGTTACAGCAGCTCACTATCACGTCAGTGCACACAGGAATAGAAGTACTAAGCAAAAAATATTATACACTATAATACCGGTCAGAAAATAAATTAAGTACCAAGTGGGTATAAGTATAAAAATAAGTGTGAAGTACAAAGTGGGTTTACCGGACGATGATAATAATACGGTATAAAGTAATAGTGCATGAACTGTCAAGTTAAGTGTAGCTGTTAAGATTATAATGAGACGGAGGATATTGCACAGCAGTAATAGAGGTATAAATAAATATCAATATCAATTAACACGGAATCCTTCATAGTTGTCCTTCATAGTTTTAGTCTAATTTTAGTCGACGACAACTCAAAACATTTTAGTCAACTTTTAGTCAAAATCTTTTCTCTCTTTAAACTAATTCAATAAGGCTAATACAGGTACTGGAAATTGGAATCAAGTTGACAGTATATGTTTCTTTTTACACATGCCAGACAGTTTGATCAAGCTGTTGTGTAGGTTGTACCAAATATTACCATTAAAATCACACTTGTGCTGAAACAATTAGTCAATTAATATGCCTGCATGGCCTTAGAGCTAAGCAATCATACGCAAATATCTTCCAAATAAATTGCTGTGTAATCTTAGAAACAACGGTTTGACTAGATAGCAATTGCAATGCATGTTCAGGACTTGCCATTTGAGTATTTCTGGTAAGGACAAGTAAGTGAAAACAAATCGAGCATAGTTACAAGTTGCTTGTCCAAATATATAAATGAATAAACTTGCAGGCAAACGTTATAGCAGCAACACGTGATACGCATTTAAACACACTGGGGAACAGGTCTTAAAGGCAACATGGCATTTCACCTGTCAGACCAAAACTTTAACTTGTCCTGGAGAAGTTATAACGTTAATTGTCAAGCCCTGCATGTTTCACTCACAAGCTTTGAAGCTAGCAAACTGATGTTAGCTAACACATTAACCCAGCCAATGTTAGCCTGGAAGCTAGAAAAAAACTGGCTTTCAGCCAGGCTAAGGCGACGTGGCTTGCTAGCAAATTTGCCAGAAATTGACATAGCTGACTGCCCAGTAGCATGGACTTAACGTTAGCAAATTTATATGCTTAGTTAACATTAGGACTTACAGTTAGCTAAATTACAGCGGCATAAATAGCAGGGTAGTGTAGCCACAGGGTGTCTCTCCATCTCCCGTTACTACAGTGCATTGTGTTTTCCTTTCTGCCAAATTATAAATAAAGTGTGTCCATAGAGCTATTCTTTTTTTCCGATCAAAACCTTTTTGTATTAAAGCCATCATAATGTCATCATGTTATTAACTCCCTGTCAGTTTGGGACAGCATCACCTGGAATTTTGGGAATTTGCACACGTCAATTAATGACAGGGATGCTTTGTTTATATTTTAACAGACAGACTAGACGCACAATTGGGGGAAAATATCATACATTTTTTGAATGTCCGATAGTCCACCACTAATGTTTTAGTCATGTCTCGTCAACGAAAACAAAACATACGTTTCGTTATAGTTTATATTATCAAATATCTATTATCTATTATTAGCAGATTATGGATGTATAAAGACCTGCAAGTGTTTCTGTTTGACCAAGAGCGGGGCTGAGCTACACACTGAGCAAACCTGATAAATTGCTAAAAAAATACATTCGGAGAGGATTTCAGTTGCTATTTTTATTATCAATTCTCATCATTTTGGTGCTAGTGAGTTTCCTTTGGTGCTGGTTAAAACCTCTTTGGGGGGAGGGGGGTGCCAAAAATTTCTCTATGCAGGAACAACCCTGATATAGGAACATTAATGTGGAATAAAATGTAATCCTCTATTTCAGTATAATATGTTTAAAACATTTTTTACATCATTTGTCGAAGATTATTTATAAAACAGAGTTGTTTTCAGCATATGTCCCGTACAACACATAAACATTTAAATTTAGAGATAATCCTAATACAATCTATTTTTATGTGCTAATTTAAAATGCTGTAATTAATAAAAAATATTTTATATTTCTTTTTGTGGTTTTGTGGTCACTTGACATTTTCATGTGCATTCAGTCTTACCTTTTCATCCATCCATCCATCCATCCATCCATCTTCTTCCGCTTATCCGGGGCCGGGTCGCGGGGGCAGCAGTCTAAGCAGGGACTCCCAGACTTCCTTCGCCCCAGACACTTCCTCCAGCTCCTCCGGGGGGATCCCGAGGCGTTCCCAGGCCAGCCGAGAGACATAGTCCCTCCAGCGTGTCCTGGGTCTTCCCCGGGGCCGCCTCCCGGTGGGACATGCCCAGAACACCTCCCGAGGGAGGCGTCCAGGAGGCATCCGGATCAGATGCCCTAGCCACCTCAGCTGGCTCCTCTCGGCGTGGAGGAGCAGCGGCTCTACTCGAGCTCCCCGTGTGACTGAGCTCCTCACCCTATCTCTAAGGGAGCGCCCAGCCACTCGGCGGAGGAAGCCCATTTCGGCCGCTTGTATCCGCGATCTTGTCCTTTCGGTCACTACCCAAAGCTCATGACCATAGGTGAGGGCAGGAGCGAGATTGACCGTAAATCGAGAGCTTTGTCTTCGACTCAGCTCCTTCTTTACCACAACGGTCCGGTACAGCGCCCGCATCACTGCAGACGCTGCACCGATCCGCCTGTCAATCTCACGCCCATCCGTCCCTCACTCGTGAACAAGACCCGAGATACTTGAACTCCTCCACTTGAGGCAAGGACTCCCGCCCACCCGAAGAGGGCAAGCCACCTTTTTCCGGTCAAGAACCATGGCCTCAGATTTGGAAGAGCTGATTCTCATCCCAGCTGCTTCACACTCGGCTGCAAACCGTCCCAGTGCATGCTGCAGGTCCCGGTTTGAAGAAGCCATCAGAACGACATCATCTGCAAACAGCAGAGATGAGATCCTGTGGTTCCCAAACCGACACCCTCCGCCCCTGACTGCGCCTAGAAATTCTGTCCATATAAATTATGAACAGAACCGTGACAAAGGGCAGCCCTGGCGGAGTCCAACATGCACCGGGAACAGGTCTGACTTACTGCCGGCAATGCGAACACAGCTCCTGCTCGTTATACAGGGACCGGACAGCCCTTAGCAAAGGGCCCCGGACCCCATACTCCCAGAGCACTCCCCACAAAGCGCCTGGGCACACGGTCGAATGCCTTCTCCAGATCCACAAAGCACATGTGGACTGGTTGGGCAAACTCCCATGAACCCTCGAGCACCCGATGGAGAGTATAGAGCTGGTCCAGTGTTCCACGACCGGGACGAAAACCACTCTGCTCCTCCTGAATCCGAGGTTCGACTATCGGACAATTCTCCTCTCCAGTACCCTGGAATAGACCTTACCGGGAGGCTGAGAAGTGTGATCCCTCTGTGATTGGAACACACCCTCCGGTCCCCTTCTTATACAGAGGGACCACCGCCCGGTCTGCCAGTCCAGAGGCACTGTCCCAGACCGCCACGCGATGTTGCAGAGACGTGTCAGCCAAGACAGTCCCACAACATCCAGAGACTTAAGATACTCAGGACGGATCTCATCCACCCTCAAGCCTTGCCACCAAGGAGCTTGCCAACAACCTCAGTGACTTCGGCCAGGGTGATGGATGAGTCCGCCTCCGGGTCCCCAGCCTCCGCTTCTTCTTCGGAAGACGTGACAGCGGGATTGAGGAGATCCTCAAAGTATTCCTTCCACCGTCCGACAACATCCCCAGTCGAGGTCAACAGCTCTCCACCCGCACCGTACAAGGTGTTGGTGAAGCACTGCTTCCCCCTCCTGAGCCGTCGGACGGTTTGCCAGAATTTCTTTGAGGCCGACCGATAGTCCTCCTCCATGGCCTCTCGAACCTCTCCCAGTCCTGAGTTTTTGCCTCTGTGACCGCACGGGCTGCAGCACGCTTAGCCTGCCGGTACCTGTCAGCTGCCTCGGGACTCCCACGAGCCAACAAGGCCCGATAGGACTCCTTCTTCAGCCTGACGGCATCCCTTACTTCCGGCGTCCACCACCGGGTTCGGGGATTGCCGCCGCGACAGGCACCAGAAACCTTGCGACCACAGCTACGAGCCGCGATCGACAATGGAGGTGGAAAACATGGTCCACTCGGACTCAATGTCCCCAACCTCCCCCGGGATCTGGGAGAAGCTCTCCCGGAGGTGTGAGTTGTAGACCCTGCTGACAGAGGGCTCCGCCAGACGTTCCCAGCAGACCCTCACGATACGCTTGGGCCTGCCAAGTCTGTCCGGCTTCCTCCCCCGCCAGCGGATCCAACTCACCACCAGGTGGTGATCGGTTGACAGCTCCGCCTCTCTTCACCCGAGTGTCCAAGACGCGGCCGGAGGTCAGATGATACGACAACAAAGTCGATCATCGACCTCCGCCTAGGTGTCCTGGTGCCACGTGCACTGATGGACACCCTTGTGCTTGAACATGGTGTTAGTTATGGACAAACTGTAACTAGCACAGAAGTCCAACAACTGAACACCACTCGGGTTCAGATCAGGGGGGCCGTTCCTTCCGATCACCCCTCTCCAGGTGTCACTGTCGTTGCCCACGTGGGCGTTGAAGTCCCCCAGTAGAACAACGGAGTCCCGGGCGGTGCACTGTCTAGTACCCTCCCAGGGACCCCAAGAAGGCCTGGTACTCTGCACTGCTGTTCGGCCCGTGAGGCCGCCACAACAGTGAGAGACCTGTCCCCACCCGGAGGCGGAGGGACGCGACCCTCTCGCTCACTGGGGTAAACCCCAACACGTGACAGCTGAGCTGTGGGGCTATGAGCAGGCCCACACCAGCCCGCCGCCTCCCCGCCGGCAACGCCAGAGAAATGGGCGTCCAGCCCCTCTCGAGGAGACGGGTTCCAGAGCCCAGGCTGTGCGTGGAGGCGAGTCCGACTATATCTAGCCGGTAACGCTCAACCTCCCGCACAAGCTCAGGCTCCTTCCCCCCCAGCGAAGTGACATTCCATGTCCCTAGAGCCAGTTTCTGTGTCCGGAGATCTGGTCGCCGAAGCCCCTGCCTCGACTGCCGCCCAGATCTCTCTGCACCGCCCCTCACGGATCCTCCTGCGGGTGGTGGGTCCACGGAGGACGGCCCCACGCCGCTCCTTCGGGCTGTGCCCGGCCGGGCCCGTGGGGAAAGGCCCGGCCACCAGGCGCCGCCGGGCACCCACCCCAGGCCTGGCTCCAGGGTGGGGCCCCGTAGCGCCAATCCGGGCGGCGTAACTGGCCTTGATTTTGAATAATCCATTGGGGTCTTCTGAACCGCTCTTGGTCTGACCCGTCACCCTGGACCTGTTTGCCATGGGTGACCCTACCAGGGGCATAAAGCCCCAGACAACATAGCTCCCAGGGTCATTCGGGTACTCAAACCCCTCCACCACGTTAAGGTGGCGGTTCAAGGAGGGCTTACCTTTTCAGTTCAATTAAATTTTATTTATATATATATATATATATATATATATATAATATAATATTATTTACATAGACCCAACAAACCCCACCATGAGCAAGTAATAGGACTAATAATAACAATTGTAGTAGCAGTTGTCGAGCAGGAACACGGGAGCAGCAGGTGGCCCACAACCACAGATCCAGTCTCAGCAGCTACGGAGGTAGAAAAACCTGCTGAAAGTGACAGAAGGAGAGAGGAGAGAGATGAGAAAACACAGAACTACGGGAGAGAGAAGATGTCGAGTAAGTAACATAAAAAATGGTGCAAATGTCACTTCAAATTACATGAACCAACATAAATACAAAACGTACATTTTAACAAACCTAATGCATGCTTTTAAAACACGGCATCTCTTCCCTTCCAATCCTTCACACCTGCTTATGGACACGATGCCACCTCTGCCTTCAGCAGTCCACTACTGCAGCAGTTGAAGGTGCCTCTCACTATAAATTTAATTATTTAAATTCCTGGAAAGGAACTGCCATCTTGGATACTGGTTCTTTGTACACATTAGTTAATGAGCAACAACATCAGATGCCAAATTTAACCCGTGGACAGACATCACCTTATACCTGGCAAATGGGAAACTGGAGCACCCTCTTGGATGGACTGAGGGTGACTGAGATATGCCTCTGTTTGATATGTTTCAAGTGATTGTTAATGTAATATTTAAGCAAGACCACAAACTTTGTTGTTAACACGCCATCGGTCTCGGAGGCTGTGTTCGGTCCAGTCCCGTGTTCCGTGGGAAGCTGCTAAGCCCATTTCTGTTGCCTGCTCACCTGGCTCCGGTTCTGGTGCTCATTCCGGCCCTGCTCCCTGGCAGCATCCCCCATTGGGTCCCCCGCCCTGAGCTGAAAACTTCCTCCTCTCAGTGGTCTAAAGCTCCTGTGCTAGCGTTGTAAACAAACAAGACTCCCCGAGTACTCTGAGCTTCCAGCCCAGACAGAGTCAGCTAATAGGACTGCTAACTTAGCTAATTAGCTAATGATAGCTAGTACAGTTAGCAGCGGTGCGCCACTAAGTGATTTCCTGTGTTACAAGAGAAAATGTCTGTGTTGCAACAATCCTCTGATACGTAGGCGCAGCTACCAAATGCAGTTTGAGGTTTGTTTTTTTTCAGTGACTACCCGACTAATGAAAACTTGGTCGACTATTAGGGGGCGGCCCTAATAAATAGTCTATAATTTCTGAGAGAAAGGGCTGTTACATAAGAACTATCAAAATCTGAATCAGTTTCAACTCTGCCCTTATTCGTTTCAATGTGCAACCAATGAAATTACAGCTGTCTGCAATTGCAACCTGAAAGACCTTTAATGGCCGATGCCCAAGCCCTTCATGATGGTAAGGTTCTTACCCATCTTCTTCTCTTTTCAGGATAATTGCCAGTTTCTTATTTTGTGTTAAACTGAAATTCATATTCCTCAAGGGTCTTTGCGAGGTTTGTGGTGTTTTTCAAATTTCTCAGCTCATTCCAGCTACCTTGTGCAGCACAGCTCATACTGCTGATTACTTGTAAAGGGACGAAGAACAGCAAGATTGTCAATAGGTAATTCCTGTATTGTGTTGTGGAATGAACATTGCAATTTCTGTAGAAGCTTTAGATTGTACATGTTTATTCTTTTAGGTTTCAGAGCAGGAGTAGCTTGTGATCATAGTGTGTGGAGAATTTCAGGCTTCAGACTCAGAATGAGCACTCTCTCTCCACCATCTGAGCCAAACTGGCCTGCACTAGATATCATTTATCCTCTGTCTCTGTGTCTGACATGACAGCCATGATGATGAGACAAGTGCCCCATCACTCACCGTTTAGTGCTATGGAAAAACCGAGGGCGTGTGTGCCTGAGCATGCATGCGTGTGTGTGTGTGTGTGTGTGTGTGTGTGTGTTAGGGCAACCTGAATCAGGCTAAGGTCAATGATAGTTTGAAGCCGTGCTCTCCATCTCTTCCCCATTCTTTCCATCCAATTCCTTCTTCTGTCCACATCCTAATCCATTTGCTCTGTGTGTTTGTCTGTGTGTGTGTGTTACCATGGCACCATCAAACCAACCCATTTCCCCTCTCTTTTCATTGCCACAGACACAAACATACACACACCGCAATCACCTTTTAATTCTCTTTGATGTATTACTCTGGCAGAAACCAATTTTAGTGGCCAGAATTGGACCCTAAATCACCAAATCACCTCCTTCCACCCATCCAGCCATCTATCAACCTGCTAAAGCTGAAAAAAACACATCAATATATTAGCAATGTAAATAAATTAGTATATGCCGCAATGGCTAAGATAAATATTGTATCGACAGGGATTGAGGGATTTGTTTTAGCATTGATTGATGACAGATGTGTTGCTGCCAAAACATGAAGCTTTTTTTGCTGCCAGCTGGCTTTGAAGAGTGTGTGTGTGTGTGTGTGTTTGATAATGCATGCATATCTATGTGCATCTTTTAAGATACTCATTTCTCCTTATGTGTGTGACTGGGTTTAGATTTTCTCAAAGGACTTTAGTACAACAGGGTCATCACATGTCCTTGAAAAGCCAGGAAATCTGTAATTTTTTAATGCAGCTTTCCAGACCTCATGAAGTCCTAGAAAACTATAAACTAGAATGAAATGCTTTTAATATAAAAGTTTTTAATATGCAGTACAATCATGTTGATCTCATATGAGTTGTTTCAAACTGCCAAAATGCAGTTTTTGTCTTATGTACTGACATTGGCTGGCAACTGAAATCTCTCACATACATACATTCTCCTTTCGCATGAAAATAAATTCATGTGAGAGTGAAAATATATTTATGTGAAAGGAGAATGTATGTATGTGAGAGGGCCAGAATGTATTATGGCTTGTACAGCCCTTCATATACAAAAGTAGCTATTACCGAATTCTGTGAGGGCCCAGTCTGCAAGTCCAGAGGGCGGACTTTTGGAGTCAGCCAAAGTATCTGTCTCTGCATTTCTTGAAATAAGAACAAAGACCTCCCTTCCCCCCATATCATACCACTGCCACACACAAACACACACAGGTATAACGCTTGGGTATTTACGTTCCTAATTACAGTTTGCTTGTTTCTAGGTTCAGATGTGTCCTGCTTCAGTGATTAGTGCTGACAACCACTGTTTGCTGACTAACTGGCTACTGTTTTTTTTGGAAGGATTTGTTGTGGAGGTTTATTAGTGAAGAGTCCTTCAGCACAGACTAAATTAATTCAAAATAGATGTGTAAGTCAACATTTGAGAGTATGTAGGGAAAGATTCTAAGGAGCAAAATCAGTTTACGTGTAAAATCATGATTTTGGGAAATCATGAAAGTATTACTTTTTCGCCAGATTTAGAGCATTGGTGAGAATATGTGTCAATAGGACACACCCATATTTAGCTGTAATGCTTATATATTTTTACACTCAGTCTTTTGTACAAATGGGAAAACTATCTAGATTAACATGCTTATACATCTCCTTTTTTCCCTGCTTCAGTAATGGAGTCTGTGAGCTCTAGCGGGGGTGGCTGTGGCTTAGTGGTAGAGCGGGTCGTCCACCAATCGGAAGGTTGGCAGCTTGATCCCGGCTTCCCCCAGCCCACATGTCTTAGTGTCCTTGAGCAAGACACTGAACCCCAAATTGCTCCCGAGGGCTGTGCCTTCATTGAGTTAAATTTGATTTATTCATATAGCGCCAATTCATAACAGAAGTTATCTCATTGCACTTTTCCTATAGAGCAGGTCTAGAACGTACTCTTTATAATATTATTAGACCCAACAAATCCCACCATGAGCAAGCTTTTGGCGACAGTGGCAAGAAAAAACTTCCTTTTAAGAGGCAGAAACCTTGGACAGAACCAGACTCAATGTTGGACGGCCATCCGCCGCTGCCGTGTTAGGTTTTGAGAGAGAGAGAGAGGTTTAGAGCGAGAGGGGTTTTGAGGGAGGGGGGTTTGGGGTCGGGGATAGGGAGCCACAATGCAAATACCACCTAGAATTATTATTTTTTTAAATAGTAAAATTGTAATTGTAATATTAATATTAATTAATAAATTAATAATAATAATAGGAATGACAGCTATAGGAATAGTAATGACAGTATTAGTAACAGAGCCAATAACAACTGTAGTAGCAGTTGTCGAGCAGGCACACTGGGGCAACAAGTAGCCCACAACCACAGATCCAGTCTCTGCAGCTCTGGAGGCAGAAATACCTGCTGAAAGCGACAGAAGCAGAGAGGAGAGAAACGAGAAAGCACAGAACTACAGGAGAGAGAAGATGTCGAGTTAGTAACATGCATTAATGGGATAAAAATGCATACAGATAGAGAGGGAGAGAAGGAGAGTGGAAAAAGGTGCGTCATGGGAAGTCTCCCGGCAGTCTAGGCCTATAGCAGAATAACTAAGGGATGGTTCAGGGCTCACCCAAGCCAACCCTAACTATAAGCTTTATCAAAGAGGAAAGTCTTAAGCCTACTCTTAAATGTGGAGACCGTGTCTGCCTTCCACAGAAGAGGAGCTTGATAACTGAAGGCTCTGGCTCCCATTCTACTTTTGGAGACTCTAGGAGCCACAAGTAACCCTGCATTCTGGGAGCGCAGTGTTCTAGTCGGATAATAAGGTATTATGAGATCTTCAAAATACGATGGTGCCTGACCATTAAGAGCTTTGTAGGTGAGGAGAAGGATTTTAAGTTCTATTCTGGATTTTACAGGGAGCCAGTGCAGAAAAGCTAATATTGGAGAAATATGATCTCTTTTCCTAGTTCTTGTCAGTACACATGCCGCAACATTCTGGATCAACTGGAGAGTCTTAAGGGATTTATTTGGGCAGCCTGATGATAAGGAATTGCAGTAGTCCAACATAGAAGTAACAAATGCATGCACTAATTTTTCAGCATCATTTTGAGACAGGATGTGCCTGATTTTTGCAATATTGCGTAGGTGAAAAAAGGCAGTCCTTGAAGTTTGTTTCATGTGGGAGTTAAAGGATAAATCCTGATCAAAGATAACTCTGAGGTTCCTTACGGTGCTGCTGGAGGCCAGGGCAATGCCATAGTTAACTGGTTAGTTTCATCTGGCTTGATCGATAGATATAATTGGGTATCATCTGCATAACGATGAAAGTTTATGGAGTGTTTCCTAATAACATTGCCTAGATGAAGCATATATAAGGTGAATAGAATCGGTCCAAGCACAGAACCTTGTAGAACTCCGTGACTAACTTTGGCGTGCACGGAGGACTAACCGTTAACATGTACAAACTGAGATAAATCTGATAGATAGGATTTAAACCAGCTTAATGCGGCTCCTGTAATGCCAATTACATGTTCCAGTCTCTATAATAGGATGTGATGGTCAATGGTGTCGAACGCAGCACTAAGATCTAACAAGACAAGTACAGAGACAAGTTCATTGTCTGATGCAATTAAAAGGTCATTTGTAATTTTCACCAGTGCTGTCTCTGTGCTATGATGCACTTTAAATCCTGACTGAAAATCCTCAAATAAACTATTGTTATTTAGAAAGTCACACAACTGATTAGCGACTGCTTTCTCAAGGATCTTAGAAAGAAAGGGAAGGTTAGATATAGGTCTATAGTTGGCTAAAACCCCTGGATCAAGAGTGGGCTTTTTAGGAAGCGGTTTAATTACAGCTACTTTAAAGGATTGGGGTACATGGCCTGTTAATAAAGACAGATTGATCATATCCAGTAAAGAGGTGCTAATTAAGGGTAAAACGTCTTTAAGCAGCCTAGTTGGAATGGGGTTAGATGAATTAATCGTCAAAGTTAGCTGAAGAAGGTTGACAGGAGCAGCCAAAACATACATCAGGCTCTACAGCTGTTTTCAAGGTTCCTGTGTTTGAAGATAAATCAGTACCGGTTGAAGGCAGGACTTGATGAATTTTTTCTCTAATAGTTAAAATTTTATCATTAAAGAAGCTCATGAAGTCATTACTACTGAGGGCTATAGGAATACATGGCTCAATAGACTCTCTGTCAGCCTGGCTACAGTGCTGAAAAGAAACCTGGGGTTGTTTTTATTTTCCTCTATTAATGATGAGCAGTAAGCTGTTCTGGCATTACGGAGGGCCTTCCTATATGTTTTAAGACAATGATGTTTTAATCTTGCCAGACAAAATGAGATTCTTCCAGGTTGTTGGAACACCATTTCCTTTCAAGTTTTCATGATGTTTGCTTTCATTTGCGGGTTTGGAGGTTATACCATGGAGCTAACCTTCTTTGTTTTATTATCTTGTAATATTCAATTTCAATTCAATTAAATTTTATTTATATAGCGCCAGAGGGAGGCACAATGCATAACATCAACATTGAGACATAACATTGAATTAAATGCATGGGATGATGGGATTGCTTCCTTGCATCTAACCACAGCAATATCAGATAGACATTTAGAGTAGGAGTTTTTGCCTAATGGAGTGTAATCCAGTAATAGCAGTTCAAAAGTTATTAAATAATGGTCCCTTGTTTGGTATTCGGGTTAAATTGACTCGTTTCAAATTTTTACAAGAATAAAAATGTTACAAGTATACATTTGTTCTACCTGAAACTCCATGGCCTTAGCTTATTTTCTGTGATAAATATGTACAAACAAAAAAAAAAAATTGAGCACACTTGCTACTATACCCCACACATTTACATCCTTCATATGGTATTCGGGTCACTTTGACCCGCATACATAGATGTACCCATACTAAGCACATCTAAGCACAGAGAAGCTGTCTTATCTCATTTTCCTGCTCTCTTGACACTGTGTCATGTGTCCACTTGTTTAGAGCATTATTCCGTAACATTCTGCACATCAACTATATGCCTTGCACCTGCTCATCAAGGGGAGGGGACAAAAGATATAAATAGCTCTACTTCACAGTACAGAATCTTCCACTCTCAATATGACCAAAAGATTCAGCTGTCAGAGGGCGTTAGAGCTCATTTTTGAAGAGAGCCAGGCACACAGCGATGTGGAAGAGAAAAATGTCTCAGTATATGAAGACAATTTAGAGATAAATTATGATTCTGAGAGTGAATTTGAAGATGACCAGGAACATGCACCACAAAAAGCTCCAGATGAAGCACTACAAGGAGCTGCTGGAGCAGCCCAAGAGCCAGCCACTGGAAGAGGCCCACAGACATCTTTGTCAAAAAATTGAAAGATTGAATGGTCTTCATCCCCAGTAGGAGAACCCCCTCGCTCAGCTGCTAACATAATACGGATGGTACCAGGGCCCACATGATTTGCAGTGACGCATGTTCAGGATATACAGTCATCCTTTGAGCTGCTGATTCCTCACTCAATTCAGAAAATTGTTCTGGATATGACCAATCTTGAGGGGAGACATGTTTTTGGTGAGCAGTGGAAAGAGGTGGATATCATGCATCTGCATGCCTACTTTGGCATCCTCATCCTTGCTGGCGTCTACAGGACAAGAGGAGAGTCGACTGAAAGTCTGTGTGATGCTGAGACAGGGAGAGCAATTTTTATAGCCACAATGTCTCTGAAGAGCTTCCATGTATTTTCAAGAATCATCAGATTTGACAACCGGGAATCAAGACCTGTAAGACAGTATGGGGACAAGTTGGCAGCAATCCGCACTGTGTGGGACCTGTGGGTGGACCAGCTTCCCAGCCTTTACAACCCTGGGCCCAATGTAACAGTGGATGAACGACTTGTGGGGTTTAGAGGCCGCTGCCCTTTCAGGCAATATATGCCCTCAAAACCTGCTGTTTCATCTTATGCATGGAACATGCAAATTTATACAGGGAAGCCAGAAGGAGGAGCTGCTGAAAGAAACCAGGGAGCACGAGTGGTGCTAGATATGTCACAAGGCCTAAGTGGTCACAACATTACCTGTGACAACTTTTTCACATCGTACAACCTGGGACAGAAGCTTCTCAAAAGAAAGCTGACGATGGTTGGAACAATCCGCAAAAATAGGACGGAGCTCCCACCTGAGGTTCTAACTGTGAAGAAAAGGCTTGTGCATTCCTCCAACATGTTCACAGCCAACACTGCTCTGGTATCTTACATACCAAAAAAAGGAAGAAATGTGTTGCTGATGAGCACTCTACACTGGGATGGAAAAATTAGTAGCCGAGAGGATCGTAAGCCAGAGGTCATACTTAACTACAATGCCACCAAAGGAGGAGTAGACAACCTCGACAAGCTGCTGGCCTGCTACAGCTGTCAAAGAAGAACACTGTGATGGCCACTTGTGATCTTTTATAACATGCTGGATGTCTCAGCCTATAATGCATTCACAATATGGATGGCAATCAACCCAGACTGGAACCAAAGAAAGCTCCAAAAAAGACTGCTTTTCCTTGAGGAGCACAGCAAGGCACTGGTGACACCGCACATGCAAAGGAGACAACATGTGCCCAGGACCCCAGCTTCTCTAGCCACAGTGACAGAGGCTACAGCTGTCCCACCTGCACCCCTCACATGACCACAACCTCAAGCTTCTGAAGTAAGTGTCCTGTTGCAGTTTTGTGGTGTGTGTGTGTGTGTGTGTGTGTGTGTGTGTGTATTCAAGTTTATGAACGTTTTCATTAAAAAGAATGTTAATGAAAATATTGTCTCTTTTCATTTCTTCAGAGTTATGCATGATTTGACAGTGACAGTGGATATTAAAATTACAAAAAACAAATAAAACTTCCATTTTTAATCGTGTTCTAGTAGGGGTGATTGCAATAATTAAACATATATGTTGTCTCTGTTGTTTGAAATTGAGATAAAGGTCATATATGTTAATGGCTTATGAAGTAAAATTTTGATTTGTAATTGCTTTTAACACCCCAAATATGTCCCGGGTCAATTTGACCCGAGGGATACCAGAGGGTCCCAAACGTGAAGACAATACAAGGGTTAAATGTTAAATTTCAATGCCAGATACCAGAACAAGGTCGAGGGTGTGGTTAAAACAGTGAGTGGCTTCATGTACACTCTGACAAAAGCCAATCGAATCTAATAATGAGAAAAATGCAGTACTAATTTTCAACGTCCACATGAATATTGAAATCATCTACAATAATTACTTTATCTGTTTTAAGAACTAAAATTGATAAATACTCTGAGAATTCACATAAAATTTCATAATAAGGACCAGGAGCGCGGTACACTATAACAAATAGAATTGGCTGTCGTGTTTTCCAGGTTGGGTGTGAAAAGACTAAGAACAAGGCTTTCGAATGAGTTATAATTTAGCTTAGGTTTAGGGTTGATTAATAGGCTTGAGTCGAAGATGGCTGCAACTCCACCTCCTCGGCCGGTGCCTCGCGGAATGTGGGTATTAATATGACGTGAATAACAATTTATCTGTATTTACATTTATCCTTAGCCAGCAGTTTTAAATAGGATTCAACGTCGCCCGCTCTGGCCCCAGGAATACATTTGACTATGGTCGCTGGTGTTGCTAACTTCACGTTTCTGAAAATAGAGCTGCCAATAATCAGAGTTGGTTTCTCAGCGGGTCGCTGAGTGGGGAGAACTTGTTAGAAACATGAACAGGTGGGTGGTGAACTGTGGGCTTCTGCTTAGGGCTATGCTTCCTTGGGACAGTCACCCAGCCTCCCTGCCGGAAGACAGCTAACAGGAGCTACCTCTGGTCGGTCCGCACCGGCTACTGGGGGCTGGCTAACTACAGCAGCTAATGGTTGAGTTCCCATGGTGTGGAACCGCGTTTCCAATTCACTAAGCCTAGCCTCCATTGCTACAAATATACTACATTTATTACATGTACCATTATCACTAAAGGAGGCAGAAGAATAGCTAAACATTTGACACACCGAACAAGAGAGAGCTGGAGAGTGAAAGGGAGAGAGAGAAGCCATTGCTAGCTGCTAAGCTAAAGAACGGTAGCTAGCAAAAATTAATAGCGTGTAAACTGTGGGATTAGCGAGAAAGTCGTTAAAAGGAGAGAGCTATAAGTGCTTGAGTAGAACTAGTGTACGTTTAAATTTATAGCAGATAGTTAGTCACTATAATGAAGAATCAAACAAAATTAACTGTGATGAGCTAGAGCAGCAGAAATATGCTACTAGTAAAACACAGACACTGGTGACCGGAAATGACACAATATGCTTACCGCAGCACGTCAGCACGTTGGAGGGTATCCTGCCATAATAGTGAGTGTGTGTGAATGAGTAATTAGTTTCTTTGTACTGAAAATGGGGTGAATGTGATATGTAGTGTGTGTGTGAAGCACTTTAAATGTGGTCAGAAGACTAGAAAGGCACTATACAAGTACAGTCCTTTTACCATAGCAGTGATGGTATGATGATATTTTGCTTTTCATGCTTCTCAAAAAAGAAAAAGAAGGAGTTGAATTGCCACAAGAGGATGGCCTCACTAACTGGCAGTGTGTTTGAGAAGGATCAAGTTTGTTTCTTCACAGGGATACTAAATCTTTGTTGTATATGACAGGACTGTTTCCTGTTCCTATCATTCACCTTTATCTAATTCACTAAATGAGATGTAGACTCGGTAGGTTGAGAAACAATGACATACTGCTATTGTCTCACTTCGATCTCGCAACATCATTAAATAGACGTGATTTTATCAGTCAAAGACTTATTTCTGACCGTGCATCTTCGGAAGATTGTTTCACATCACACAAAATGATGTCTTTTATACTTTCATACTACCTGCTTGTTTTCACGGAATAACTCGCACATGAATTCTGACTTTTACAGAATTCAATTTTTTTTTTCACTTTTTTTTTTAACTTTTTCTTTCTTTTTTCACATTTCATTTTACATTGCAGTAGTTACCTAAAATTTATTTTCCAGTCTTTAAACAAGAAGAGCATTTGTGTGTGAGGTAGAATGTTATGTAGGCCTAGTTATTGTGTGGGTAATTGGGGCAAAAGGGATGGGAATGAGGAAAGATTAGGTAACTATTGTATGGTTTTATGCTGTGTTTTTGTGGTTTTACCAGTGTTCAGGATGATTTCTGAAAAATTATGTTAAGAACTCACTGGAAGTACCCTGGTGTTATTTCTAAGGTGCAGTCTAACAGGGTAATGCTTCACTTTCAGGTTAAATCCAGTGGAGTTTCTCTCAGTTGGAGTTTGCATGCGACCACACTCAGCACTCTGTCCTCCTCGCTCTCTAAACTTGTGCTGCTCTCATGAATCTGTCCCTGCAAGCTGTCTAATATCAATTTGCTGATTCTTTTAGTTTCACTTTGTTTTGTGCTCCCTCAATAGCTTTGTTAATGAACTTCAGTAAACTATGCTTCTAGAAACACATCATGCATATGTGAGTGTGTGCATGACTGCACCTTCTTTTGCTACATCATGCCAGGAATCAAAGGAGTTGGTGCTAATTGAGTGTCTAATGAGCATAACTGAAGGGCTATTGATAAGCTCTAAGTCATGACACATAGTGTGTGTGTGTGTGTGTGTGTGTGTGTGTGTGTGTGTGAGAGAGAGAGAGTGTGCACTGGGTGATTCTCTTTGATAAAAAGAAAGCAGCCCAAGCTTTAAAAGGCCTTATGTAGCAGAGCCTTTGGTTCAAGAATTCCATCCACAGTTATTAATTTAAAAACATTAACAGCGATGAAAAGTAACTTATTACATTTACTCAGTACTCTACATATAGGATGAGGTTGGTGATGAACATGTCAATCCCATATACAGTGTCCTGCTACTGAGTACATACTCACTAGAGCACCAAATGTATAATAATCCACAGCTGAAAATAGTTACACTATTTAATCCTGTTTGAGTAACATTTGCTAAAAACTACAGTGGCCATCTGTTTAAGGAAATTACTGAGCCTTTTTTTATGAAACTGCTTTTACTGCACTATATGTGAGCAGGAAATACTGTGCTTTCTACTCTACTGCATTTATTTGGCAGCTGTTATATATATATATATATATATATATATATATATATATATATATACTGTCATCATTTTTATAGGACAGTAGGTAACTCATGTCCTCGACTAACAGAATAATTTAACAGACTGCACCTTGTATGTTTTAGATATACGGACTGCTGAACATCAGATAATGATTTTTACCTCCCGAAAATGGATGTATTGCGTTCTGGAAATGTACCAACTGCTTGCTTTCCTTTCCCTCTCTTCCCCCCTGTGTGTTGTCTATTGATTAATTAATAGTGAGTGATCCTTCATCTTTAAGGGCTGTAATTACACTCAGGAGCAATGCAAGGACAGGGGGGTCGCTATTATACACATGCACATCTTCAAACACACCTCAGGGAGTGGATGTGTGTTAGTGTGTTTGTGTTATCCTACTCAGCCTATCGACAGAGCCCTTTTACTCCTGCAGATGACCCAACCATAGTTACCATATGCCGTAATAGGAGAGTGAATGGGATCCTGGATCATCCCTTGAGCTCACAGAAGCTCCTCTGCATGCAGAGCAAATTAACTTCATCCCTACATAGCTAATCCACCATGGAATTAGGATTTTAGCCCTGTCATCTCCAGGGGCATCCCTGCGATGCTGCTATTGGCTAACACCAGGTTACACTGCATGCATGTTCAGTCGTATAAATCGCAATTCAAACCGCAAGTGTCAATTAACACTTTGGTCCATGCGTGTTTCTGTTTAGAATTGTTTGACGTATTGATTTAAATACTTTTTCATTAATTTCATATTTATACTCTCATTATACAACATACACAGGTACTGGTGGAATTTTGTTCATTTACAAGAAAAAATAATGTACAAGTAGAATCAGTACAAGAAGATTCAACACAATTAATTAATAAGTAAGAAAAGTAAAAAACTTAATCATTTCATTAGTCATCAGCTAAATGTAGACTACAAGTAAATTTTTTGGAAAGATAAAGAAGCATACATTGCTTTTATTTCTCTATACCAGCACCTCTTGTTAGTATGCACTGCCCTCTTGTGGCCTAAAAGCTGCTGAATGCCATACACTTGAAAACCCTGTAAAACAAAAAGTTGGATACCTTTAGCGGTCCAGACTCGGAACATGAGGTGAGGAAATTAACACATTATCCTTTAAAGGCTGATAGTGAAGTTTTGGACTTTAAAGTAAGGCTATTCAACTTTGGTTGAACAGGCCACCTGTTGTAATTACAGGATAATGGTAAATGCATAACCATAGTGTAACTGTAGCATCAGTAGAGTCACAAAGTCATCTCCTCCATACATACATGAACATTTGATCTCAGTAAAGTCAACAGTACCAAAAACGTAATATGGTTGGATGTTGCCAGTCAGCTGGTAGCCTATTGGCAGATGAATGAACCACTGAGGGTGAATCATGAATGAAGCAGGTGATACTAATTGGCTGATGCAATCACAACTTCAGTGTTTCTATCTAAGCTTCTGGTCATACTAGACCAAGGACGGCTGAAGCAAAACCCCTGAGTGTATTGAATTGAACAAGGGTGTGTTTTATTGCTAATTAATACAACTTGCATTTGTGTGAGGAAAATGGATCGTTTTATTTCAAAAGTTACATATTCTCCTTTTAAACCTAGACTTTCTTTTTTTCTACTAAGCATGTGGCCTCAACCTGCTTTAAATCAGAGCAGAGAAACCAAGTGTGCTCTAGAGTCTATGTCACACTCCACTCCAGTGGATTTGATTTCATTGCATCAACAGATGGAGTGGATTGGTTTTGCTTTGGGCTAATGGTTTCTTATGATCAAAGTAGATCTAAAGCGCTTTGCTGGTGTCTGTCTTCAATTGATCCTGCCTGCCACAATGGGATCAGTTAAGTTGAAATATCATAAAAACATCACACATGGCACTGCTGCTCACAAAGTGGATACACCACTGAGCCATTTTCATTTGGTAAGGATTGGGCTTGGTGTTGATGAGAGTCTGATGTGTTTAAAGTCAATACAGAGCACCTTAACAAGTGGTCCTAGCAGAAGTCTGACCAAAGTGAAAGGATTTTGTTTTTGATTTTTCTGACTTAGAAACTAGAAAGTGCAATCACACCCTGAGAAATATTCAGTACTATTCTGCATGGACTAGCAAGGAATTCTGTCAGACAAAACTGTTTTGTTTTACCGTTTGTGTAGTTTAGAGTTTAAAGTTAAGGTAAATAATGGAAAGGTTGCTGTTTGACAAAACAAATGACTTCAAAAAGTGAAATGGAGAAACGGGCTATTGTGATTGCAGAGCTAATGATGACTTTTACTCTCATTATCTGATGCAAACACAGGACATATGGGTAAATAATATTCTAGTGAAGACTACAAAATGTGTTTGCTTGCTCTGATTGTAAGCTATGGAAGCCCAGAGAGGCAAGTGAGAGAAAAAAAAATTCTGGTGATCCAGGTGTCATACAATTCAAACGTCAACATTAGACCAAATCACCATCAACAAATTGCTATCTCCACAGCACCAGCTGGCTTGGTAGGCAGTGTCACAACTGCATAAAAAAATGTCTGTCTGGTTTTCCATTTTCAAGTCTGATCTAAATAGTTTTCTCCCCTGTGTTTATGAACTAAGAACAGGTGTTAAAAAAGTTTTGCCAGGATAATCTTTCTAAGTTCCTTACATTTTTTTTCATGTGTGAAACAGGTGGAAAGTGTTTGTTGTTGTAATGCTCATTCCGGCCACAAGAGGCTGAAGTGCACCACTACCCCATGTTCTAAATAGGACTAAAAGCATTCATGTTAAATGAAAAATAAAAACTTATATAGTAAAATGATCCTGGCAGAACTTTTTTCTTTCTCCTGGCAAAAAGTTTCCCCCCCACCTGTTTCACAGATGAAAAAAAAATTAGAGGGTCAAGGGCCATGGGGGACTGACTGACCACTGCTCAGTTTAGCATGGACAGCGACGAAGAGCCGGTAGTCCGAGCTAACCAGCCAAGCTATTCTCAGACTCTCTGTGTTTCTGCTGGCAAGAGTCTGGTGGTCACTTGAAACACATATGGCCCTTGAGATAGCCACTGTGTGGGTACCTATGTTGTAGAAAAGCTAGCAGCTCTATCTCTATAAGAGGTTCTCCGGTATGTGTGTCTGTGGTGGAGAGTCAGTACATAGCTGTTTGAGGTTAGCGTTGCTGTTCATCTCATTCATGTAAGATGTTTTTTTGCTTGCTAATGCTAATGCAACTAGCAGCTCTGTGTGAGAGGCACAAACTGATCTGCTTTTGGTGGTGGTGGAAGCTACTACCACGGTCGGGGGGGGGGGGGTTCAACATATGTAATAGACCTCAGAGTCCTCTATGAGAGGGGAGGAGCAAGATAATATGACAATTTTGAACTTTCAAATCCAAGAAGACACCTACAAGCTAATTTTGAGTAGAAAAAGCTAAAATGTTTTTACACACAATGTGTGTTTTGTAGCACAAAATAAAATAAAATTGTGTGTTCCTCTTTAAAGGCAGTGTTGCATTCAATTTTAAACTCCATTTGGATATTGGTAATTGTGGGTGACGCCAGCCTCCCTGGAGTGCTTGCTTGATGCTGTTTAGAAATCTTTTTTGGATTTCACTCTTTAAAATTCGTCACTTTCTATGAGAAGAAAAATTGCCACCACTGATCGTAAAAACTCCTCTATTAAATTTGGTAAAATCAGATAAATCCAAAGCAGCCCGGTTGCAATAGCATGCTCTTCTCTAGTGATTTAGTTTAGTAAGACAGCTAGAGTTTTTAAAAATCCTGCCCGCTGTGGCTGTAAATGAAGCATGGTTAAACCAGCAGACACCTGAAACCATCACTCATCACCCCAAGCCTGCATACATTACAGTGGCAGTGGCATAAAGTGGCAGATTAGCTCAAGAAATTCCACAATATCAATTTCACAGGAAAGAGAATATACACAGATACAAACACATATAGGCAGAGAAACCAAAACACACAGTAAATCTCTTACAAAGGCTCAAGGCAGATTATTGTGGTTTCTAAAATTCACACCGGTCGGCTTTATTGGCTCGCAGCCTGTTTAATATGCCCGACACAGCTTCCACGTGACGGCATGGAGTGTATACCCTGAGACAAGCGGCTTAGCACTGACATGGACAAACAGTGCCTGAGGACACACAGCAGAGGTAGAGTGGGTTAGAAGTGGGCTAGAAGTAAGAGACCGAGAGATGCAGTGTGTGTTTACATAGTAAATGAACCTAGTGGATCATGACTAGAGGAAGAGAGAGTGAAAGTGACAGATGGAGAGCACAGAGAAAAGAGAGTGATGCCTTTAAAGAGCAGGAGATGGAGAGATGAAAAAGAAGGTGAAAGGAGAGGAACGAAGGGAGGAAGAGAGAGAACATGATGGTTGATATATCTTATTTCTGTAGTTTTGGTCACCATTCCTATAGGTAATAACAATAATGTAGTAACCAAGTTGGTAGCTGAGGTCTGGGAACATGGTGAGTGTTGTAGCGACTATCAAAGGTAACGATTAGCTACTGTGAGCGCGAATGTAGAGAAGTCTGTCCAGCCCGCTGTGTCCAAATAAAGAGCACGACTCCGTATCTGCATTCTGGTAGTTTATTGTAGACACAAAAAAACTTTTACATTACAAGATGCTCTGCGATATTGCGGCAAAACTCGACCAAAAAGAATAACAGAAAATAAGGCCTCCCTACTCAACCTCTCTCTGTTACAAACAAAACTGATAACAAGCAGGTGCGCAGGCGGTATTAATTTACCTCTACTGCTACACCCCGGTGACGCACACACACACACACACACACACACACACACACACACACACACACACCCACAATTACCATCAGTGACTGAGTGACAGCAATCCAAATACATCACTTGCTTATACAGTGACAATACAATAAAGAAGTTCAATGGGGCCAGAAACAGTAGTCAGATGATCATACAGGTTGGAAACAAACACAGACATTAGTCAAACTTAGTTAAAAGACAAAACGAAGGCAAGCAGTACAACAATTGAAAAAAGTCTGCCAGTTCAGTAAATAGAAGTCAACCTGTTTCCAGTAGAAATCAGTTTTCAAGTATCAGTATCTTGAAACCACAAAGACTAAGCCAGATAGCTGTGCTAAAATTAAGAAGATTTTAATTTGATTTCAGAATACTTTCAAAACATTCATATCGGAAACAGGTTATAATATTCTTACTGCGCTGTCAGACTTTTTTTTTTGTTTTAGGATTATAAGGGTTTTACAACTCAAGTATAGACAGAAATAACTTGATAGTTAACTTGAGTAGGACTCATTAACAAACAAAATCATGTAAGATGATGTGCAGATTTTCTCAGTTGGATTGATTGAGAGGGAGGCAGGGTGAGGATGAGAGAGACAATGAGACTGAGACAATTGATCACCATGCAGGTAAAAATGATCCGTCCAGACAGTGGAAACATTGATTGTCCCAGAACAGTGGCGTTGAGCTAGAAGAAGAAATTGTTAGAAAAAGATCTCAATCTCTCTCGCTCTCTGAAGATACGCGTTGCACGGCTTCCTCTGAAGATCCAACAGAATTTCTGAAGATATACAGCAATTGATTCAGTTTGGCATTAAGTGGAAGGGCATCCTCTGCCTTTGAAATACAGAAAGAAAGGTTAAATCTTAGTTCTTGTGTAACCCTGGACTGAGCATGTCTGAAGTGTGCACTGTAATTGTGTGCGCTTCAAATCTAATGGTGCTATTGTGGTGAAGAACCTGCCAAAAGACATTGAAAATATACAAGCCTCATTTTGACCTCAAATGTGCAGCAGACATGGGCACTTGAATTTGTGACTCAGTCACAGTCCAGGGCTTTTGATACCAGTGCAAATTCAACAACTGACTTTTAGTACCATAACCAAAAATAATACTTTTA
Organism: Siniperca scherzeri; assembly: GCA_027580175.1. Lineage (NCBI taxonomy): Eukaryota > Metazoa > Chordata > Actinopteri > Centrarchiformes > Sinipercidae > Siniperca > Siniperca scherzeri. Next base: position 4,679,133 of record CM050843.1, on the reverse strand, counting down.
TTGATGCAGTTCTTTGTTGATAAATATGCTTTTCTACAATTGTTCCATTTACCAAAATAAACAAAACTTTTCCAGTGCATCAAATTACAAAAAAACACATATTTTCGCACTTACAGACGTGACAAATTACAGAAAAACATGAATAAATGAGTCCAGAAACATAATACATGCAGGCACTTCCATACAATACACGAGGCCTCCTTAAATGGTTTTGTGAATGATATGCCGTCATGGTCACCAGATCTCAACCTCTCTCACCACCTTCTTCAAAACACCAAATGAGGGAAAATCTTTTAGAAGAATGCACACACACACTTGGAGATTCTATGACAAGGAGCTCTTAGGCTGTTCTGGTGGCTCATTATGGACCAATAATAATAATAATAATGATAATAATAATTAAGAATAATTAATAATAAACTTTATTTCTTCAGGTAGGGAGTTCTACAGTTGCAGGTCTCTAACAGAAAACTTGCGGTTTAATTTTGTTGTGAGGCGGGCTGTGGAGCGCAGGCAGCGGCTAGGCTCATAGGGCATGAGTAAATCTATAATGTAGGTAGGAACAAGATCATGTGGGGCTTTAAAAGTAAATAATAACAGTTTAAAATCAATTATGTACTACTTCACAGGTAGCCAGTCTAACATTGCAAGGATGGGTGTGATAGCTTGTGTCTTAGTTTGTTAGAAGTCTGACAACCGAGTTCTTTATGAGCTGGAGTCGGGAGATGGCCTTTTGGCTGAGCCCTGAATAGAGGGAATTACAATAATCTAGATGTGACGAGATGAAAGCATGGATTACTTTTGCAATGTTCCTAAATTGCAGGAAGCATGATTGTGTTACCTTGGCTCATAACTGAGCTCAGAGTCCAAGATCACACCCAGGTTGCAAGCAGCATGTTTGACATAGGAGGACAGATTCCCAAGATTCTTTTTCAAGTTACTAGACAGATTTGGGGGGCTGAATAAAAGGACCTCAGATTTGGACTCATTGAGCTGGGGGAAGTTTTGTCACATCCAGCATTTAATGTCAGAGAGGCAAGCCCTAACATGAGAAAGGTTCTTCATGTCACTACCGGTTAGCGGAACATGAAGTTGTGTATCATCTGCATAACAGTGGAAATTAATTATGAATTATTTGACCCAAAAATAATACACTTAATGTTGGGATTTACTGTCATTTGTCAACCATTTCAATTCAGTAAAAATGTGCTGAGGTTCCCTACCCAGTTCTAGTTCAGAAATGTGCTTTCCAGTTAAATACAAATATAACTCAATTTAGAACAGAGTTCTATTCAGTCCAATTCAGTCCAGTATGCCCCTACCCTCTTAGCCCTCTATCTGCTTGCCATGGAGCACTGGCAAATCCCTGATGAGGCTTGACCCGTAAATGTCCTCTTCTCATTGGTCAGAGACTCATTAATCCCCCCTCCTACCTCCTAGTTATCTGCCGCAAAGTGAATTACATGAATGCCTATTGATTTTTGGCCATATGTCAGGCACGTTTAAAGAGTAAACCTATTGCTTTTCTCCCCAAGCGTTTCCATTGTGAAGCTCAGTCTGAGTAGAGGGGGGGGCTAATTGGCCTCAGTCGACATCATGCTGTCTAGGCTAAGCTGCTTCATATCAGCAAGATGAAAGGAAAGGCAGATATAGAGAGAAAGAAATCAGAAGAAAATGATGCAGGAAGTGATGGAGGGAATGAAAAGATGTTTTCATTGTTTAACTGAAGCTTAAGTGTGTCCATTAAAATGTAATACCAGGGCTGGGACCTCAGGAATATGCCATGCGTCTCATCTGCATCTGCTGAATATTTGTGGTGACTGCTAACACATTCTAATAGCAGGGGAAAGTAGGGGCAGGGGACAGTAATTATTGTTCTGTATCAGGTAGGTGTGTGTGTGTGTGTGTGTGTGTGTGTGTGTGTGTGTGTGTGTGTGTGTATGTGCTGAATGAGTTTCATGCTTCATTACTGAGGGGTGTTAAGGTAATAAGGTCCCTGACTGTCCATTGAGGGAACTCATCCCTTCTTCTGGCAGTGAAATTAGCCCCACGTTGTTCTAGGGTTGCTCCTTTTCTCATTGACTTGGTATGGAAGATTAAAGCCTCCCCAAGATGGCTATTAAGTGGAGACAGGTGAACCTTCATAATCCCATAACAGTCCCGGTTTAATCAAATTTTAACCAACACTTGATCCTTTGTTCACATTTTACCTTAGTGAACTAAGTGCTAAGGTTGGACCACCTCTATGCTGCAGGGAAACTTTAATTACCATTAGAAAAATAAATATTATGGTATTGTTACAGTCTTTCAATGAATATATGTGAAGTCAAAAATCATTTCATATATTTATATATTCTCAATTACTCCCTATCTAACTGCTGTATGTGTGTATATACAACTTGATAAATAAAAGCAATAAAAAAAGATCTGTCTCCACGAGGGCTTTCAAGTGATATGTCCTCCATCTTCTGAGGTACTTATCCTCTACAGTCATAGAAGTATTGGATGGAATCATTTTAATTCTGTCGTAACACTCAGTTGGCCTTCGTACAACATGCCATCTCTGGATGACTTTACTATCACCGGGGGAGGTTGAATGATTGTAATTATTACCTGAGCACCTCCATGAATTTTATCCTATCCGAAACAGCAGTGTCACTGGAATTCCCCAACCACCAGCCCCAATTACCTAATGATCTTTAGAGAAGTGTAAGGTCATTTTGTATGCCTCCACAGTGCCATCTCAGTAATATGCAACAGGACATGGAAATTGCTTTCAGTTTAAACTGAAATAATTTTGTCGCTTGAGCTCTGGTTTGATTTTTAGGACTAGTAAGCCTATGTTGTTACCCTCAAACTGAGGAAGGAACGTTCCAAATGTAAAATCTTTTCATTTTGAAACTGGACCCTACTTTCCTACCATTTTTATCTTACTGATTGATTCCACCCAAACTTTTGTCTTGTAAAGCTTAGCCTATATCTTGCTTTCGAGGCAGTGCAGCCCCCCTAAATAAACTTTATGGCTAATAAAAATTAAGAATGAACAGCTATTACAATTACACTGAAACAGTCCTGACTTTCAAGCATGTGCCCCAGCCTGACAAAGACACTCCTGGTCCATATGACTTGAACTGAATGCATCATTTGATTTTCCAAAAATAAATGTTTAAAAGTGATATTTTGTTTAAATATTTTGCCAAGGCAGGATTAGCTGTATAAATACTTTCTTTCACGGAAACAACAGAAATCACAGATGTGTCAATGGGTATATGGTAGATTCTAATGTTCGGTTTGTTTGTTGCGTTTGTGTAATTAATACATGTTAATGCTCACAGCATTTTCAATTGTATATAGAACTTCACAGGTAGTGGCATGTTGAAAGGCTTCAGTATTAATGTATGTTAGCTGACTCCCCATTACTCTAACTAGCTTTAACTAAATTGATGCTAATTGGCCATTACTTTAGCACTTTCTTGTAAGAGTTTTATGATAACCTTGTGTAGCGCGCTTTAGCACAGTTTTTGCACAGATGCTGCAGCCTGTGTACATGCACCACTTGAATGCATAGAGAAAGCAATAATATCATAGGTAAGCTATGAATTTAGCGTGCACATACAGTATGTGACAAAGACTAGCTTTGAGTGCTTATGGGGTTGATTTGAAGTGTCTCATTTTGACAGTATTGCGCAATGACTAGAGAAGCAATAAAGTGATGGACCTGATGACATTTTAGCCATAATTGATTGGTATTATTGTAAGATAACATCCAGGTTAACAATGGCTGGAGTTCTTCTTTAAGCCAGTAGAAGAAGACACAGTTTGAGTATCTCTGTATGGCACAACAGTAGCCTATATAGGTAATGGAAGTAAATGCCACATACAGGAGAATTCCACAAGCCTCATCCTCAAATGGTCAGGCTCCATGACATTTGGAATATGGGATGACTTCTGCATTATGAATGAGTCTATCCTACTATGTAAAAAGGTGAGCTTAGATCTGTGAACTCCTGAGATTACCATTTGACAGACAGGAATCAATTTAAATAGTTCAATTTAAACTGTTAAAATGTATTCCCATTCTCTAGAAACATCCTTTGTCTCAAATAAATAACTGTTGATTGGCTGTTTTACTGAAAATGTCATATGGTTTGGCATAATGTCACACTAGTGCATTCCTCAATTGTCACACATGACAGAATGATCAAAGTAAAGGACAAAACTGATGATGTTATGAAGTTAAAATTGTCTCTTGATTTCGATTGATAGTGTCTAGTCATACAACAATCAAGTTTCCAAAGCAGCTATAAAAACTCTCTTACATATTCATTGCATGAACATGTAAGAGAGAATGTATGTCTACAATTGTAACATTTATAAATTATTCAGTCAGTTATCAGCATGTGAATAGGGCAAAATAGCTTTTATACAGTGGATAATTACACTCTTAATTAGTCAAGGAAAATACAGGTGAATTAATGACATTTTAGCAATTGCTACATATCTGGAGGGAAAGTGTTTCTTGATGTTATCTCATTAAGCGTGACCACTGATACTCACTGATCTGTGGGCATATATCATCAATCTAAATTCTCCTTCCTCCGACAAGTCCTTCCTCTGAATGCATGCAAAGGTTAATGCTGCCTATGCTTTCAGACACTGACTGTCATGCTTTCCATCTGCCTCACTTGGTCACTGTGCCCGGCAAACGCAGCCTTGCCCTTCCTCTCATTTGCTAATGAGGTAATTAATAAGGCTGGAGTTAGCCAAGCAGTGCGGAACGGGGCCACAGTAGCCGGGGTCAATGCAACACATCAGACATGGGAGCTAAAACGGAAAATAAATTATTTTGTTTGTTTGTGTGATTATTTGGTTTTGGAAGGGGTCCTGTGAAGTGGTTTGCTCAGATAATCTTTCTTGTACATTTTTATTATAAAGATCCATCTCCAGATGATAGATGTGGTGATTATTACTTCTGCCATTCATTTCCTTCATGCGGCCTGCAGTCCCCCTCCCACATTGATTTGTGAGAGTGGAATCTGCTGCTGAAACTAAATGAGGAGATTGCAAGAGGTAATGCCCAACTCGTTCTTATTCCCAGGTCGTCAAATACCGACGTTTTGTCACGCCCCTTAGTGTCTCATACAGACGCACAAGGTACCCTATAGAGTTTGAATGAGACGCACCGGGCTTTCAATTAACTCCAATGTAAAACCATCCACGGCAATATTAGACACTGGAGGAGGAACTGCTCCGACCATCCATTCACTCCAATATTAACCTTACTGCGGCGCTATAAGATGCTATGAGCATCAGTCCCGAGTCCTGACCAGAAGAATTTTCCTCACTGTAATTGCCATGTCAATGATATCCTTAACATTTTTCAAAACTAAAACACGAAAGTGTTTATATTATTTCTCCTTCGATTCTGAGGAATAAAGTTTTTTGTTGTTTTGGATAGCGGAAGGCATCAACTACATTACCCGTGATCCTTAGCCACTGCTGCAAGAGGAATCTCTAGGGCATTGTTGTTTTTAGGAAATATTAGTGTTTTGGAAGTTGTAAATACTGAATTGAGAGTACACTGGTGAGTTTAAGGGGATGTTAAACACATTTGTGTAATCAGATTTATTGTTAAATTGGTGAAAATAAATTTTAACCATATTTATTTATTATCCTGTGCTATTATTTATATCTATATTTAAGTTGTGCAACTATCCTTCATATACTTCATCCTTCACCCTCCGTGGGTGGTCTCATCCTTCGAGCTCGGGTCCTCTACCAGAGGCCTGGGAGTTTGAGGGTTCTGCGCAGTATCTTTGCTGTTCCTAGTACTGCACTTTTCTGGACTGAGATGTCTGGTGTTCTTCCACCACTGTTGCCTTTACCTTCCAAGCCTTCTCCAGCTCTTCTCTGAGCCCTTGGTATTTCTCTAGTTTCTCATGTTCCTTTTTCCTGATGTTGCCATCACTTGGTATTGCCACGTCAACCACAACGGCTTTCCTCTGCTGTTTGTCCACCACCACAATGTCTGGTTGGTTCGCCATTACCATTCTGTCAGTCTGTATCTGGAAGTCCCACAGGATCTTGGCTCGGTCATTCTCTACCACCTTTGGAGTTGTTTCCCACTTTGACCTCGGGGTTTCCAGTCCATACTCCATGCAGATGTTCCTGTACACTATGCCAGCCACTTGGTTATGGCGCTCCATGTATGCTTTCCCTGCCAGCATCTTACACCCTGCAGTTATGTGCTGGATTGTCTCAGGGGCCTCTTTGCACAGCCTACGCCTTGGGTCTTGTCTAGTGTGGTAGATCTGGGCCTCTATTACTCTGGTGCTCAGGGCCTGCTCCTGTGCAGCCATGATGAGTGTCTCTGTGCTGTCCTTCAGTCCGGCCCGCTCTAGCCATTGGTAGGATTTCTTGATATCAGCCACTTCAGTTATGTTCCGGTGATACATCCCATGTAGGGGTTTGTCCTCCCATGATGGTCCCTCCTCCAACACCTCGTCCTCTGTTCTTCTTGGGGCCTAATCTTTGATGTACTTGTGGATCTTGGATGTTTCATCCTGGATAGTGGCTCTCACACTCACTAGTCCACGGCCGCCTTCCTTACGGCTAGCATACAGTCTCAGGGTGCTGGATTTGGGATGGAACCCTCCATGCATGGTGAGGAGCTTTCGTGTCTTAACGTCTGTGGTCTGTATCTCTTCCTTTGGCCATCTTATTATTCCTGCAGGGTATCTGATCACTGGCAGGGTGTAGCTGTTTATTGCCTGGGACTTGTTCTTGCTGACTTCTTGGGACTTGCCTTACTCGTTGGAGGTATTTGGCAGTTGCTGTTTTCCTTGTTACCTCTTCGAGGTTGCCATTTGCCTGTGGTATTCCAAGGTACTTGTAACCATCCTCAATGTCTGCTATTGTTCCTTCTGGGAGTGAGACCCCTTCTGTGTGGACTACCTTCCCTCTCTTTGTCACCATTCGACTACACTTCTCAAGCCTGAATGACATCCCAGTGTCAGAGCTGCAGATCCTAGTGGTGTGGATCAGTGAGTCGATGTCCCACTCGCTCTTAGCGTATAGCTTGATGTCATCCATGTAGAGGAGGTGACTGATGGTGGTCCCATTCCTGAGTCGGTATCCATAGCCAGTCTTTTTGATTATTTGGCTGAGGGGGTTCAGACCTATGCAGAACAGCAGTGGGGACAGAGCATCTCCTTGGTATATGCCACATTTGATGGACACTTGTGCTTGGCTTGCCATTGGCCTCAAGGGTGGTTTTCCACAGCCTCATCGAGTTTGCAATGAAGTCTCTCAGAGTCCTGTTGATCTTGTACATCTCCAAGCATTCAGTAATCCATGTGTGCGGCATTGAGTCATATGCTTTCTTGTAATCAATCCAGGCAGTGCACAGGTTGGTGTGTTGGGTTCTGCAGTCTTGGGTGACTGTTCTGTTAACCAGGAGCTGGTGTTTGGCTCCTCTGGTTTCTTTGCCGATGCCCTTCTGTGCTTTGCTCATGTATTGATCCATGTGCCCACATATCTTAGCTGCGATGATACTTGACATGAGCTTCCATGTTGTGGAGAGACAGGTTATTGGCCGATAGTTGGATGGGACTGTACCCTTTGAGGGATTCTTCAGGATCAGGATTGTATGCCCTTCGGTAAGCCATTCAGGGTGTGTCCCATCCCTTAGCAGCTGGTTCATTTGTGCTGCTAGGCGCTCGTGGAGTGCAGTGAGCTTCTTTAGCCAGTAGGTGTGGATCCTGTTAGGGCCCGGTGCTGTCCAGTTTTTTATACCTAAGACTCTTTCTTGGATGTCTGCCACTGTGATGGTAACTGGATTCTGTTCAGGGAGTTTGCTGTGGTCCTCTGTCAGAGCTGCCAGCCACTGTGCATCACTGTTGTGTGATGCCTCCCTCTCCCATATACTTTTCCAGTACTGTTCAGTTTCCAGCCTTGGTGAGTCTGCTCTGCTGTTATTACCCTGCCATTGAGCGTACACTTTGGCAGGTTGGGTTGCGAACAGCCGGTTTATTCTTCTGGTTTCATTATCTCTCGTGTACCTCTTTAGGCGGCTGGCTAAGGCTTGGAGCCTTTGTTTGGCAGTTTCGAGTGCTTCAGGTATGGGCGTCAGGTGCTGGGGAACCAGAGCACCGTGATGAAAATGGGCTACTGGAACAAGACGAAGATAGCAAGATGCAATATATATATATATATATATATATATATATATATATATATATATATATATATATATATATATGAGTGTGAAATATTAATATTAATATTAATATTTAAATATTAGTCAAAGATAACACAAGTAAACACAAAATGCAGTTTTTAATTTAAGATTGTTATTATTAAGGGAAAACAAAATCCAAACCTACATGGCCCTGTGTGAAAAAGTGGCCTGTGTTATCTTTGACTAATATTATATTTGTTTGATGATCTGAAATATTTAAGTGTGCCAAACATGCAAAAAAATAAGACAAACACTTTTTCACACCACTGTATACATATATCTCCTCAACATGGGGTTATGGCTAAAAAGACCAACTCGTTCTCATTCACAGGTCATCAAATACTGAGACATGCATAGGCTACTATTTACACAACCCTGGAATTTTTTTGTTTCTTTATGATTCTTGGTTTTGGGATTTAATATCCCATTTAATCAGAATCTGTTTTATTAGCCAATACAAGTATACATAGAAGGCGTCTTGGCATTTGCTCCCAAAAAATGAGAACACAGAAGAATAATATTAGACAAAAGTAAGGTAATATTAATAATAATTAAATAAACAAAGTTATATTAAAATTAAATTGACATTTTAAAATGAATTTACAGAATGGAATAATAGTTTTGAAATGGGATGTCATACTTGAAATAAAATATTGACTGTACAAAGGAAAATAAGTGTATGAAATATATGAAGGTGACAAGCGCAAACATTAAATGTGACATAAATGTTTGCATACATAATTAAATTATGTTTCAGTTGAGGTTGAATGCAATGCACAATATAAAGTCCAGTTTGATGATTAGATATACATGAACTGACAAGTGCAGGGATTAAATGAGGGATGTGACAGGAGTCCAGTTTGATAACCCCTTCTTAAGAAAAGTGATATCATAATTAAATATCCTCAGCCACATATTCGTGGAAATATAAAATTAAATGAGCGACTTCACATTTTACAATCACAGGCTATAAAACGCTTTTTCTCAACAGATATAGTGGCGTTTGGATTCAGGTTACGGCCGACCGGCAGCTAATTGAAATGGAATGAAGCCCACTGACGGCAGACAGCCCAAAACAGGAGTCGAACGCGCCAAGTCCACCTACAATTCCCTATGTAGGCTACGTGTAGCAGCATCCATAGCAACCACCATGGCAACGATCTGAGACCTGAGAGAATCTTCATAATAACTAACAAAACTAAGGATCATATACATTCACTGAATTTAGATTAGGAAAATAAAATGCACATTTCTCGCTAGAAATTTTATCAAAATACATTTTAATTCAGAAACTTAAAAAGAATCTTAAAATACTGCAATCCGCTTGGCAATCACGTGCCATGGATGCAGGCCAATAGAAAATAATAGGACAAAAAAAAAAAAACAGTATTTCTCAGAATTGAAGGAGAAATCTTTCAGTCTTATAACCATAACATTAGTCTCATACAGACGCTAAAGACGATTTGTGCGTCTGTATGAGATGCCAAGGGGTGTGACAAAACGTTGATATTTGACGATCTGGGAATGAGAAGAGGTTGTAATGCCAGGGTGCAGAGTCAAGGGCTTTTTAATAGTCTCCTGATATGAAGGATCCTTGAAGAGCATTAGCAACCTGGTGAGTGACATGCTCTCGGAAACAAGAGGATGAGACAGAAGGAGACTGCAAAAGAGAAGAGAGGTGGAAAAAGAGATCATAGAAATGTAAGGGTTTAATAATTTAACTCAAACAGTGGTGCATATTTATAGTTAGGTACATGAATCTACACCTCTGAATTGATGATTCTACAAGGCAAACAGTATTATCAAAAATAAATTGTGTTTTCGTAGGTACACCAGGCAGGTGGATAGATTGATCATTGTCCTCCATGGAGGAAAATCTTTTTCTAACCCAGCCATCAAGACCAAGAGTCTAAAGCCTGGCAAGTGGCCTCTAAAGGCTGCCATATTCATTACACCGCAAAGCACCAAAGTGTTGTCTTGGTTGTTTCTCTGGGCCAGTAAGTCTGAGTAAGTCTAGCCTTTCTATGATCATCTGTGGACATGCATGTGGCTCTGGCAGACATGTGATCGCAGATGGGGCATGGGATACAATACAAGTTTTTTAATCAATTTGCATCAGCATTCAAGGAAAAGTGTTTGCCACAATCATCTACTTCATTATGATCTGTCAGCATCAACCTCCTCGATGTGATGAGGTGGAAGGTCTTGAACCCCTTCTTTGATTGAGGCTGCCTTGTACCCCAAAGACCAGTTGCTGGCTCTGCAACTATAAAATTTCAAGATACTGTTTCATGAAAGATTTATCCTTGATCAAAGTCTAGGTCTTGTTCAAGGATAAATCTCGACCTGACGGTGGCACTAGACAAAAGGTCAGGGGATCACCAAAGTCATTAAGAATCATCCTCTAAGGATGATGAATTAGAGGTCCTTGCAGATCTGATCTGAGCTGTGGAAAACCTACTCACACTTGACATGCATAAATTAATTTTCAAAAAATCTCAATCTCATCTAAGGACAGTGGCGTAAATATCGATGGTGCAAACCAGATCAACTGCATCAGGGCACAGAAGCTTTCAGGGGCCCATGCAGGAAGGCGATTTTTTGCTGTTTTATTATTGTAGGTGGGCCCTCTCGCACATTGACCATTTCACGCAACAAGAAAGACTCAGTGGAAAAAAAAAACATTTGCTCTGGGGCCAATCACATTTATGTTACGCTGCAGGCTGAGTATAATTAGTCCTGATCCAAAATGCGGTTGACCAGAACAGACCCAAACACCAACACTGGCAGTCCCATGATGAAGCACCAATTAGAATGAATATAATTTGGACTTGTGAAGACCTCTACCATGAATATCTACATCATATTCCATAGCAGTCTGACCAGTAGTTGTGGAATATCTCCATTTTGTTCGTACCAAAGTGTGGTACGAACAAAATGACTGACAGACGACCGGCAGACGTTGCTCTCCTTAGACCTCACCACTAGAAGGTCAAAATGTACAATAAGTCATAAGATGTACCACCTCAATACAGAGATGAGGATCACATGACACAAGACAAATGTGCAAGTAGTACATTTGGAAACATATTCTTTGTAAGAGCTTGACAGATTGTAACAGCAACACCAAATCAGATCTGAAATGATCTAGGCAAATACTCAAATGACTTGCATCACATTCACACAACTTTATATGATGTACTTTAAGAATTGAGGCAATAAAGATTTATTTCAGTCCATACAAACTATTTTCCACAAATAGAAAGGTGAATGAACTGAGTTTAGGCAGGTTTACCCTCTACTACATCCCTGAATGTAAAGAAGGAAATGAGTGACTGGAAGAAAATAATAAGGAGCTGGAGATGGAGATGGGGCTGCAGGGTGGGGAGGGTTGGAATGAGGGAGAGGTGCATGGGAAAATGAGTGTTATTTTGGTTCGTGTTGCAAAGACCTCTGGGAAAATAGGGCCTGCCTGACAGTGCTGCAAGAGCCATAAATCACCACAAGAGAACTCCTCCTCCTCGCCGTAACCTAGTGGTGACCCCAGTGTCGCACATGTTTTCCAACACTGAGCACACATTGCAAAACATTCAGGTGAAAGCACACACACAAACACACAACAGGAGAACGCTCTGTGGGAGCCTGGTTGTCACTTTCCTAGCCTCAGCCATGCAGCAGAAACCACAGGCACTACACTATTACTCACACAATGCAAGACACTAATTTACTCTGTGTCTATCTATCTATTAACTGTGCCATTCACGTATATTTGCACTTATTCAAATTGAACAGAGTATAATGCACTGGAGACACTGGACATATTTCCAGTCACAAAGCAGGTCAATGTTTTCTTATCATTGAAAATCTGGAATTCCTTATTGCAGCTTTCTGGTCATGGAAATGTCATGGAAAACATTTCCCTGGAAAACGTTATCTGCAACAAAATTCTGATCAGCTTTATATATGAAATGTCACACACATGGCAGTCAGCTGTTTCAGCTGAAATTACAGCTCTAGAAATGAAACAGGCTAAGATCAAATTTGTGCATTTTTAGCATTTGAATGTCACAGAATATTAAAGTCAGGATTTGCCACATCTGGCTAACTGAAGTCAGACTTCAAGTTTCAGTTTAGAATTAGAGTAATGTTGTGATGTTATTGTTATCATTAATTAACTTAACTTTTACTCTTTAATACAATTAAAAAAGAACATAGAAAATTATATCAAATATATATAGTAAAGTAAGTAAAGTAGAAGGGTACAGAAAAAAATGTCCAGGGAAATAATTGATTTCTAAGAAAAATATTGTACTTGTAACTGTGTTAGACCTATGTAGCTATTTGTCTGTCTGTAGGCTGATTTTCAAACTATACTGAAATACATAAAAAAATCAAAAAAATTATGGTATGCTTTGAAAAATGGGTAGCTGTAATGAAAAGTAGATATGATCTGTAGTAGGCTAAGCGGGCAAAAACATACGAAAACACCAGGATTTTCCTTCAAAGTAGCTGGTTTCATATTACCTGGGTCTTATTTTCATCGTTTCAGTCATTATTCCTAATAATGTTGCACTTATAAAGTAAGGAATTTGGTGACATTGTTAAAAAGATGTCCAATGGGGTAAGAAACATAAAAGTAAGAGATAGATTACCAACATTGGACTTATTACTGATTATTACTTTATTATTACTGATTGAAATGATGACCAAAACTAATAAAACAAGTTTTAATAAACCGGAATTTGCTCAACTATGCTCAACAGGTTAAGCCTACTAAAACCACAATGGGGTTAGCCTTACTTCTTTTCATATGGAGTTAAGAATAATGCAGCAAAATATTGGAGATTTTTTTTTCAGACCGACTTGATTTTCTCCCATTGCATGTGTAGTGTAGGTCTGTAAGTCTAGTTTGTGGTTTTGCACTGTGTATGAGTGTGTGTGTGTAAGGGTGTAAGGGAGGCCAGTTAAACCTCAGGCAAACCTCAGAGACCTTGTTACAGGAGGGGGGGGAGCAGAGAAGAGGGAGGAAAAGAGGAAAGAGGGGGAAGGAGTTCTGAGAGGAAGAGATTTGGGAGGAGGAGGAGGTGAAGGAAGGTGAGAGAGCTGTATTAAGAGGCAAAACAAGACCATAATTTAACAAGACAGAGAGATGGAATGGAGAGCCATGGCACCAGTTGGTCTCTAAAGCTCTTCATAAAATAAATTATGCAGATTTAAAAGAATTAAACAGCAACTTAATAGCAATATTTTCTTACTTCCTCCATGTAATGACAGATTTGTTTGTTGGTCTGTTTGTACAACATGCATTTTGTCTGCTTTTCTAAGCACACTGTAATTACACTTAATGTTCCTTAACAAGTATCTCTTTTCTTATACTGCCCATTTATACTTTCTCAGGTTTCACTGGCTGTGTTCATTTGCAAAGCTTTTGCCAGCTTCATGTTTCTTTATTTTAGTTGTTAATTAGGTCTTAAAGTTACTTCCAGGTGTCAATAAAAAGGCCTTAGTCTTAGAGGTTTTTGAATGGATAGAAAGGTGGTGCAAGTAAAGTATTACTGAGGTAGGGGGAAGAAGAGGATTGAGAGGTAAGAAAAAAAAGGAATGACAAAGGTGATGGAAAAATTGAGAAGAAACAGTAAATGATGGTGTTGGGATTCAGGTAGGACACGTTTGGTTATCTGCAAAATATAAAGATATTTATGAACATTAATAAATTATTAGTACTATCCAAATTATTAATATGGATTAATAATTACAGGGCACCACCCTGGGATCAGGGACCAATAACCAAACACGAGTTTCAAAAAGCTGGCTGTCCACCTAGAAATGCTGATATTTAAAGCACTATCTTACTTAAATATCGTGCCCAGGTTAACGTCTCAAGAAGATTTGGCACTGTTTCTATGAGTTTAGGCTTTTTGTTTAACATGCAGGCCTCTGTTCCACACTTGGTGAGGCCCAAAAAAGCACAGAGGAAGATAGTTGTAAAAGAAGGCTGGAAAAGAATAGAAAGTCAACAAAGACAGAGGAGGGAAGAAGGGAAGAGGCGTACAAAAAGGTCAGGTGAGGAGAGCAGGGAGAGAAGTCCATTTCAGCTTCCAGCTCTTGGGTCAGCAAATAGCCTGACAAATTAATTAAGATAATGATCCATATAAAAAAAGTCTGGCAAAGTCAGCTGTGACCCCTGTGTGTGTGAGTGTGTGTGTGTGTGAGCCCAGCCTTCTTTCCATTTGTAGGACTTTTATGAGGTGGGCAGTGGAATGCATTGATTTCATAAAGGGCATGAAGGGGTTTGGCCATTTGAACAGCCAAATGTGAGATCAATGCAGGGGGAGATGAAAATGGTGACATTTACTCTGGTTTGTGCCCCAGGGAAGGAAGGACCTCTCCGGAAAGTCACACTGTCAGCTTTCTCTCTCTGCAAGCGTACACTGCTTTCTTCACATGGGAGAAATGGTCCACCTTTCATCACTGAAACTGCTCAATGACACATACACTCTGACAGAAGTGGTAGAACATAAATCTGCGTTCTCTCACACTCCAGATTCAGCCCTTTTTAAAATGGAATTCAAGCAAACTTTTTTTTTATCCAGTTGTTTTTGTACAGTGAATTCTATATACATACTTGCAATGTTGAAGGTTAAAATAAAAATCTGCAACAGATTTTAATTATACATCACAACCAAACAGAAATGTTACACCAAATACACATATACTGTTCCTCTTTACATTTACACTGGCTGCATGAAAAAAACAGAACATTGTTAAAGTGCAATATTCCAAACACAGCTCCTCAAGTACAGTATATGAATGAACACCAATGGGCCTTAGAAGAAGGGAAGAATGAGACAAAAAAGCGACAAATACATAAATAAGTTTAAAAAAACTATGAGATGGAAAATAATATAACATCAAATGATTATTGAGGAGACTGAGAAGTCTTGCATGTGTGTAGTTAAATATAAATAAATAGATAGCCATGGTATTAGGGGATTCAGCTACCACTATAATTAAGCTGCTCTAATAAATAAATTAAATAAATCAGTAAAAAAATAAATAACATTTAAAAAAAAATTTAATTATACAATTATGAATTTAAAAAAAGAATTGCTAGATTATTTTTTATTTTTGAAATGTTACTTGTTTGTTACCCCATGCACTAATGTGTCTCACAAGTCATTTATGTCCTCCTTTAACATTTAGAATTTAAATATTTATTTAAAGATGTTTCACCTAAAATTTAAAAGAGGTCCCACCCACACAGGAGCAACAGGAACTGTGAATTCCAAGTTCCTATGTGCTGCATAGCACTACTGGCTTCTATTATATGCAGTAACAGGAGGTGGGAATAGGGTAGTGTGCAAAGTCAATGCAATAACTGGCCAATCAGAGCTCCTGTTGTTGCTCTGTGGATTGAACCAAAGTGTCACACTGCTTACAAACCCTTGAAGTCTGTAAATATTCTGGTGACACGCTACATACACCATGCTCTAAGACATACATCAGGTCTGACATCAGGTCTTTGCTCAAAAGTGGCTGTGGCAAAAGAGTATAACATCAAAGAACACTATGAGACCCACACAGAACAATATGACAAGTACATAGGACAACTCTTAACCGAAAAGGTTGAATGAGCTAGCATCATCTCTAAAAAAACACCAATCTGTGTTTTCCAAATGTTGAGAGAGACATAATGGAGCAGTTAAGGCCAGCTATATCATTGCCAGTGAAATTGCTGCAGCATCCAAGTCGTTCTCGACGGGGAAATTTGTCAAGACCTGCATGCTAAAGGCAGCTGAGCTGGTGTGCCCTGAGAAGCGACAAGCTTTAGCTAACATTAGCTTGTCGAGAAATACCGTGGTGGAGAGAAGTGGGGAACTTGCTGGAGTTCAACTAAAAGACAAAGTTAAGTCCTTTATTGCCTTCTCTATTGCTATTGATGAAAGCACCGACGTGACTGATGTAGCCCAATTGGGAATATTTATTTGCTGTGTGGATGCATCTTTGACTGTCACTCAGGAGTTTGTAGAGCTGGTAACAGTGAAGTGCGCGTTAGCCTCGTCGGAGCCGTGGACAGACTGGAGGTGGACTGGAGTTGTGCAGACAGAACCTGAAAATGGACCACGTCATGCATGTTGTTATCAACTGTGAATTTTATCAGAGCCAAAGGACTTACCATCGGCAATTTGAGGCTCTTTTATCCGAACACAATACTATGCACGGCCTGCCCTATCACACTAAGGTCCGCTGGCTGAGCCAAGAAGCAGTGCGCAAACCCTTCTTCGAATTACATATGGAGATTGCCCAATTCATGGAGCAGAAAGGAAATCCAGTGACAGTTGGATGAGTCAGACTGGCTTACAGATCTTGCCTTTTTAGTGTTCATTATAAAACACTTGAATAAGTATTTCTGTTTCTGATTTCTGAATGTGTTGAATGTTAACATGCAGGGCCGCAACAAACACAGAGTACTATGATAGTATTTGTGCTTTCCAAATTAAAGTGGCTATGTGGGAGATGCAGCTATCTAAGGTTGTCAAAAGTATCGATACTTTGATACTTTTTCGATACCACGTGTTTAAAACAATACGATTGCCGTTACTTATACATTCGATAGTATCGAAAGTACAGAAGCTGTGAAAAAAACAATCAGACCTAATCTTAGATGACGGTCAGCACGCCCCCAGTTTTGAGAAGCAGACAAGACCAGCAAGGGTAAGCAATGCAATGCTGTGGGCGGGGGGCAGCAACAAAATGTAGTTTAGCCAACTAAAAAAAGGCCCACCTAAAAAAATCAATATCAGTTTAAGTGTATGCTATATTTAGAATATTTTTGCCGCTTTACCTTGCTGTCAGACAGCCCTTTAAAACACAATATGTAATTATTGTTAAGAGTTGTATGAATAGGATAAAGGTACAAGGTACAAGTATAAGGTATTTTATTGATCATTTCACAACACAAAGTCCCATCATGCTACACACATAGAACATAACAAATAATTAAATTCATATTAAAATAGGGTAACATAAAATAAAACAATATATAGTTATTTATATACAGTACATATATACATACATGTAAACACCCAGGAAATAATTCTGCAGTGCATTTTTTTAATTTGCATCTGATGGAATGTAAACAGCAGATAGAGATAGTGATGATAATATGGTTTCCATCTTCACATAAAAAGTTCGACATTTGTGAGACAGTGTCTGTCCACTTTGCCTGCGTTTGAGCACCAAGCATCATTGATGTAAACACAGAGTCCTCCTCCCTTCTTCTTGCCAGAGTCTTGCGCTCTGTCAGCTTGGAACATGGTTCACCCATCCAGGATGTTCATTGAGTGGTATGGCGTTTAATTAGTCTCAAAATCTGCGCACATAAAAACCAGGCACATGCACGTGACATGAGTGCACAGAACAGCATCTGTGAGCGGAAAAACATCCTCGCGAGGGAGCATTATTGCTCTGCGAGTGCACAAGACAGTATCCGCAAGTGGAAAGCCATCCTCGCCAGGATTTCTGCTCCGTGTGCACAAATGCAGTCCCGCGAGCACAGGGCTGTGATGAGCGCTCGCTTGACCCTCCCTACACGCTTGCAGCTGCTCAACACTTGCTCGCTCGGCAAGTTGACTTTTGAAACTTTGGAGGCGGGGACTCAACTTACGTCTGATTGGCTGTGGGATGCTTGTTGTAGCCTATCGTCACGTCTGCATTCAAGGATTACATCAAATCATGGCCACGCACAGATCCAGCTGTTATAGGTGAGTTTGGTCGGTTTTTCCCTTTAAATACACATTTGGCAGAGGCGGCAACTCATGAGGAAGAGTGTGTTTATGTAAATATACAGCATATAGCTTGAGAGCCATATATAGTGATTTCCCCATATTGCCCAGGATGAAAAAGGTAATTACACTAGGCTATGTTGCTAACGTTAGCCTTGTTATACAGTGCGTCCATGCTTAATAAACACTTGTAGATGCAGCTGCTGCACAGATTGAAATAAGTAAAATAAACAGTCAGATTGTAGAAATTAGACTGTAAAGTTGATTAGCGAAGAAGCCCCCTCCCTGGCCCAGGTAAATGCATACTGTCAGGTCAGGAGGAATCAGTGCTATACATGTCTAAATGTTCCTGCGTAGCTGCTCCAGCAGCTTAGTAATGTATGATCTGAGCTGTTGAATTAAAATCCCTCTTTTCCCTCACATGTCATCCGTAGTGATACTGTGGTCGTCCTGCTCCATGGCTATGCAGCAGAGCCCTGCAGATCCTCTTATCTCAACTCAGTTAAAATAGCAACAAATAGCTGCAAAGTTGACCCATCCTTTGTTCTTTACAGTGTTAGGCAGACACAGCCTTTGATTTTGTACAGGTTTTTGGTCAATAAAAAACAAACAAATGGAATGATGCCTCCAGTCTCATGAACAAACTTACATTTAATGCACTCACATCACTACATGTCATCCGAAGTGATACTGTGGTCGTCCAGCTCCATGGCTATGCAGCAGAGCCCTGCAGATCCTCTTATCTCAACTCAGGACATCCTTCAACACTCCTCTGCAACAAACACTCTGCATTTACAGCTGTCTCTATAAACATGTTTCAGTTCAAGTTTGTCCATGATTTAGCCGGTAACCAATGTATTGTAGTTAAAATAGCAACAAATAGCTGCAAAGTTGACCCATCCTTTGTTCTTTACAGTGTTAGGCAGACACAGCCTTTGATTTTGTACAGGTTTCTGGTCAATAAAAAACAAACAAATGGAATGATGCCTTCAGTCTCATGAACAAACTTACATTTAATGCACTCACATCACTACATGTCATCCGAAGTGATACTGTGGTCGTCCAGCTCCATGGCTATGCAGCAGAGCCCTGCAGATCCTCTTATCTCAACTCAGGACATCCTTCAACACTCCTCTGCAACAAACACTCTGCATTTACAGCTGTCTCTATAAACATGTTTCAGTTCAAGTTTGTCCATGATTTAGCCGGTAACCAATGTATTGTAGTTAAAATAGCAACAAATAGCTGCAAAGTTGACCCATCCTTTGTTCTTTACAGTGTTAGGCAGACACAGCCTTTGATTTTGTACAGGTTCAATAAAAAACAAACAAATGGAATGATGCCTTCAGTCTCATGAACAAACTTACATTTAATGCACTCACATCACTATTAAAAGGATGATCACTGTAATGATAGGGCCATAGAGTAATATTGCTGTGCAACAGTTTGCTGTATGAACAGCCTCTATCCCCCTTGCAATGCAGACTACATAATGATATTTAGAAAAAACAACTGCAATCATGTAAACTAAATTAGCAATATCCCATTTCAGATACTTTCAGTTTATTGTCTATAACATAAGCCAAAACAAGCCTGGTGTTGCTATAACACTTAAACTATCATTATATAGTTTTTATTTAGATTATGCTCTGACTCCATCAAATGTAATTAAACTTTTTTATATGCTTGGTTTATTCTTTTTAAAACAGGTATCGTAGCCTGCAAACATCATAGGGGCTTGTCACTTTTGTGAAAGAGGCCCCTGATTTATAATATTTACACTGGTGTGTCACAGAGGCTATCGATTGATTTGATTATAGTTACTAGATATGCACAACCCAGAAACACGCCAAAGCGTGTAATACAAACGCCAGGCCACTGTGGTAGTATCACGTTTTGCCTCACTTAGGCGTGGCAGTGTAACATTTTCAACATGTTCTCATTCCACGGTCAAGTTAGCAATAGTTAATATGCAACGTTCAGTTAAACTTTAGGCACTAAAACTACTTGGTTAGGTTTAGGAAAAGATCATGGTTTGGTTTAAAATAACTACTAACTTCCTTAAAACACTCAGTGTTGACTAGAGGTTTCTACTACTACTTTTCACGCCTAGGCGAGGCAAAACATGACACTGACACGGTATCCTCTATTGGATCAGCGAGTGTATTACATGCTTTCACATGATAACTGACAATGAAGTACTAACGATGAAACACCTTTAAAATCCACAGGTGTTTGTTTTCATTGGAAGTGTTTATTGGCTAGGTCTGTTCTGCTGGCCATTAACAGTTCCTGTTGCTCCTCTTTTAATTTTTATATTTAATCTTTAAATAAAAAAGGAAATTCTAAATGTTAAAGCAGGAGACAAATAACTTGCGAGACACTTTAGTACATGGAGTAATAAAAAAGTAACATTTCAAAGTTAAAAAAATAATACTTTAGAAAATTTTAAAATGTATAATTTTACTGTGAGTTATTTAATGCATCATATAAAGGTCCAGTGTGTAACATTTAGGAGGAGCTTTTGGCAGAAATGGAATATAACATTTATAAGTATATTTTAATTAGTGTATCATCACCTGAAAATAAGAATCGTTGTGTTTTCATTACCTTAGAATAAGCTTTTTTATTTAATAGGGAGTGGGTCCCCTTCCACGGAGGTCGCCATGTTATACCGCCATGTTTCTACAGTAGCCCAGAACTGACAAACTAAATACTGGCTCTAGATAGGGCCGTTCACGTTTTTTTTTTGGGAGTTTCGCGGCCACCGTAGTTTCTCCTACACACTTGGAAGGGGAGGATGATGCAAGCGGCATTCAGATGGTTGCAAACTGCAATTTCACGCTATATGCCACTAAATCCTACACCTTGGACCTTTAAATACAACAGTAAGCCATAAGTATAGAAATCTGTCAAGTACTGAAGGTTGGCACTAAATGCTTGGCTAATTAATTAATTTATTATTATTATTATTAATATTAGTTTTGTCTGTATAAATCACTGACAAAACATGTACTTTGTATTTATAATATTGAAATCAGGACAAATACTAATTAATTAGTCCATCTTAAATTATTTTCCAGGCTTTTCAGACAAAGTTTGCAAACACACCAAAATTAATCCACCTTTCAGATTTTTGATAATCTCTACACCAGAGTATTTCAGGGTTTTGTTGAACCATTTCATGTAAAGTTGACACTCAAATCATCATAGTATGTACCATATAAAAGAAAATGGAACTCACTTTTCACTTCGCCAAAATCACACAGCTCAGTCAAATTTTTTCCGGAATATTTTTGAATCTGCCAACCTCACTTTTGTTTAAAACCCTCTTCTTTAGAGGCAGTATGCTCACCTCCTCAGAAGTCCCCTCTTCTACAATTAAGATGTGATATTAAAGACAGATCTGCAACCTCAGTCTGGGAGTTACCCTTAGCAAAAAAAGTGTATTTGTGATCTGTATGGCCATTGGCAGAGCCCCTTGCCTCCTTGTAGGCCGGACGTAGCATGTCGATCAAATTTAAAATGAATTGTCTTGGCAGATATATACCCATTAATACATGGTCGGGGAAATTTAAAGCGTCATCATAGAGTTTGAGTAGCCTTTCAATCATAATACTTCGGTGTTCATGTTGTTCCACATCTTTATTGCCATTGCCATACAGACCTAACAACAGTGGTGCTGCATTTTTTGCAGTTATTTTCAATTTAGGACAGTGTCTATGCCATCCTAACAAAATTATTCTGTTAGGACGGTTCTGTAATAGCTAAATTCCTATCCTAAGATAAGATAGGATTTTTTCCTAAATGCAGTTAGGAAATATAATTCTGTAATACCAAAAATCCTGAATGTCATCCTAAACTGAGATAAGATAGGATTTTAGACTTATTAAGTTTTTGTAATGAATAAACACTGTTGCAATGGAATGGGGGGGGGGGTGCTATCAAATTAGAGCTTGGTCTGTCTCAGCACAATGTATTTATACGTACATACAGTATATGTACATTATACAGTATACCTCATTAACATTAATGTTTTCAGCATATTTACTTAATTTAATATTCTCTGACCTCCATTCCACATTCTCAAGTTTTATTCCTCATTTCAAATTTTCCATTCAGTTAGCTCCTAAATAGACCCCTAACTGATCCAGTGCTGATCCTTGCTCAAGGGCACAGTGGTAGTACATGCTGAGAAGGGGATACAAAACTAATCAAAAGAAAGAAACCTTTTTTTGAGAATGTATATGTACAAACTGTTCTCTGGGAATCTCTCCACCCTCCCCACCAGTCAAACTCTAGATGTACTGTATCCCAGTAGAAGACACTATTCACACTACATATTAAACCCCCCCCACCACCCCACTAGATAGATCAATTCATAGATACTCATCATCACCATTCCAGCCCCTGAAATATTCTGCTTAATGCTTGACTCAGCACTATTGTTGCTTGTCAGGAACAAGTTTTCCTGGGTGACAATATTACATGAAAACTATGATGTCAGTTATGACAACCAGTTTCTTAATCTGCAAGGAGTGTTCTGTTTACCTGGCCATGTAAAGCTCTTAGGATGTTCTGAGATAACCAAAGGGCTTGATTGAGAGCTTTTATGCACTTTATGTCCAGCACTGTATCACCTTACAAATGGATCCCACTGGGACAGTTCCTTAGGAAGGCCGCTAATTTCAGTAATTGCCAGAACAGCTCTGATGGCACCCAGCCTAACCTTTTCTTTGTAAGGGGGCTTAAAATGGCAACTAGCAGCTGTCTCCTGACCTGCCTATTCTTACCGGAAAATCTGCTCTAAAAGTAAAGAAAGTATAAATTATGTAATACTCTGACAACACAGTCCACCTGTGATGTTCAGTGACTTTGCGGTCCATTGTTGTACTCTTTCTTCTGATGCACTTCATTTCCTTCCACCTGCCTTTATTTATTTGTTCCTGTAGCAATGCCAAGTCAATGCTTTTCTAAACATTTTCCAGAAGGACTTTTGACAAGTTCACAATCCTGATGGCTTGGGCGAAGAAGCTCTACATAGTCTTTTTGATTTTGAGGAAGTGATGCCAAAATCTGGCATATGCTTTGGATGTTTCAGAAGTCAGAAGAATTTTGTTACTGAAGTCAATACTGCACTCAAAATACATAGATATGAGTCGAGCATAATCCACTATCATATAACAAAATTGTCACAGAATCAGAATCAGAAATACTTGCCCTTCCCCGTTGGGAAACTCTTTGTTACAGTAGCTTGCCTTTACGTCAGTGCACACAGGAGAAAGTAAGCAAACAATATGATACACTATAAAACACTATAAAAACTATAAACACTATAAAAACAGGTCAGAAAATAAATTAAGTAACAGGTCGGTATAAGTATAAGATAAACTAAGTGTCAAGTACCAAGTGGGTTTACCGGTTGATGATGATAGTAAAGTATAATAATACAATGTAACAGAATAAGTAATAAGTAATAAGCGGAGGTGCATGTACTTTCGAGAGTAATGGAGGTATAGAATATCGATAACAATAAATAAGAAAAACCAACATAGCAAAACTAATATTGCACGGGAGTAGTACACAAAATATTGCACAATTTTCAATAATGGCGGAGATGTAGTGATCAATGTCCAGTTCAGTGACCTAGGGTCATACAGACTAGCCCTTAGAGGGAGGAGTTAAAGAGTTTGATGGCCACAGGCAGGAATGACTTCCTGTGGCGCTCCGTGGTGCTTTTTGGTGGGATGAGTCTTCCGCTTGCAAGCTACATTGGCAATAGCTGTTCACATGTTAAAATTATTTGGGTGGATTATGCTCCACTAGTGGCACTTTGTCACTTTATTTCAGATCAAGAAAGCTCAACAACCATTGGTTATATTGCAATTAAATTTGGTACGTTTGGTATATTGGTGGTCCCCAAAGGATGACGCCTAATGTTTAAGTGACCCTCCTGACCTTAGCACCACTGTCAGGTCATTTTTCTTGAAAAACACCACTTACAAACAACAAAAACTACTGGAATAAAATCTGTGGTTTCCAAATGGGAATGTTTTTTGTGACCACTTTACTTTTCCCGGGGCACAACAATTAAGTAAAAAATTCCGCTTCTACTTAAAAATATCCAAATCTAATGAGTAGATTGCCATACAGTTTACTAAACACATTCATGCTCATGAACTTTTTTATTTTTATTTTTGACCCACCATGAACATTTACATTATTCACATATGGTTTGTGATTTGACCCTGAATAATGTATAAAGTACATGGTATGCATAAAGCAAAACAGAACTAACATGTGGCAAATGGAAAACACAAGTGCAATTTGTTGTTGCCTGATGACGTGTGGTTTGTGTGGGGTCTGGTGTGTTTTCTTCACCTCTCTGTGTGTATCTGTACTGATTTGGATTCAGTCTCTTTCTTTTGGGGTCAAGCTGCACTTAGCAGGCAGGAAGTCTGTGATCACTGAAGCAGGCTGCTGTGTTCTCTCTCTTTCTCTGAGACCCAGCTAGCATCAAGGTGTGGGAAGTGATTAGGCTTTATGATGGTTCTGGTGTCAAAGTGTCCCAGAGCAGCAGGGTTAACAGACTAGGGGCTAGGCACCAAGGTCCCGGGAAGGTAAAGAGAGATGCCAGCTGAGGGCTGCCAGAGTATAGTGACCTGTCGGCCATGTTTTGAGGAGTTGATAACATTTTTATTCACCGGACATTTGTTTTACATCAACTTCAAGGCAGATAGAAAGTTGATGGATAACTGTTTTCCCTCCCTTGCCATCAGTTCTGGCAATTCACAGATTCAAGAAGGTTCTAGTTCTTATGAAAACAAAATCTGTATGACCCGTGTAACAAAAAAAGTGTCATTACATACTGTTCCCAAAGGTCAAGAATGAAATTCTGAGCTGTCACGTAATTGCAGTGTAATAAAATGTACAATATTTCCCACTGAAATGTAGTAGAGTAGAAGTCTGAAGTAGCATTAAGAAGAAAGACTAAAGTAAATACAAGTACCCGAAAATTGTACTTCAGTACTACAGTACTTCAGTAAATGTATGTTACTTTCCACAACTGAAAAAGGATGCTCAACATTTAAGCAGCAGAGGCTGAGATAGCTGAGTTTAGAGTTTGGAGTTTATTGATTAAGGTTATTTTCTCAGATGTGACAAAGCTCCTCCACAGGTACTCCTCGTACCTGACATTTTTGTGTAAAATTGGTGAACTGCCCCTTTAATTGATTTGATTAAATATTTGTCAAATTGTATCTGTAAAATTATCATCCTTTTGCAGATGAATGCAGCCATGCAGAAGCAAAGTTTATTCTTGAAGGCTTCCTGTAAGCTGCTGACATTGTTGCATTAAGTGGAAACATGTTCTTGGAGGAAAGGGGGATAAAAGTCATTAAAGTAAAACTGCCCAAAAAGTTGGATGTTAACTTCTTTCTAACAAACTCTGTTAGTAATTGTCACATTTAAGAACAGAAAAAATCTTGGTAACAGCACAAATTGTGGCTGTAGTAGCATACAATTTAGATACAATTTTAGATAATTTCATATATGACGACAACAATATGTGGGTGCAGGATGCTGATGCGCCTCGTTCTTTCTTCATGTTCACATTTTGTATTTGTGTCTCCACAGAGATGTTCTCACTCACACATTAGTACCTTCTAATGTTCTCTTTGTTTTCTTCTGACTCCCTCTTTTGGACATCTTCTCACAATAATTAATTTAATCTAATACTGACTACTTTTCATGTACATAAAAAAGTAGTGAATGAATCCCCAGTACTAGATCAAAGAACCATTGTTTGAGTTCTATTGTCAGAATAATTAGGCTAAACCATATATAATGAATAATGAAAACAATTCTAGATGTATCCATGGTGAGAGGAGACAAGTTTTTTAAACATTTTTAAAAAGTCTGTGAAAAGTATTTCCAATGGCATTTTCTATAGCGTTTGTCTATAGTGCTTCTGTTTAGTGTGGCAAGAAAGTTTGGACTGGTGGGGTGTATGTCTGAATCCATGTTAGAGTAATATACTACCAGTGTGTAACGTACAGACCAGAGGGAAGGAAAGACCTGAATAGAGTTGCGAAGTGGGAAGACATCCAGGGTTTTGGAAGTAAAAGTTCTGTTCATTTTCTGCATATTCATTATTGCATGACTGACAGCTGGCGTCCTTCCAAGGCTTGGATGAGCATAATGATTAACAGCTGTGTTAGAAAATATCTGGTACGAGGCTACAAATCTGTGGACATAAAAACTTTCGGTAAAAAACATCATCTTGCTTAAAATTCTGTTGCCTGCACAGCTAACAGGGAGCAGAAACTAAAGTAGAAAGCCAAAAATACATTTAGCAGTTAATATTGATTTACTTTTCTGATTTTGGTTAAATTTTTGGGCATAGTGTTTGGCTTGTATTGCAACAATAGAAACTGGCTGACTGGCTTCTTACTCATAGCAAAGGCGGCTGAGGCTCAAGGGTAATGTATATGTATGTTGATACCCTGATTTTCATGCTATCATGAAACAAATGAAGAGCAATGGCTTCAAGTGATATTAAAGCAATAGTGTGCATGGAAAATAAAACAGTCTTAAGATTGGTAACAACGCTACTTCCAAAAACGACCAAACTACTATTTACAACGAGCTTTAAAGTTTTAAAATGGTACCAAACTCTTAAAAGAAATTTAAAAAATGTAAAAAAAAATGTTTACATGAAAAAATCGGAAATGAAATGAGAGAAAGCCTAAATGCCTTTGTATGTTTAAGGGCCCTGTCACATCTAAGTTGTTTGGTCCGGACATTTTCAGTTTGATATGAAGCAAAATTACAGGTATGAAACCTTGTGCTTTAAGTTGGTGCTGCTGGTAGTAATGCCATAAAATTATTATAGTGGGTATATTTCTCCATTAATTCAAACTGCGGTAGAAAGCTACCCGCAGAACTGACAACACACCAACGTCAGATGCATATCTGTCTTCAAACCAATCAATTGCAAGTATAGGGAGACACAGTCCACGTAGGTGATGATGACAGGACATAGGTATATCATGTGTAGTTCTTTAGTGCGCTCACATAATACATAGTAATACTTTGTGTAATTATTTAGGGCTGATATATAATTTGTTTTGAAAAAATAGTCAGCAGCTGTGTTAAATACTTTTTGTTACAACATGTAGAAACACGAGTATGGGTCTTACAAGAGCTGTTAACTTATCTTAAAGTTTTATTACTATGGCTATGAATCTATCATGTTGTACATGCTCTTTCAGAGGCTTTTTCTACTCTTAAAAGTTAAAGTATAAAATTCTGAATTCTGAAATTACAACACACTATATGGCCAAAAGAATGTATCCTTTTGTGTGCTTTTGGTCTGGGGCTTTTTCTCATGACTTGGGCTCTGGGAAACCTTGATGCTGCAGCATACAATGATATTTTAGACAATAGTGTGCGCGCAACATTGTGGCAACAGCTTTTGCAAGCTGTTGCCACAATGCCCTTTTTTGTTTCAAAGTGACAATGCTCCCATGGACAAAGCCAGGTCCATAAAGATATCGTTTTCCCAGTTTGCTGTGGAAGCACTTGCACAAAGTCCTAACCTTAACCCCATCCAACACCTTTGGGATGATCTGGAACACCGACTGCATGCCAGGCCTAATTGCCCAACATCAGTAGCCGACCCCACAAATGCTCTTGTGGCTGAATAGGAGAAAATCACAAGTGTCAGCTGTTGCATCAGTCCACATCATCAGTCAGTCAGGTTTCCTCCTTTTATACCTCCCTGCCCTGTTTGAAAGCTTGTGTAAATCTCAGAGTCAGTGGAGCTCTTTGCTGACGCCGCTTGAAGCTGGGCTAACGTTTTCATCTGAGTGTGGTAGGTCGAGGGGCCATTAGTGGTAGCAAAGAGAGGAATGCCAGCAGTGAAAGGTGAGGAAAAGACATTTCCTGAATCCAGGGTACGCTTGGTGAGTCAAGGGGGGTAAGGCGAGTGAGAGAGACAGCTGGGAGGAGAGAGGGATTAAGCTAGAGTTGTAGGAGGGGTGATAGCGTTTGCATGAGGCATGATTAATGGCCTTTCTGATTGGCTGCGACAGGGCCAGGTGACGCTGCTAGGGTAGGGTGGTAGGGGTTAGGACACACTCTCTGAGGACACCTTTTAAACAGCTGGCCAACGGCTTCTTGGGAGTTACCTGTGTGTGTCAGTGTGAGTGAGTAATTGTGCTTGCATCCTGTGCTGTGATGTCTTTTTTTCTGTCTTGTGACATTATTTTCTCTTTCCTGCCATCACTGGCCTCCTTTCCCGCCCCAGCCACTCACACATTCTCTCTATCTCTACTGTAAGAGCATTTCTTGATGATGCAATCCCCAAAATGTACAAGTGTCAGAATACGTTTCACCCAATTACTGATGGCTGAATCAATACGGATATTTTCAAATAAAATCTATATTTTGTGCTGATTTTGTCTTAAAAGTGCATGTTTTTTTCTGCTACAGCATACAGATCTATTTTGTAAATTAAATGTCCTGTGATCTCTTGTGAGAAATCAGTACTCAAAAGAAATTAACATTTTATATTTTTTGGTTTAATTTCTTCAATCAAAACATTATATTTTTTAACAGTATTTGTGTAAAGCCATTTATGTCACCACTCCATAGGCTGATGGTGACACTGACTAACAGCCAGAGAGCGGTTGTGACACATCACAAAAAGAACCACAGACTTTGAACAACAACCCACATTAGCATTTAGCTCATGTCTCCTTCTTACATACATGGCATGTGTCTTTTGTTGCAGCTTAGTTTAGATGCTAAGTGGTGTCATCCTTATTCTTGATTACCACTGCTAGCAAAATGTTGTCTATCTAGGCTTGTAAACTACAGTTATCAGAACAAGTTTGTTTACATTGTGCCTCAGTGCCCCCACCAGCACAGCTGTCAGTCAATCACGCACACCGGGCTGTTCTTTAGGTTCTTCAGATACCTTTTGTTCTTCTTTTCAGTAATGAAAAATAATAATGTTAATACAATTTGTAAATCATTTTTGACAGCAGAAAGGGATGATTTTAGTTGGGCTATAATCACAAGCATTTATATTCCAAATGTTTTTCTCTTCACTTTTGCCCTTCTGATAATTTCAACCTAAACTCTTCCTCGTCAGTCAGCCAGCCAGCTGTAGGATGACTGTCCAATTTATTTTTTGTCTCTTTCAGACTTCCATTTCTTATTTCCTAAAATCACAGCTTCTCTTTCCCATTCTCTCATTACAACCTAACTTTCCCTCTATTTCTGTCTTTACTGCTCCACTCTCCCTTATCTTATTTTCTATTGCTCTTTGTTGAGTTCCTGCGCTTCCTTCCCCCCTTTAATTTTTCCCTTTTTTTGAGTCTACTTTCTCCCCTTGAATTCTTTGCTACAGTGAGACGTGTAGATATTTATCTCGCAGAGGCCTCCCATGCATGGATTCCCTCCATTCAAATGCAAATGACGCAGGCCAATTATGGCTCAGCATGCGGTTATGTCTGTGTTTGCAAGAACACTTTCAAAGGCACATTGTGTTGGTCGAGATTTGAGTTAGCCACCGTAAAATTCCCTCTGGAACTGCCAGTGGCAGATAAATTAGGACCTCATGCTCACAAAAGCAAAATAAATCATAATATTGGAGTGCTGCTGACCCATATTTGTTAATGTGGGTGCTCATTGCCACCTATATTACTGCGATTGTAAAAGCGCTTGTATCGGGAACTGGGACTGCTTCATGGCTGATTGCACCAACAGACAGAATTCCTGCTTTCATTCACATAGATGACAGTGGAATCAGTGTTGTGGCTTTGTTAGGGCTTTACACATATCAGCTATCACACCAACTTGGTGTATTCATTCAACGCTTATTTAGAGTAGAGTCTGCAAATATACATACAGTATTCTGCTGCATTTGTAACATATGCCTCTTGCATGTTACATTAAATAGATCATTTGGGCTTTAAATGGTTACTATGTCTAATAGCAAAATCTTGTAATATAGAATTTCATTTTACCTTTATTTGATAGTTGTAAGGTGTACATATTTGTTATTTTCATATTTGTATGCATTATTTTATATTTCATATTTAATACTAGGCTACACAGTATCCAAGGTGACAATGCAGCTATAAAGCCCATCACTAGGGGAACAAGTCAGACCGGGCTTGTATCCCCCAGGTGAGTGTGTGACTGTTAAATTAAAACCTGTAAATATTAATGTATAGCCTATCTGAGAGTGACAGTAACTATCCAGAGTGATGATCTATGTGTACTTGTGTAATTAGAAGTCTTTGATCCTGGTCAAGGTTAGAATGTTGGCCCTATAACTTCAGTCAGTTAATGGGTTACTGAGCTTGGCTACAGAAAATCATTTATTAGTATTGTTTCTTTTGACTGTGATTTTCTTTTATACTGAAGAGTTTTACTGTGACTGGGCTTGTATCCCCCAGATCTCGAAGTGCTTGTAAGCAAAAAACAAATTATCATGAGTCAACATCGGAGCTGTCTGTGTCTCTTTGATGGAATCAACTAGCTAACTGTCAGCCGTTAGTCCACCACTATCATCAAAACACAATGCAGAGACTGTTGACTGTCACCACTAACAGCGATATAAAGATATTCAACGAGGATGTTATAAACTGTATAGTCAAGAGAAGAATGGCCCCTGTTACGCATTCTAAGACTAACTCAAGAAACAGTGTGTCTTATATATGGATTAATTTATGGTGAAGGGCAGAAATTTTAAAAACCTAATCTTCGCTCTGTGACCTTTGTGACTCTTCCCCTTCTCTCTTTCCTGAGTGGTAGAACAAGTCCTCTAACCTAAATGACAAAGGCATTCTGAAATGACCCATATGAGCCTTTTCTGATCTGGTACCCCTACCGTTAGGACGACATTGTTGTCAGTTCCAAAACATACATGACCATAACAAAAATTGAAAATGATTTGTATGAGCATTTTCTAATCTGCCACCCCTGTGGTTGGTTAAATGTAGGTGCAAAAATTACTTGGTTAAGGTAAAGGAAAGATTGTGGTTATGCTTAAAAGAAACCGGTGTTGAATGCTGGTAGGAGAAGGGATGAGAACAGGGGTCTCTATCCACCCTGACACCCTCCCATGAGGTTTTGCAGCACTATAACTTTGTCACACTACTTTATTATCAGATAGTATTTATTTGTATGACCACAAGAGTTCACAATCATAGGTTGTTTTAGCTTTTTGACCTAATGACTAATGTTGTGGGTTTTTTGGTGAGAAGTTTCTGGTTGAGGGACCCTCTCCTTTCAGACATCTTGTACAGTAATATTATTGGAAATAATAATCTTTTTTTGTGTTAAAAATGAAAGGGACATTTGACCCATATTACAAAAAGCATATTTTCTCACATACATTTAGTGGTTTCTAGCAAGGCAGTGTTTAGGTTTTAACCTGCATTTTCACTTAGTAGTACACACTGTCAACTCACAGCTAGAAGGTCCTCAGTTTTAACCCACCGACTGGCTGGGACCCTTTTCTGAGGAGTTTGCATGTTCTCCTTGTGTCTACATTGGGTTTCTTCCAGGTGCTCAGGTTTCCTCCCACAGTAAGACTTGTAGGTGAATTTACGACTCCAAATTTTCTGTAGGTGTGAATTTGAATGGTTGTCTGACTCTCTCTCTCTCTCTCTCTCTCTATATATATATATATATATATATATATATATATATATATATATATATGTGTGTGTGTGTGTGTGTGTGTGTCAGCCCTGTGATAGACTAGCGACCTGTCAAAGGTGTATGCTGGCTCTTGCCTAGTGTGAGCTGGAATATGCGTACTGTGGGTACTGTATAGATAATGGGTGGATGGATTGATGACCCTTTGAACATATTATTCTTGTTTATTGTACAAAGAGGTGACTGTGAATAAACACGACCGCTAAATGTAAAAATACTCTCAAAACTTAAGAGTTATATATAACTTCTTTTTATTGGGGA
Organism: Siniperca scherzeri; assembly: GCA_027580175.1. Lineage (NCBI taxonomy): Eukaryota > Metazoa > Chordata > Actinopteri > Centrarchiformes > Sinipercidae > Siniperca > Siniperca scherzeri. Next base: position 4,647,111 of record CM050843.1, on the reverse strand, counting down.
GGTGGGATGTTGGGCTTACCCTGTAAGCAAAGGGAAAAGTGCTGTGTCACCATCAGTGTTCCAGGAAGATGATTTATGGGGTGTTCCCCTCTGTCCCACCCCATGATGGATGGCTGGAATGTCACACCATGTCCGGGCCTTTTCCTTTTCACTGCCGAGGGCCATGTCACCGCCTGCTATTTTTCATCTTCCACTTACTCTGATCTGGCCCAGGAACCTGCATCACCATATGTGAGGCACTTCAGGGGCCAGTCTAAAACCATTAACCCTCATGCTCACTCCATGTTAACTTTACCCCAAGAGAGCAAGCATTGCATTAGCTGAGTTAATAGCCAATGAATCCTAATGACCTGAGGGTAATTTCCACAGGTACTTTCAGTACCTTTGAGTGCAGGTGCTCAAAATCCAGTTTTCATCTCAAATACACTTTTGGTGACATCATATACCACAGCCATCAGAATGTGGATGAGAATGCTGTAAGTTAATAAGATACAGATTTACTTTTTGTTCACACCAAAACCTTGATGAGGAATATTTTGCCCATAATTGTGCCTTTCATATAGTATTTCCTTTTAGGCCTTAAAACAGCTCGGATTGGTTGACCCTAAACCGAACAATGGCCCAGAACTATCGGTACACTCTCACTGAATGCAACAAGACCCCACAGACACCTCCCAGAATACCCTGCCACTTGTGAGCAGGTACATTATCTTGCCAATCCAAATGCAATTCACAGCTTGCTTCCATGACTGCAACTAGGTTTCAATATACATGTATTTACAATAAATGCATGGAGGGTCCTGGGTGTGGTTGGTTGCCTTGCTTTCAAACCTTCCAGGTCACGGCTCACTGATTTGAACTCTGCCCTCTCTAACACTTGCCTGTCCCTGGCTGCATATAATCCTGTCTTGAGTGATTTACCACTCCTCACAGAAAATTAATTTGCAGTGGTTGCTTCACCTTGCTCAATACATTCAATGTTTTCTACCTAGGCCAAAAGAGTTGTTGGATTCCTTGTTGGTGGCTGTACTCAGTCTACAAGGACGCTCTGCAGCCAGACACAGTAATGTAGCACTAGAAAGACACTAGAACTTTACATAAAAGCTTAGACAATAGATAAATAGCTAGACAATAAATTTCAGTCCAAAATCAGGAGCTACTACTGCTGGGCTGTTACTTACTGAATGTATTTACATCTAGTGTTGTGGATGATTTATAATCCTGGTTAAGGTCTTATTTGGAATGCGCTTTATATGCATCTCTGTACCTCAGTACTGAGGGTGCTACCATGGAAACAGGCCACAAAAATAAGAGTAAACACAATAAGGTGTATACATGACTCAGTGTCTGAGTAGTATCAGCAGATTCCATCAAATTTATCATATTCAGGGTTTTTACAAAACAGTGTAGGATGGTGTAGTTCTAGGATGTCAGGAGGACAATATGTTTACATGCACCAAATCCAGAACAGAATACTTGTGTGCATTTACTGTATAGGCAAGCTGCAATGACTTTAATACACCTAGAGCAACACATATTAGTTTTGCTAGTATTAACTTATTTGAACTTGATGTTTATCATTAAACACCCCAAACACAAGCCCTTAACCGAGAATAATCTTTCCAAATACATTGAGACCTTTTTCTGCTGGTTTCTAAACTAAAGGAATGTGTGCATGATTTGATAGGCCTGTGGCCCAGGAATCACTAACTTTACTCATTTTCGGTGCCCAGGTAAAGAAATGTAACATGACTTAAGAACTTTTAGTGAGTGCCTGTATCATCCGCAGTGACGATAGTAATAGAAGAACCTGATCCAAAATCCGCGAACCCCATGTCATGCATTTCCCAGAAATACCTAACCCTTTTAACTTTCATTTACACAGGGCGTCCACTCAGCTCCATTTTAGCAGCAACACCTTGATGCTAGTTGTTCAGGCAGAGGCATTCTCCATTTACCCCTCTCTTATTCAGTTGTGGATGATTAAAGTGGTAAACTCTTAAAAATCTTGGTCCTGTAACATCCAGGCCTCTGCCTCTCAAAGTATCTGTCAATACATTTGAAGCATCAATAGATGTTGTCTTCTTCTTCCTCAGTCTTCTCAGGTTTTGAGGCTGTATAAAAAAACATTTTTAAATGACGGGACGGAAGTGTCAGTCCTGTTACGTTTAGTCAAGATAGAAACCAGGGAACAGAAGGGATTGAACCCAAACGCAGACACTGAGGTGGAGCAGATGCAATTCAGTGATTTTAATGGTGAAGAAAACTTAAATGGATTACTGGCAAACAGAGGTCAAAGGGAATAAATCCAACACAAGCAAACAGATACAACAGGGAGCAGGCAGAATCCAAAGAAATCAGGCAGATAATCCAAACCATGAAGTAAATCCACAAACACTAGAAAGCGCTGGAACGCTTGACACATAGTACAACTATCAAACAAAGGAAACACACTGACTAAAATACACTCAGGTAAGGAGAGACAACGAGACACAGGTGAAACCAATCAAAGCAAGAAAAGTAATCAAAGACAGGAAGCAAAACTACAAGACACATGAGGGAAGGAGAGTATTTCAAAATTAAACAGGAAACATCGAAATAGAAAACATGAAACTAAGGAAAACCAAAACTAAGAAGCAGAGCAGGACATGACAAGTCCTAACTTTCTAAGAGCTCTAAGTGTACATGACAGTGGATTTTAGTGCTAAAACCAGCTCCTTAACCAATGAAAGGTTAGGGGATAGTCCAGAGGACTTTAAAGGGCAACACACGCCTGCCATGTCATGTAGCATCATGGCATTTCACGTCCGTATATTAGACGCCCATCAAATGTGCCATACAGAAGCTCTGAGGAGCGAAGAGAATAAAATTATCACTTTTCTGGAGTGTTGATGCATGTCACCAGTGAGAAAAAGAACCGTAACCTATCCTGACATGTTGACAAGTGTCTCAATGCCTCTGGTGTCGACTTACAACACATAGAAAACAATAGGCCGGGGGAGTTTTGATACATGTCACACACTGTTAGTGTGTGTTGACCTTACAGGATCAAATCACAAACAGTTGCTGCAGGGAGTTTTCTTTAAAACTCGGCCAATGTCTTTGAAAGATATACATTTTTTTTTTGCTTCTAATCTAGTCTGAACTCACCTCACTAACCAAGAGAACCAAATCAGAGGTCTTTGGAACTATCCCCATAATGTGGAATAATCTCATTCTGTGGGTACATTCATTTGAGATTGTAGAATTTAATTGGACATGGTGGCTTTTGGTGGAATTAAGTATATTGTAACTTTTTGATAAAAGTTGAATAAAGCTTAAACATTTAGTTAATATTCAACATATAGTAATATATAAGCTCACACAGTGTTGGTTATTGTTATATTGTTGTCCGTTAGACTCTGTTTGCTCTCATGAAGTGCAATGTCATCTAGAGCAGAAAGGTCCAACCTGACTTTTAACTTTATTATTATATTTATTAACATTTATCTTAGCCTAAAAATGGCCTCCATTGTTGCAAAAAGCGAGCTTTGAAACCTTTAATTTGTTTACACTGGAACTGACTTCTTCATTGGTGGCAGCCGTATTTTTCATTTAGCAACCCGACCTGAAATCTATGATGCTGAAGCAGTCTTCCTCTGGGGACACACAGGAGGCGGAAGCGCCTCGGGATGCCACCTTCCCTCCTCTACCTGCCTGCCAGGAGCAGCAATCAGCTGATATTATCTCACTTTCACACTTTAAAGACAAGTTGAGTTTCACACCTTGCTTGCTTTAGGATTGTCATTGTCATGAACAGCATCTTGCGTGATTAGACAATTCAAATGTGATCAGATCAGGCTAGAATCAGACACGTAGTGTTATGACAGTCTTTGTCTCACTTTCTCTGTGTGTGACTATTTTGTCTTCCCTGACAGGCCATGGACTTTATAGTGATAGTACGGACTTTATGACGACTAAGAACAAAGAGAGATGTGGTAAAAGTGGGTTCTAGGCGGAAGCGCCTCAGTGTGAAGCTCCGTGGCCGGCTTGCAATCTTAAGCGATAGTTTCGGCATCTGTTCTATTCTCTCCATGCGTTTCTGGCAAGAAAACACACAGATAATCTATTATAAACTATATAAATGATCTGATTCTGATAAATGATGAAATATGCATCCCATGCTTGCCAACCCTTTTGATTTTCTTGCCCCACTCCCCGCTGTTCTCCTGGTGTTTTTTTGTGCCCTGGATGATAAGTCTTCATAAGGGTAAAATAAAATAACTGTCACAGAGTATTACCACCCCGCATGTGGAGGCTTGACAGCCCGCACTTTGTGCTGGACCATTGAGATGATGAAAGGTAGGTAGGTGTTAGCCAGCAGCTGTGGATGTCCCAGGGTGGAGACTGTGTTGTGGAAGTCTTTATTCATGATTAATCTCACCTCTTACACCTCTCACATCTTCCTGTCTTGTTTCCTTTCCTTTACCTTTGTAACTATGTTTCAATGTGTGTGGTGCTCACCATGGGGGTCATCCAGGAAACAGCTCCCTTTTCCTTTCACCCCAGCATCATTGTGATACCCGTCGATACCGGGTAGAAAGAGATGTCTTTGGCATTACAGTAAACTGCTGGCTGTTGCAATATTCATGGACTTGAGCATGGAGTGTAACAGGAAAGCCATCGTTGTAAACAGTAACCAGAGACCAAAGGGAGTCAGGCTTGACTGGATTTTCATTTCACAAGTCCCCTGTTTCCTTTTTTCTCCCCTCTTTTTTCTCTCCCTCGTCCTTTGTTCATTCTGAACACTAGTGGCATGCTACCTTCCCTCCTCTGCCTGCCTGCCAGGAGCAGCAATCAGCTGATATTATCTCACTTTCATACTTTAAAGACAAGTTGAGTTTCACACCTTGCCTGCTTTAGGATTGTCATTGTCATGAACAGCATCTTGTGTGATTAGACAATTCAAATGCGATCAGATCAGGCTAGAATCAGACATGTAGTGTTATGACAGTCTTTGTCTCACTTTCTCTCTGTGTGACTATTTTGTCTTCCCTGACGGGCCATGGACTTTATAGTGATAGTACGGACTTTAAGACGTCTAAGAACAAAGAGAGATGTGGTAAAAGTGGGTTTTAGGTAGGCAGGTGGTGTGTGGGGTGGAGGGGGAGAAATGGTTCTTTGTAGCATGACTTCAACCTTATTACCTTACATGCAGACATATATGGTTGAAACACACTGCAAACCACAAGTAAAAGTGTTCACCCTCACTGAATTTCACCTGAATTTCAAAACTTGTTTTAATTGGCTAGCTGCATTAGAGCAAGAAATTTAAAAATAGGATATGGTTCAAGTCAAGAAGGCTGAGCTTATAAGGCAAAGTTAGGAAACAAGGTGTGTGTTTTTTGATTTCAAATGGGAGTCAATGACAACAGATGCTTTGACTTGCTGTTGGCAGTGCATTTCAATCACAGATGTCTGCATGTAGGGTTATTCTTCCTTCTCTATGGGTAAGGTCAATCAAGGGCCAAGTGAGGACAGACAGAGCTTCATATATTCAGAATTTAATTTCTGATAATCAATACCTTTGCTGATGTAGTACACTATATTCCTCCCTGTTATTTCTTCAAGAATTGTGCTTAATTTCACACATCTTAAAGAGAGAAAAAGCAGCAAAGAAAATAAGGATGAAGAATTTAAGAAAATCTAAGAGCACTGAAAATCTTACATATATGAAAATTACTGTCAAATACTGTAAGAATTTTTAGAACATGAAATTGAGAAATCTTTATCTTCTGTCAAAACAAGCACTTTTGTTTTACACATAAATATGCGTGTGGGGAACAAAACAAACAAACATCTACAGTACTAGTGTGTCTTGGATCAGCTGTGTTCATTATGGGGGTTACATGCAGGTAAATCACTGGTAGGATTCATTGGCAGATGTTGAATATTGTATGTATTTCAAATATATATATATATATATATATATATATATATATACATACATATCACAGATGCACAAAGCAAAAATGTGTTTATTAAGAAAATGTGTTTATTAAAAATCAAATGACAGCATGACAAAAATAGTTATATTAACTTTTAACTTATTGGGTGGAACTAGAATATGCACCTTTGCTTCCACTTATACATTTGATCAGCCTTTAATGTTTTGGTTAACTTCCAGTTTTGAAGTTTTATAATTTAGCCATTCCAACTACTACTTTAGTAGTTTAAAGTTGTCTAAATGAAGTTCAGTCATGCTTTCTTCAAGGTCAGTGCAATATTAACACATTTATCTGGTGTTAATTACATGGGCCCCTGCCATCATTAATAATTGAATGAGTAATATAGCAGTTTCAGACTTTTTTATTTTTTATTTTTATTTTAATTTTAAATTAACTGCTATTAAGTGAACATTGCAGATATTATTATGACAGAACAAAGGGGGCAGTTCACTTGAAAACATAAAAGTTTAACGTTAAAATGCACAAACATTAAACAATGCTTTTATTGTGATTGAATACAGTTACATGTGTAACAGTGTATAGTGTGTTGATATTTTATGACAGCAATGTACTGTAGCGCTGAAACATAGATCACAATATCAAATAAATCTCAGCAATGATAATGGTTTAAAGTCTGTGTTGTTTTCAAAAACTCAATTTACATCGTAAAATCTCTTGTCACTAAAGTTAAATTTCTCATCTGCTTTTTCTCACTCTGAGCTCCGCTAGTTGCTGCCACTTGCTTACCCTCCTTGCTCAACCATCTGCTTCTTGCTAGCTCCCGCCCCACAGCCAATCACGATACAGGAAACCTACACGCTGTTGCATTGATGCATGTCATAGACAGGTCCTTGCAGATATGTAGCCTGTATTTGCAATAATACAGGGTTAACGCATTTAGGAACCAATAAGCAGAACCAAAATTCTAATTTTTTTATGGGTACCAGATTCTTGGCATTTTGGAATCCTTTCTAATTTGGAACAGAATTTCGGATCCCAACCTTAGAAAAGTAGAATTATTGTTTTGGAAAAACAAAAAAAGTATCATTGGTACAAAGTTGTTTTTCTGTTTGTTACATTTGTGAGATTACATATTAAATATCACAAACCACATCTCACATGCCCATTAAGATAATTAATACAGTGGAATTTATGTGCAAAGTAGCCATTATTCTCTGGCTGCATATCACATAAAAGTAAACTGCTAAAGAAAAATTGTTCACACTGAGTCAAAGTTCAGTACTGATAAATTTATGGGTTATTTATTGGCCAATTGCAGTAAAGCATAAGAAATACATTCTGCAAACTACTGGTAGCCTAAGTACAGAGGGATCTAACAGGATGTAAATATGTTGGTTACTTCCCGTGTATTCTTTGAAGGCTGGTGGAAACTGTCTGACTTGACTGCAGCTTTTTGTCAACCTGCTGCTGTTGCCTGATTTTGTCCATTTTCCAGTTGAGGTGCAGTTCATCTCAAACAAGCCTTTTGACTCTCATCCTTCAGATGAGGCTGCAAGGTCATGACTTCATATAATACCACTAGTGGGCTATGTGCCCTTTTTTTCATGAGGGATGTCTATTAGCATGTGAGGCTAACTTTGACTTTCAAGGTATTACCCTCTAATCGTCACACACATACACATGCATGTGTGCACGTGTATGTGCTGCCCTTAAGGAGAGAAGTCCCAGAGCTCCCAGGTTTCTGTGCCATGCCTTGAGGATATGTACCTGAGCGTTGAAGCTGCAAATCATGGGCACTGAGGATTTCTGCAAAATCACTGCAGCTGTTCACATATATTGCTTTGATATTACAGTTCCTTTGATGCAACACCCTCAGGGCTTGGATTGCATTTTGCCTTCAAGAGGGCTGAAAAATCTCAAGCTCTACTTTGAAGCAGAGACAGTGGCCTGGAACAGCGTGATCTCTATCTCCAGGGCAAACACAAGAATGTGAAGCTGCCAAAGGCTCACAGCAAAATAAAAATCTATTAGGCACTTACACTTTACAGGCTGTAAATAAACAGACTTATGATTCCACTTGGTTTTTGAAAAACATTCAATTTGGCAAAATTGACCACACTGTATGTCTTTTATTCCCTCCAGGAAGTAATGTTGAAAAGGTCAGAACCCAGACAATGATCAACCAAAAATATACTTTTTAAAGGAATTAAAAGCTCCATAGCTCTTTCAAGACATCTTCTTTAGCATACAGTCTGAATGGCCAACATTTCCCTTGAGGTAAAAGGTGTTATATCTACAGCTTGAAAGGTTGCTTCCTTTGTGTGCATGCAACACTTTTAGTACCTTGATTTTGATTTCAGCAACGGGTCAATTATGCGTATTAATGCTGCTGTTTTTTGCCAAGCCATTAGGTGCCAGCGTTTGTCTTTTACAAGGCACTCCATATGGATTTTATTGATCGTGAGTGGTCTTAACAGAACACTTTAAGACCCACATAAACATTTACTGTAACAATGTACCCATTTGGACTTGGGAGCATTCATAATGCACTGCTGTAAATCTAAATTAGTCTAAGTGTCTCTGTAGATATTTCTGCCTGTGCAGCTCATCTTGATATTTGTTTTGGAAGCATTTCAGCCACTATGGTTACTCTTCGTATGTTGTAATTTACTTCTAATGTCTCCTAACTTATGTCCCACTGCAAGCAAAGAGTGATGGGTATGGATGTCCATTCCTGCCAGGAAATAGATGCAAAGTGAAGAGGAATACAAAACATAACTCTCACGAGTATAATTATAACTTCAGGAAATAATTATCAAATTACAACCATGCTTCACTAAAGTGTCTTACAGTTGTAATTTAGTGAGCCCTTATCATGACTTAGTTTCTCCTAATTAATGATGTCATCTTCAATTTGTATACATATATGCAGACATGCACTCATAACTATGACTAAATAAAATCATAGAAAATTTGTTATTAGTAATGACTTTAAAAAAGCTGTAATGGTGACAGACTTTTTAGTTACAAGATTATGATTATAGAAAACGAAGATAATTTTGACTTCCTATGCAAGTCTGTCTTCTAGAAATTATGCTTATATATATAGCTAATTTCCAACAGCAAATATATTTTGAAAGAAACATATTGATGCCAGGATTATGTTTTTCTCTTAATAAAGAAATATTTTTAATGAACGTGCCTGTAAAAGCTTTAGTGGTTCCGTATTTCATTGATTTTCCTTTTTGATTAATGTTTTTATGGTTATGTTTCTGCAGCTCAAAGCACTTTTTTAATGTCAGGAAAATTGTGTTGTTGGTTGAATGTTGAAAAAACAGTGGCATGGCACAGAACATGTTTACTGTTAAAATATCAAACCAAAACCACAATATTTTCCACCACAGTCTCTAGTGTCAAGTTCCTGCACTTTGTGGAACAGAATTTAGCACTTTATGATCTCGAAAAAACTTGGTAGTAAATATAATCCATGTAGCAATTCTGCTTTCTCCAAAATGTATTAGACAAAAACATTTACTATTCAATAAATTAATTTCTAGGAGACAGGGTTGTACTATGTGAAGATTAGGACAGACCTGTGGGATTTTTAAATAGTATTATTCCCCAAATTATTTCCTCAAGTATTCTGTCATGAATGGCCTTCCACAGATTGTAACAATGGAAGCCTGAGTCACTCTTCCAGCTGGCCTGCGCAGAATCGCAGTTTTTAGAGCCAGGCGCTGCAGGTGCTCTTCACCGACTGTAAGACCCAGGGCATGATGGGAAATGCCTGGCTGTCGCCTGATCCAAGAGCTGATTGGCTCTTAGTTTTGTCCACAAACAACACGTTTTGTAGAAAATCCTAATTTTCTGTGTAATTGTAATATTTAACGCTAGATTGTAGGATGTTTGTCTCATGTTGTGCAATGAAGGTTTAATCTGTTAACAAACATATCTTGTGCAGTTGATAATAATAATAAAGGTTATTTATATAGCACTTATCAAAACGAGCAATTACAAAGTGCTTTACAAGGCAGACATAAAAAGAACAAAGAATAGAACACAATTACATGTCAGGATATGAAAAGTACTACTGTGAAAAGTAGAATTATTGTTTTGGAAAAATCCACTCAAAATCTTGAACCTAAAAAGTATCTTCAATTCATTGGTACACAGTTGTTTTTCTGTTTGTTACATTTGTGAGATTACATATTAAATATCAAACCACATCTCACATGCCCATTAAGATAATTAATACAGTGGAATTTATGTGCAAAGTAGCCATTATTCTCTGGCTGCATATCACATAAAAGTAAACTGCTAAAGAAAAATTATTCATAGAATCAAAGTTCAGTACTGATAAATGTATGGGTTATTTATTGGCCAATTGCAGTAAAGCAAAAAAAATAAATTCTGCAAACTACTGGTAGCCTAAGTACAGATGGATCTAACAGGATGTAAATATTTTGGTGACTTCCAAAATTCTTTGAAGGCTGGTGGAAACTGTCTGACTTGACTGCAGCTATTTGTCAACCTGCTGCTGTCGCCTGATTTTGTCCATTTTCCAGTTGAGGTGCAGTTCATCTCAAACAAGCCTTTTGACTCTCATCCTTCAGATGAGGCTGCAAGGTCAAAGGTTTTGTTCCTGCAGGGAGTCTTAGCCTGTGGCTTTGAGGTGCTCTGGACCGTATCCTATTCTACTGTTTCTCTCTTTACCACATGGGTCTCATCAAGAGCACCCTGTTAAAGCCTGGAGAGGCATTGCTTTTTTATTGAAGTCTGTGTGTGTGTGTGTGTGTGTGTGTGTGTGTGTGTGTGTGTGTGTGTGTGTGTGTGGGTGTGTGCAAAGCAGAGATCGAGAAAAACCTGAGCAAATAGCACCCAGTTGGTTTGGGTTGCTTGTCTTTTTCTGTTGTGGACAGAGGACAGAGGCCATTATGATGATATTGTAAATCTATAGATATAAATCCATAACCTTCACTTTTGCATTGCTATCACTGTTTAAATCATCTGGATTTCAATTTTATCAGGGATTTTCTTTGTCCAGTAAGCAGCTTAGTTTATACATCGCCTGCATATTTTTGAAAATGGGCATAATCTGTTTAACTGGATTTATTTCCGGCTTGGTTGAACAAAACTAGGGCAAAAACAAGGCTTGCCTTGAAAATGTAGGCAACTGTTTGCTAACAGGTTTGTCATAACAACTTAGCTAAAGATAGAGTATGCAGTGTAATAATGACTCTCATTGGTCTCCCTGAGAGACAAATGATTCTGTTTGAATGCGTCATGGCTTTACAGAGCTTACAGGACATCTGCTTTCAACACAGGAAGTTTCTCTTTGTCTGCTGCACAATAACTCTAAGTTCTGTCTTTGTGCTGTTACATAAATGTAAAGATCCATGGCTATAAACCAGCATGGTAAAGATGAGAGAGACATTGGGATTCAGAAAGAAAATGCAACATGCATTAAAAAAATCATTACTAATAATAATAATAATAACTTGACATCTCTTTCACAAGACAGTGTGGCTTCTTATTTGTCAAGTATACACTGCACTTAACCCTGTAGCCTTGTGGACTAAGGAGATGAAACTAGGTCCTTAAACAGAACAAGATGGATATCCTAGGTGAACTTTGCCTCTAGCATTTCATTCCACACATAGAGGAATGGAATCCCCACACCAATCCCCAAAATGGGATTCGTGAAAATGCTTGCATCCAGTCATTGGCGGAAAACTTTCTTGCTCTGGAACAGTGACCTTTTGCTTATTATTGTAGACCAACAAGGAAGACTTGCTATTGACTCCTCCCTTAAAACAAGAAAAGGTCACATGTGTCTCAGCAGACACTGAATGAGAACAATATACTATTTGCTCTTTTATGTGATGCAGCCCTGTGTTTGTTTTTCCTCCCCCAGCCTCTGGGCTTTATGTGCTGTTGGACAAATTACAGTGGTTCTCCACACCTTTCTCCTATAGTGTGCGTTAATGCATCTTTCACAAACCCTGTTTGTATATGCGCTTGAGTAAAGTGACGGAGAAAGATGGCAAACGTGCTGCTGAAAGGCAGAGTGTGTGAAAGTTTAACTGACCAATGTGCTGGCAGTTGGGTATGGTCGTAAATGTCATATTATATCAAATTCACACAAGTCATAAACAAAGTCAACCTCATCTGCTTATTTGCTCTCATTATCATTATTAGCAGTGAGCGTTTTGTTGTTGTTTGTTTTGTGTTAATTATTACTGTGAACTACTGTAACCCCACCATACTAAGAGTGCCTGTTGTAATTATGCATGCCACATCTGGGCTGTAATTCGAACTGTGCTATATGGAGTTTTTACAGCATTAAAAATACAGTAGCACCTCACTAATCTGAAGCCTGCAGGCATGCAGGTTGTTTGGAATAGTGAAATGCTTGGATTATTGTAAGGCATTCAAATAGTTGGCCCAAGCTTAAGATGAAGGCACACTTCAGGGTGCACTCACTGCATTTCTTAAACTACTTAAAACCTTCCCCAGGTGGCAGCCAATTTCTTCCCAAGCCCTATGAGAACACGTATAATATTTACACTCTGGTCTTCTGGATTTTCCAACACTGTGACATGGTTGAACTTTGATTGTCTAAACTTGTCTTTAATTATCTTAAACACGTATTTTGATGGTCTAAACTGGTTTTTATGCAGTGTAAACTGGTCTTTTATGATCTTACACACGTCTTTTCATGGTCTAAACTGGTCTTTTCATAGTCCATGCTGGACTTTTGATGTCTAAAATGGTTTTAAATGCTCTTAAAGTGGTATTTAATGATCTCAAACTGGTATTTTGATGGTCTAAACTGGTCTTTTATGAACTTGTCTTTTCACTTAATTTCCCTTCATTTTAATGACCACATGACCAGTGGTCAGTGTCAGTGAAATTTGTTTCCGGTACAGCATGGAAAACAACTCTATTGTTGGTCCAAACAGGTCTTTTGATTCTCTAAGATGGTCTTTTTATGGTCAAAATTAGTCTTTAATGATAATATACTGGTATCTTTTTAGTTAAGATGGTTAAAATGTAGGTGCTTAATTTGACTTAATATTATCAGTAAATTATGACTTGACTTGACAGCTAGTGCTTATTCTCTTTCTCCTCCTACCACAGTACTACCACTAGTGCTACCACTCTCACAAATCCAACAAAAAATGGACAGAGATGTAAACACTTACACCCCCATGCACCTGACTGACACCTCGACATTAAAACCACAAGTCATACAACCCCAGCAGGAGCAGAGAGTCACTCTGCAGTAACATCCCTCACCCCACATCTCTTCCCATCTCTTTCTCTGCTGGACAAGGAGTTGATGATTTTATCGCCTCACAGACTAGAGAGCGTGCAGTGATCATCATGTGTGTGATGTATGTGTTTGTATGTGTCTCTATGTCTATCTCTGTGAAGACCAGTGAGCTTGAGAGTGAAGACATCTTCACTTATCTTTTCAAGTGGTAATTTAGGTTTGGGGCTTTGATTTAAAATTAACGTTAGAATTAGGATTAGCCCCTCCTTGAACCGCCACCTTAACGTGGTGGAGGGGTTTGAGTACCCGAATGACCCTGGGAGCTATGTTGTCTGGGGCTTTATGCCCCTGGTAGGGTCTCCCATGGCAAACAGGTCCAGGGTGACGGGTCAGACCAAGAGCGGTTCAGAAGACCCTTATGGATTATTTAAAACCAAGGCCAGTTACGCCGCCCGGATTGGCGCTACGGGGCCCCACCCTGAGCCAGGCCTGGGGTGGGTGCCCGACGGCAGCGCCTGGTGGCCGGGCCTTTCCCCACGGGCCCGGCCGGGCACAGCCCGAAGGAGCGACGTGGGGCCGCCTCCCATGGACCCACCACCCGCAGGAGGATCCGTGGGGCGGTGCAGAGAGATCTGGGCGGCAGTCGAAGGCAGGGGCCGGCGACCAGATCTCCGGACACAGAAACTGGCTCTAGGGACATGGAATGTCACTGCTGGGGAAGGAGCCTGAGCTTGTGCGGGAGGTTGAGCGTTACCGGCTAGATATAGTCGGCCTCGCCTCCACGCACAGCCTGGGCTCTGGAACCCGCCTCGAGAGGGGCTGGACGCCCATTTCTCTGGCGTTGCCGGCGGGAGAGGCGGCGGGCTGGTGTGGGCCTGCTCATAGCCCCACAGCTCAGCCGTCACGTGTTGGAGTTTACCCCGGTGAACGAGAGGGTCGCGTCCCTCCGCCTACGGGTGGGGGACAGGTCTCTCACTGTTGTGGCGGCCTACGGGCCGAACAGCAGTGCAGAGTACCAGGCCTTCTTGGAGTCCCTGGGAGGGTACTAGACAGTGCACCGCCCGGGACTCCGTTGTTCTACTGGGGACTTCAACGCCCACGTGGGCAACGACAGTGACACCTGGAGAGGGGTAATCGGAAGGAACGGCCCCCCTGATCTGAACCCGAGCGGTGTTCAGTTGTTGGACTTCTTACAGTTTGTCCATAACTAACACCATGTTCAAGCACAAGGGTGTCCATCAGTGCACGTGGCACCAGGACACCCTAGGCCGGAGGTCGATGATCGACTTTGTTGTCGTATCATCTGACCTCCGGCCGCGTCTTGGACACTCGGGTGAAGAGAGGGGCGGAGCTGTCAACCGATCACCACCTGGTGGTGAGTTGGATCCGCTGGCGGGGGAGGAAGCCGGACAGACTTGGCAGGCCCAAGCGTATCGTGAGGGTCTGCTGGGAACGTCTGGCGGAGCCCTCTGTCAGCAGGGTCTACAACTCACACCTCCGGGAGAGCTTCTCCCAGATCCCGGGGGAGGTTGGGGACATTGAGTCCGAGTGGACCATGTTTTCCACCTCCATTGTCGATGCGGCGGCTCGTAGCTGTGGTCGCAAGGTTTCTGGTGCCTGTCGCGCGGCAATCCCGAACCCGTGGTGGACGCCGGAAGTAAGGGATGCCGTCAGGCTGAAGAAGGAGTCCTATTGGGCCTTGTTGGCTTGTGGGACTCCCGAGGCAGCTGACGGTACCGGCAGGCTAAGCGTGCTGCAGCCCGTGCGGTCGCAGAGGCAAAAACTCAGGACTGGGAGAGGTTCGGAGAGGCCATGGAGGAGGACTATCGGTCGGCCTCAAAGAAATTCTGGCAAACCGTCCGACGGCTCAGGAGGGGGAAGCAGTGCTTCACCAACACCTTGTACGGTGCGGGTGGAGAGCTGTTGACCTCGACTGGGGATGTTGTCGGACGGTGGAAGGAATACTTTGAGGATCTCCTCAATCCCGCTGTCACGTCTTCCGAAGAGGAAGCGGAGGCTGGGGACCGAGGCGGACTCATCCATCACCCTGGCAAGTCACTGAGGTTGTTGGCAAGCTCCTTGGTGGCAAGGCTTCGGGGTGGATGAGATCCGTCCTGAGTATCTTAAGTCTCTGGATGTTGTGGGACTGTCTTGGCTGACACGCCTCTGCAACATCGCGTGGCGGTCTGGGACAGTGCCTCTGGACTGGCAGACCGGGTGGTGGTCCCTCTGTATAAGAAGGGGACCGGAGGGTGTGTTCCAATCACAGAGGGATCACACTTCTCAGCCTCCCGGTAAGGTCTATTCCAGGGTACTGGAGAGGAGAATTGTCCGATAGTCGAACCTCGGATTCAGGAGGAGCAGAGTGGTTTTCGTCCCGGTCGTGGAACACTGGACCAGCTCTATACTCCATCGGGTGCTCGAGGGTTCATGGGAGTTTGCCCAACCAGTCCACATGTGCTTTGTGGATCTGGAGAAGGCATTCGACCGTGTGCCCCGGGCGCTTTGTGGGGAGTGCTCTGGGAGTATGGGGTCCGGGGCCCTTTGCTAAGGGCTGTCCGTCCCTGTATAACCGAGCAGCAGCTGTGTTCGCATTGCCGGCAGTAAGTCAGACCTGTTCCCGGTGCATGTTGGACTCCGCCAGGGCTGCCCTTTGTCACCGGTTCTGTTCATAATTTATATGGACAGAATTTCTAGGCGCAGTCAGGGGCGGAGGGTGTCCGGTTTGGGAACCACAGGATCTCATCTCTGCTGTTTGCAGATGATGTCGTTCTGATGGCTTCTTCAAACCGGGACCTGCAGCATGCACTGGGACGGTTTGCAGCCGAGTGCGAAGCAGCTGGGATGAGAATCAGCTCTTCCAAATCTGAGGCCATGGTTCTTGACCGGAAAAAGGTGGTTTGCTCTCTTGGCGTGGGTGGGGAGTCCTTGCCTCAAGTGGAGGAGTTTAAGTATCTCGGGTCTTGTTCACGAGTGAGGGACGGATGGAGCGTGAGATTGACAGGCGGATCGGTGCAGCGTCTGCAGTGATGCGGGCGCTGTATCGGACCGTTGTGGTAAAGAAGGAGCTGAGTCGAAGACAAAGCTCTCGATTTACCGGTCAATCTCACGCTCCTGTCCTCACCTATGGTCATGAGCTTTGGGTAGTGACCGAAAGGACAAGATCGCGGATACAAGCGGCCGAAATGGGCTTCCTCCGCCGAGTGGCTGGGCGCTCCCTTAGAGATAGGGTGAGGAGCTCAGTCACACGGGGGGAGCTCGGAGTAGAGCCGCTGCTCCTCCACGTCGAGAGGAGCCAGCTGAGGTGGCTAGGGCATCTGATCCGGATGCCTCCTGGACGCCTCCCTCGGGAGGTGTTCTGGGCATGTCCCACCGGGAGGCGGCCCCGGGGAAGACCCAGGACACGCTGGAGGGACTATGTCTCTCGGCTGGCCTGGGAACGCCTCGGGATCCCCCCGGAGGAGCTGGAGGAAGTGTCTGGGGCGAAGGAAGTCTGGGAGTCCCTGCTTAGACTGCTGCCCCCGCGACCCGGCCCCGGATAAGCGGAAGAAGATGGATGGATGGATTAGGATTAGATGACAGTTAGGGCAAGAGTGGAGATTACGCATGCAGTGCATATAGTTAATGTTTTCTAACAAGTTCACACTTTTAATTCTCATATTTTCCAGAAACCCAGCAGTAAAGAGTTGTCAAGTTGTTATGTGAATTTGGAGCCTAATCAGATGGTAAATTTGTACATTTTGTATAAAATTATTTCAATATTTTCACGATTGTATTTATTCAAAAAGTCGACAGTTTATGGTCTGAGATAGTTTTACATAAAGGAAGCCCTGACCTAGATCTTTACCTAATCCTTGTTAAACCTTACCTTCACTCGCAAAATATTAAGCCAAACCTGAACTAAATAGGTCAGGCAGCAATTACATTGCTATTTAACAAAAAACAAAATATATCCTAAAAAATATGACCAACACTTCCATTTGGAAAGGACATAAAAAATGTACGCTTTTTGAAGAAGGAGTTAATGGTTGTTTGCATTTGAGTATGACATATTAAAAATTAAAAAATTAAGTATACATGAATAATGACTTATGAATAATAATGAATTTATCTTTATCTAAAAAATAACAAAGATATATCAATAATCAGTTTCAGTACTGTGGCCTGAGGATCAAAACACAACAACATTTCAGAAAGCACAGTGACATTTCACAAAACATAACATTTCAGAAAACACAACGACATTTCACAAAACACAACAACATTTCAGAAAACACAAGAACATTTCACAAAACAACATTTCACAAAACACAACATTTCACAAAGCAAAACAACATTTCAGGAAACACAACATTTCACAAAACACAAACATTTCAGGAAACACAACATTTCAGAAAACACAAAAACATTTCACAAAACAACATTTCAGAAAACACAAAAACATTTCACAAAACAACATTTCAGAAAACACAACATTTCAGAAAACACAAAAACATTTCACAAACAACATTTCAGAAAACACAAAAACATTTCACAAAACAACATTTCAGAAAACACAACATTTCACAAAACACAAACATTTCAGGAAACACAACATTTCAGAAAACACAAAAACATTTCACAAAACAACATTTCAGAAAACACAAACATTTCACAAAACAACATTTCACAAAACACAAACATTTCAGGAAACACAACATTTCACAAAACAAAACATTTCACAAAACAACATTTCAGAAAACACAAAAACATTTCACAAAACAACATTTCAGAAAACACAACATTTCAGAAAACACAAAAACATTTCACAAACAACATTTCAGAAAACACAAAAACATTTCACAAAACAACATTTCAGAAAACACAACATTTCACAAAACACAAACATTTCAGGAAACACAACATTTCAGAAAACACAAAAACATTTCACAAAACAACATTTCAGAAAACACAAAAACATTTCACAAAACAACATTTCAAAAAACAAAACAACATTTCTCAAAAGACAAAAACATTTCACAAAACAAAACATTTCAGAAAACACAACATTTCGCAAAACTCAACATTTCAGATAACAAAATGACATTTCACAAAACACATTTCAGAAAGCAAAATGACATTCAGAAAACAAAACGACATTTCCCAAAATACAACATTTTTACAAGACAGTTCAATGTCATTTCCTGTTTTTGTAGCCTAGCCTAGCCTACTACTCTCACCAGTATCTTTTTTGTGAAATATTTTTGTGTTTTATGAAATGTTGTGTCACCAGGGACTTGGGTTCTGTCCACTCACAAACAAGAAGTGTTGTCCCTCCTTTTCCGTAATCTGAAATGTTGCTGTGTTTTGAGAAATCTTGTGTATTGTGAAATGTTGTTTCATGATATGTTGTTTTGTTTTCTGAAATGTTTTTGTATTTTGTGAAATGTGTTTTTGTTTTGTGAATGTAGTTGTGTTTTGTGAAATGTTGTTTTGTTTTCTGAAAAGCCATTGTCTTTTGGGAAATGTCGTTGTGTTTTGTTCCTCAGGGCCTCACAAGCATAGAAATGCATAAGTGTGTACAGTATGTGCATGTGTATGTGTTCTATAGATCCATACCAGTGTCTCTGCATTGACTGCATTACCATTAGCAGGTCTACACAGTGATGGAGTGAGGAATCCCATTACACCCAGCCACTACACCCATTTCTAATGCCATCTTCATGTTGGACACGCTATGTGGATTGCATTATATCACACACATGGACCATGGTGTTGGTAACCTGCTGTGAGTTCAAAAAATAATATTGAAAATCAGAATTTTGAACATAATACTGTAGCTACATATTGGAAAAAGTGATATGTTTGATATTCTGTCAAGCCCCCATAAGGTTTTGTGTGTTTACTATGACAGTTTGCACTGCATGCTGAGCTGCCTGTATTGCACTGAATTATTCACTGAAAGTCACTGTTGCGTAATGTGCCCCTGCTGCCTTATAGGATTCACCAGATAAAAAACTGCTCCTCTAAGCTCTTTTAAGGAAACAACAAGGAAATATGGCATTGTATAGTATAGTAAATAGTATATATATACATATATACATATACATACATATATATATATATATATATATATATATATATATATATATATATATATATATATTGGTACATTAGTAGTAGTGTAAATTGTATGGCTAACAGTGGTAGTGTTAGTGTTAATGGCAGTAGGAGCAGTATTAGCACCTATAGTGAATAGTAGTTAGTATAGTATATAGTGGTAGTAGTGGTAATTCAACAATGTGAGGCCAACATGGTAACTCAGAATAATTTATGAATTAATAATCCATTTATTCTGCCTCGGTAGCTCATCTGGTAGAGTGCATAGCATATATCAAGGCTGAGTCCTTACCGCAGCGGCCTGGGTTCGAATCCAGCTCGGGCCCTTTGCTGCATGTCATCCCCTCTCTCCCCCGTGCCTTTCCTGTCTCTCTCGACTATCACTATCAAAAAAAAAGCAGAAACGCTCCCCCCCAAAAAATCTCACAATAAAAAAAAATATATTTAAAATCGATGTATGTAATGAGATAACATATCGTAAATCCCAGCTCTAGGTCAAACATGTTACATGTAATAACAGAGTTATGGTGCAGGTGGGTTTATGTACATGAGCTGATGGAGAACAGGTTGTGACTTCTGACACTGACTCAGTCCATTTCCCGAATGCTCCTGGTAGTAATGTTTAAGAAGAGGGGGAGTGTTGTGGAATACTTAAAGACAATGATATGATCAGCATAAATGGTGTACATATGCAGTATATAATATTTGACTGGGACATGACTGGTCTATATGTGACCTTGGGAAAAGAGAAAAGGGAACAAACTGGTTAAATGATTTTGTATGGATACGAATTTCAACATAACAGATGGTCATCCAACTGAGATATAGTAGGCCAGAAAAAAAATATTTTTGCTGATTGGGTAAGAATTTTGGGAGTAAGCAAGAGACTGGTTAAGGAATAACTGAGGGAAGATGTCAAATAAATTGATTTGATGGACCACTGCAGTGTGTGAGGAGTGCCTGGGCAAGGTGGCCTTCCTGGGTGAAGTGTAGATTCATTATTAGTAGTACAACAACAGTAGCAACACATTTCCGTTGTCTAAATGTATGATTGAGAGCAAGCTGTTTTTAAAACTTGCTGAGGTTTTTGCTTTGAATGCTATTATATGACATGAAGACTAGTCTCATGTAAACCAGGGGTATACAGTTGATTGATTTGAACTTCAGTTAGATTTGTATTCTTTTGATGTTGAATATGTTTATTATATTTTGATATGTATATTGATAATGTATATATATATATATATATATATATATATATATATATATATATATATATATATATATATGTCAAGTCATTATATAAATATTGCCCACTCTGTTTTAGTAGTGATGTCAATAGCAGTAGTAATGTTAATACTGATGGTAGTCGTAGTTGCTTCAGTAAAAATAAAAACAGTTTTGAAAAATGTATTAATAGTAGCAATTACTAATTAGTTAGCAATTTACCAGTACTACAGAAGTTGTTGTTATTGTAACTGTTTCTCAGGCTACTACTACTGCTAAAATTACAGTTACAACCATATTTAATACTGATTTAGTCATTGATTACTACACTTAATCAGTCATTGATTAAGTGTATTGTCTCTCACTCCAATAGATACATCTCGTGGATTTAGCCAGTTTAATAAATTCAGTAAGTAACAGACTGCATCTTTGCAGCATAACTTTAATGTATTTTATTGCAAAGTAAGCATTAACTTCCCGTCCATAATGATACTATTCAATAATTGTAATATTAGGTCATATGATCCCATATATAGTATTCATCATATAAGAATGTATCACAGTTTTAAAAAATCAAGCAGGTTGTCCATCTTTTTTCCAGCCAATCTCCCCACAGCAGGTTGTGCTGCTGCAGTCTCCCACCCTGCCATCCTGGCTAGATAAACTGACTGCTGGATGAGTATTGCCTTGATATCCTTCCCAGCCCCAAAAAGTAGTGGTTTGTGTATCACAGATGATGGGTTGCCACAGCTGAGTGTGAGAGATAGTGCTACTTGACAACATTGCTTCCAGAGCATAAATTGCGTTGGTATCGCTGTCCTGTGATGCTCTGATGCGGTGTGATGTGTTTTTTCAGGTGCAACTGTACGACTGCATTTGTAATTATCTGATGCAAGACAACTTCTTTTTATGATCTTGTTTTTTACCAAATGGGGTTATTAAATGCAGCGACCGCTTATAATTATTAGACTTGATAGAGTATGATGCCATGTCTGCTGTGTTTTTGTCAGAGAAAATAGCTTATTCTTCAATACTTGAAAGGTATTCTGCTTTTATCACATGTCCATTCTGATATTAAACTAGGATGGTACTTCAGCTGAATGCTTTTCATGTCCTCTGAACATCAGCCTCCAACAGTCATGTCAAGTTTCGCACTGCCAGCTGAGTTTGCATACTTCATTTTTTACTCTCTCCTACACAATTCAACCCAAACCCCAAATATTTGGGTGTCTATTTAATTAGAGCAGCGGTAGTCAGCAGAAACAACAGCTGTGGCGTGCACTTTTAAAGCCTTCTGTAGCAGCAATGGGCGAAAAACGTAAGATCTCCCTTAAGATGGGCAATCAAACAGGCTGATGAGCCGCAGGGCCTGACAGGGAAGTGAATTCATGGGGACAGGGGGCTCAAGGCCACATCAGATAGACAGGAGCCCTGAATCTCTGATCACACAACCCTGTCTCCTTAGGCACTTTGACTATGAGCAAAGCACTATGAGAAAAGCACTTTGTCAGATTTCACATCACAGAAAGTGGCAAGGAAACAGAGCCACTGAAGTACTGATTTAAATGCTGTGAAATGCAGGGTGGGCCACACAGGTGATGGTTGATTCATGAGATGTTGCTGCGAGGGCAGGAGGTTGAATTAATGGATGTTGCTTTATGTGCTACTGTGGATTGCTGTCTGTGTGTTGAGGAGAGGATGTTTGGTCTCAGCTAACTCTGAAGTGTGTGCGTGAGGCTCTACTATATTGCGTAAGCAGGCAGAAGTGGAAGCCCCTAATCAGGCCTGGGCACTGCTTATGTAACCAGGGTGCCCTAAAGTACAGTACATTGGGGCCGAGTCATTAGAAAGCTCCATTTACAGGAGTTCAGAGACACAGAGAGAGCCACAGAGACTGACAAAAGAGAACCAGAGTATCACTTCATGTGGTAAAGTGACTGCTTTTCCTTTTACCCCTGTGTACCTCCTCAGTCTGCCACTTTCTCTGACACTTTCTTGTAAACCTCTGAAGCTTTTCCATTTTCATTTTCAAGTGCAGTTGTTCAACACCATTGTTGGATGGATGCGTTCATCATGTGCAGAGCCCTACCCAGTGGCGTCACCAGGCCATTTTACCAGGGCTTATGCCCCTAATGTTTTGAGAGTAGCCCCGAATGTAATTTTAAGCCTATGTGAAGCTCGGCAAAAAACATAATGTGTGTGAATGTGCAGTGCACAGCGGAGCAGCGCTGAATTCACACACACATTTAAGTTGATTTCATGGTTTTGCAGAGGGAGAGGGTAGCAGCAGCAAAGATGATCTACAGACTCAGCCAACAGCAGAAGCTGAGTCAGAAGAAGCAGGCGTGGAAAATGGTAACAGCTATGTTTGTGCAATTTTGATTAGGTAAAATCCTAATGCTACTCATGCCTATACACTGGAATGGGTCCAAAGTCCCGCCCCCATTAGTTACTTTTGCTAGGTTGACAAGTTTGACAAAAAGACACACAGTGACAAATCAGCAGTCTGTCTCTAAAAAGCTGCTCTGTTTCAACATTGTTAGTCTGATACAACGTGCGTGCAGGCTGAAATTCATCTTTACTAACCCTCACCAGCAGCGAGTAAGAAAAAGAATAAATAATACAGGTCATTTGTTAAGCTATGAGTAGACGGAAAAGTCCGCTAGCTGCTGGGCTAATTTATGTCCTGTAAAATGCCATAGGCTTAAGCTAATAACATTAGCATGTTGGATATGTGGGGAAAACATGACTAGCAAGAGACAATTGTTTTGTCTGTCAATCTTGCAAGTTATTATTGAGCCGAATTTTGTACTTTTGTTAAATGCTGTTGCTGTTAAGCCATGTTTTATGTGTGTTAGTGGGGTCAACTTAAAGTAAACTTACTGCACTTTATGGGTTAGCGATCTATCAGGTGTTTTGCCAGCCTTCTAACTGGGCTTTCCTTAAAGTAGCAGCAAATTCCAATAGACAGATCACAATGAAGTCCCATTAACAATCACATCGGAGGGCAAAATTTGGTTCTCTTTTCAACATAGATGAGCCTTGCACATAGGCGTTACTAAAAACCTAACAGGAAAGGGGAAAGTTAACCAAGGTTCTTCCAGGTAGCAAGCTTGGTCAACTGTATCACAAGGCTCGACATTAACTTTTTGAGGCACTTGTCCTTCGGATAAGTAAATTTACCTTTCACTTGTCCAGGCACAAAAGTCAATTGTCCAGGTAAAAATTACAATAATTAATTTTTTTCATTTTGTTTTTCGAATGCAAAATTCAGACGAACAAACAGTTGAAAGCATTCAAACACAAATGATTCAATTTATGAATTTTATTATGGCTATATGTAACATTTTCACCTCAACTAATCATTTCCATATTTATTTAGATTGTATATAACAATCAGACAATGCAAACAATGCAGATGTTATAGTGCACAGTTTAAGGACCCAAATGCAGAACACAAGGAAGTGGTATTTGGATGAGATAGCAATCGTTTTTATTGTATACTGCAAGTAAACACTGGGGGATGTGAGCTCTTCCAGAGCGGCGAGGCTCCTGGGACGGAGACAGGGAGTGTAAGTACTGGCTCGGTCAAAACCAGGGAGCAAGTCCAAACAAAGCAAACAAATCCAACAGGGAGCAGGTAAATATACAAAAGTCCACTGTACAGGCAAGGTCCAAGGAACAAAGAATCAATACAATTGAACTCACAGTAAGAAAAGCCGGGATGCTGGACACAGGCACAAAGTATAACGAAAAATGCACATGACTGGGACAACGACCCGACAATGAACAATGGAAAAACCCTGGACTAAATGCACTAAGGTAAGGGAGACAACGAGACACAGGTGCAAACAATCAAGGTGGGGCCAACAGTCAAAACTGGAGGGAAAGCAAACAGGAAACAAGACAGGAAGTAAACCCACAAGACACACGAGGAGAGGAGCACGCTACCAAATAAAACAGGAAACAGGACAAAAACTCAAACTATGACAGCAGATCAATTAATGTTCAGATAAGTCCCTAGGTGACCTGCTTTCGCTATTTTATTTTTCTCATAAGAAACCAGTATTCGAAATGCCATTTGGCTATTATAGTTTTTATTTGAGCCATTTTGATGTTCTATAATAATAATTTTTACTCCACTGCATTTGTCTGACAGCTTTAGTTACTTTTCAGATTAGAATTTTTCATCCCCTTCCTGTCCAACGAAAACCAAATATCTCCAGATGTGGTGATTTTAAATGTTTCTGATGAACTGAAGAATGAAGTGTTCCTTTATTTGTTGAGAAAAGTCTCATGCATCATCACAAAGCTGAAAACAGGCTGTTTTTCTAAGCTCATAGAAAGTACACTTACTGGTCCTCAGAGGACAGTGAGGCTACAAACATATGATGATCTTATAGAATATGATGCATTGCTGTAGATAAAACTACCCAACAGTATATAAAGTAGTTCAAATTAGCACAAGCTTAAACATATACAGCAGTAAAACGCAACATACACATTAATGGAGCAGTAATATTAATCCAGAAACATCATATGCAATAGTAGAACACTGACAGAGACCATTTTACTGCACAATGAGTACTATAATACTTACATACTTTTACCTTGTAAGGTTTAGAATGCAGAACGTTTACTCGTAGTGGAGTATTTTAAAAATGGGGTATTAGTACTTTTGCTTAAGTAATGGACCTGAATACTTCTTCTACTATAGCTCTGGTTAGCACACCCACAGCCTAACTGCACCTGCTTGTTATCGGCCAAGCCTTCCCCTTTAAGGAAGGTGGCCTTGTAGGTTAACCTGTGTGTGTGACGGAGTCTAGCGGGTTTGTTGTGAGAGACGTAACGTCACGTTTGCTGCAGCCACAGAAAAGTATATGCTATTAGGGGTAGTTACATTACTTAAGTCAGCCATAAAGTCTGTAGATAAGCTCAAGTTGCAGTATAAGAGTTACTGAAAGGCCGTGTGTTGTGTTTGCTGCCACAGAAAATAAATAAAAAGTCCCTGTTTATGTAACGTTACTATGGCTTCTTCTTGTACTCTATTTAGTTGTATTTGTGTGATGATGATTGTACAATTTGTGTTAAAATGCTTTGGCATTTTATTTGCCAATGAAGCACTTGAATTGAATTGAGATCATCCAAAATGATGGACAGGTTAACAGTGCAGTGCACACACTACACTGCATGAACTGTATCTGAAAATAGAGTAAAATACTTTAGTCAGTAAATGTTTAATGATAGCAATTGTGTAGTGTTCTGTTTCTCAGTACTAATACTAATGACTAACTTTCTAATATTTTTAACATCACAATTCATAATTAATCTGGAAACTAAACAGGTTTTTGAGGTACACGTTTAAATTTTTCAATGATTAAGATGTACTTTGAATGTAAACAAGGTGCCAGAGTGCATACAAAAGCATCAAAATAGAGCTTGTTTATGAAAAAAATTCAGATGACAAAATATCCCACCTGTCATATCTAACTAAAAGGCTGCTGGCCTGAATTTAGCAAGAATAGGTCAGTTGCTACTTTTTGGTAACACTTTAGGTTTTGGGTCCCTTTTGGGCAATGTACACAGGCTGCTATTTAAAGCCTGTAGCACAAGTCAAACATACCGTAGAGAAGAAGCAGTCACGGTGCTGTAGCTGCGATGTGCTAATCCAGACAGCAAATGTGATGAATAAAATTGCTGCTTGTTCGGAGCATTGGCGCATTGCGATGCTAGGAAAAAGGACAATGGCATATCTTGACGTGCCAGTGCCACGTCGACCTGCAATGACAACAATAAGCACTGGTGTTTTAATGCGTGTCATACGTTGTCTGTTTCCTAATAGCATCCTAGAAATTTGCTAATAAATATGTTTTTAAAAAAAGTACCATGAGCATTTATAGTCAAACTGAAAAAAACAAACAGATTTGGTCGAATAACTTATTTGAATTTCAAACAAAAGCCATAAAAATCATTTAGCTGTTATAGAAAAAACTGGAGGCTATTCAATTACAAGAAAGAGAATAAATGACAGATATCAATTTATTTCTAGGAAATGATCAAGAAACTAAGGAAGCCAGAGACTTAAGCATTATCTCCAAAAATCATTGCCTGATTTCAAACATAACTCTGTGGCCTGTATTATTAAAATGCAGTATTACCACCATCAACCAGGACTGAAATCTGAAGGATTATAATCTAAAACTACAACTACACTAAAAATCACAGTTTACAAATCAACCTCCTGGCAAAACTTTGACCTATTGTAATTACTGTAGTTGTGTGAGCACAGTTTTCCTGAGCAATGAAGAATTATTACAGCCATTTCTGTCACAGTCTGTCTCTCTGTCCCTCCTCTCCAGCCACATTCCTAATTCCCCAGGCCCCTTCGTTGCCATTTTCCGTCCATCCACCATATGCCCTCAGACTTTCCTGCCTTTCCCCATCACCTGACTGCCCCACGCCTGTAAACCTCACTAAATCCCGGCAGTTAACAGTCTGTGAAGTCCGCGTTTGCCTGTGCCATAAATTGTCGAGAGCGAATCAACGCATTAACGTTATCAGTTTTCCAGAGTCTTCTCTCGTCACTCAGGTAATACAACGTGCAAGATACCTTTGTAAATACATCCACGCGTGGTAGTTTTTGTTGTTGCTCCTTCCACATCTGGACATTCAAATGTTTTCTCGCCATTCCCCAGGAACCACCACTTAATTACTAAAATGATCCAACCAGGCACTTGTTCTTCACCCAAAACCGTCACTCCATGTAAGGCTGATAACTCCGCTTTACTTATATAATAATAGCTTGCCTCCGGCGCATGTAGGCAGTAGTAATTTAACTGCACAACAGCTGCTAGCATTGACAACAAGGTCAGCAGCGCCGGTTCGTTATCCATGTTGAATTAGCCATGCTTTGTTTGTTTTCTTCCAGAAAAATTTTGCATAATAGGGGCATGACAAATTAGGGAAGGACACACCGTTACTTATGAGACCCAATCAAGAAGCGAACACGGGTGTCTGCATCGTTTCCAAGAGCCTCCGTTTTTGCCCGTCCAGACTAAAAAGCAACCCCAGAATTCTCAAACAATAACAGGGCCAGCAGCGTTTCTAAACTTAACCGTTTTAGGAGCACGGAAATGCTGGAGTAGTATGGACGCTAGGTGTAAAAGTAGCAAAACTTATGCATTTTAAAATGAAAATGTAGTAGTGTGGATGTAGCCTTAGTTTGGTTTCCAAAGCAGCCATTCTCTCCTCCATGGATAGCAATTTGGTGTTCGCTGCTGATTCACATCAGCAACAAACTGTGTAATCTGGCAATACAGCCTACTCATAGCAGTCAGCAGTTTCTTGTCTGTGTCTGTTGTGGGACTGACTGAACGGGGTCGATCACAAGGCAGTCCTTTGTGCAGAGGTGTTTCTTGGGAGTTGAAGGCGAGATGCCCTTCAACTCCTGTCTGTAGCCTATATATAGGTGTATATATATACCTTAATTGGATAGTAATAAAATCAATTATTGAAATATATTGTACTGTTTTGTGTATCATAACATTATTGACCATTGCTAGTGGCATACCAGGTAATTAATTATAGCATACTTATTTACATAAGGAAAATCTATTCAAGCTATAATTTATGAGTCTATAATTATACTAAGCCTGATCTATTTATACCAGAGAATTTTTAGAGATTTTTCTTAAAATGGAGTTAGTACCTTTTAGAAGAAGGAGTAACCTCTGCACCACTATCCTGATTTGCATTTGTATAACTCACAGCATTGTCATTTGCATGTGAAAGCCTCGCCTAGACCTAGGGGCTGGGAGGGGGGGGGGGTCATCCGTCAAGCTTCTCAGGCTTGTAAAACTGCCAGAAATTGAAACCCCATGTCAATTCCTGGCAATCGTGATTGGTAATTTCTGGACTTAATCTTGTGGTATAAACAGAGCTCACAAGATATTTTCTATTATCATTCTCCTGCCCTTCGTAGTGTTGCTCAACACTACATGATATAAACCACTGAGACCTTGCTGTGCTTCATATCCCCTCTGTGCGCTAAAGTGAATAACTGCATCTGGGGACACAGTTTATGTGTTCCTGTGTTTGTGAGTTCCATGGGAAGAGAGCAGGTAGTGATAGTTGAGATGATAGGCCTACTCTTTCCTCCAAATGGATGGAAAACAAGCCTGAAGAGTGTGTGCACACACAGCAGTGTTATTAGGATGCGGCAAGGTTCATCTGCCAGATGCCTTTCCAGTCAGTAATTGTGGTGGATTTCAAAAATGATTCATAACAAAACAGCCATGCAGTCTTTGCAAGGCAGAAATTGCATTCTTGCGTCTTGCTGTATCAATGTGAATTGAATTTATTTGTTCAGCCCCTATTGAGTCTCTCTCTCACTCACTCTCTCACTCAGTCACTCACTGACATTGCCCGCCTCAAACACAACCATGTTCCCCAAACTAAGTTTTTGCTATATTTGTGAGGACTGCAAATAAGGTCAATTATTAGTCTTTGTATAATGAATTTTTAATCCCTGATTTTATATTTTTCTAGATTATAGAAAATCAATTTCATAGTGCATGACGTCATCTTAATGATGGTGTATATGGATGGAAAAACAGGCATTTCTTTAGGGTGATATATGAAATTGAAAAAGGGCTTTAGCATAGCCAATGTCTTTACTGCCCCAGCAAATTCAGAACAAAACAGAGAAAGATGTGCACGGTTCCGATGCTTAAATTCACTGTCCATAAATGTACTGTAAATATACCAGAAGGCCCAATTCTCTACTTGCACAATGTAGTGTGACATATATCCGTTTTATGAACTGCACGTCTGTTTATTTCCTGTCAACTCTACAGTAACGTTACTTTAGCCTCCAACCTGATCACCTTACAATGCTTTTCATCCTTAATTTAGTTACTTGGCTTTTCACAGTTAGCTTTGTACATGTTGTTAATATTTACCGTTTGTTTTTGTATATAGTGTTTTTGATCATTTTGATTATTACCTCAGTGTCTTAGATAACCGTTAGCAACGTTAGTTAGTCACTCAGTGTAGCACCAACCTGATTTTCATAGCTTAGCTAACGTTAGGTCGCTATGGCTCTTTTTTACACTTTGTACCTGGAAGAGCTGCCAAAACTGAATGTGACTGACGTATACTGTCTTGCGAATGCGAGCAGTAAAGTGCCGACATCATTGCTTGCATTTAAGTAAGCAGCTAGGCTAGCTGACAGGCTAACCTTGCTATTTAAAGACACTGAAAATGATCAAAAATGCTAAAAACACTATATACAAAAACAAATGGGGAATACTATTAATAATATGTATAAAGCTAACTGTGAAAAGTGAAGTAACTAATTTAAGGATAAAAGCACTGCAAGGTGATCACTAAGGTTGGAAGCAAAGGTAACATTACTGTAGCGTTAACAGGAAGTGCAGTTCGTAAAACATATATACATCACATTACATTGTGCAAGTAGATAATTATATCAGAATAAGAAACATTGTGATTACTTTAACTAAAATAATAAAGTGCATCAGTTAGCATGCCAAACACATTGAATCAACAGCACAGTAATATTTTAAACTTGTGTTTTTCTGCGGCATGAAATCCGACCACTACCTAGCAAAATCTTCTTCTTTTGTGTTCATTGGCGGTTGGCAAACCAGCTTAGAGGTGCATTATCGCCACCAACTGAACTGGAGTGTCCTAGCTACATCTCACGAGCTCAGTTTGAAACTAGGCGTGAGGTGGGTAGGAAGTGTAGAAAGGTACTGATTTTAAGTTTATAAGGATTTAACCCCTCAGACAAGTTTGTTAAGTCTAACATTAGAGGGCTAAACATGATTTCAGAAAATAATTATAATTATTAATAATAATAATAATTATTATTATTTTACGAGTGCTGAGATGAAATTTTGGTGTGCTTGAGCACCCCTAAAAATAGTCTAAAAATGCCCATGCTCACAACCCACTTTTTTGGCTCATGTGCTGGGTGAGCAACTTTCATTGGAATTAATGGATGCCATCTTGGGTCCATATCCGGTTCTCATGTTACATCTATGATTGCCATGGAGTCAGTGAGTGAGCTTCAGGCCACACCTGAGCCAGATTTTTGGAGCCTTTATTTTTTACAATTTGGTAATTTTCCACCTTGAAAAGTTATTCTACATTAGCTACTAGCGGCTCCTGTCTGCACTGTAAATGACTGTCACTGGAGTCCTGTTGAAACAGAAGGAAAATTGTGTATTTGATGATTATGCGGCAAAATCTGAAGATAAATCTATTATGCTCTGATTTCTAAACAAATTTCTGGATGTTTAACTTTGATGGACAAAGCAGATATAGCTATCACTGGATACTAAGTCACCCAGATTCTTGCGGTATGTGTGCATTGTTTGTGCTTTGACTGCTTTATGACTAAAATGGAGTTAGTACCTTTTAGAAGAAGGTGTAACCTCTGCACCACTATCCTGATTTGCATTTGTATAGCTCACGGCATTTTCATTTACATGCGAAAGCCTCCCCTAGACCTAGGGGCTGGGGGGGGGGGGGGTCATCCGTCAAGCTTCTCAGGCTTGTAAAACCTGGAAGTGGGTGGGACTAACCGGAAGTTGTTCATTTAAGCCTGAAATTGATATGGGAAGATCACAAGTTGCTATATTTATTCAATTCAATTTTATTTATATAGCGCCAATTCACAGAAGTGGATTAGAAAACTATTTACAGAATAGCCTCAATAGAGCTTCACAGCAATGTTTGTGATCACAAGAGTAAGAACTATTTATAGAACAAGTTTTTTTTATAGAAGTTGCTACAGATATTGACACATTTTACTCTGATGATACTCGTATTCATAAAAAGTCCATTATCTGTACCTGATACTCATTTCGGTTGAGTACTCACTCAACCCTAATCATCAGATTATTTTCTTACTAGTAAGATGGCAAACAAGCATGTTTCCCAGCAAATGGTGGTGTGACACTTTAAGGATAATCTTTATCTTAGTTTAAATTCAGTCCTGATTCGATTCGAGAAAATTTTGGTACAACCTCTGAAAGAAGCTGCTTGTAAAAGAGAGTATGACCAAAATGTTTTTACTCTGAAGATCTGAAACTGAGTGAATCTCTTTAGGATACAAGTAGAAGAACACGCTCTTTCTCTGTGTCCCTATCGGCTCTGTTGCTCCTGATTTCTTGGAAGCTTTGCCTCCCTTTTGTCTTCCCAGAAACCTTTGGTACATGAAAGAAAAATGAACACAACATCTCCCACCTCCTCTTCATCCTCCTCCTACTCGCCTTCACTTTCCTTGTTCTCCTTCTGGGAGCAAAAGGAAGAGAAAGAGTAAGAAAGACATGCGTGAGAGAGAGGGAGAAGGGGCTTGGTGTATAGATTAGTGAGCGAGAGCAAGGGACATGAAGGGCCAGATAGAGAGAGTTGCATGTGGAGAAATAAGAGATGTGGTGAAGGGAAGGATGGCAAAGAAGGCAGGAAAAATAGCCAGGGGCTCTCTTTCCCTCTCTCATTCTCTCTGTCTCTCCCTCTGTCTTTCTATCTCCACATGCCAAGCAGAAGCAGTGCTGGATGCTAATTACTTATTAGATTGCATGTATGTGCGGCGGGGTAGCAGGGCTGATTAGGTTAGCACCCTGCTAAAATGAAATGTCTTAATCCTGACGCTACTTACGGTATCTCCAACCCAACAACCACCCCCCTCCTCTCCCTCTTCTTCCTCCTCTGAGTGCAGTCAGGCTCGATCCAAACTAAGCTAACCTGAGTGATGGGCAGTAGCTGAAGGACAGAGCAGGGCCGACTGGAAAACGTGGCTGACATACTGGACCGACAGCAGAAGGGACGAGTAGGCCTGTCACAATAATTACTTTATTCACTTATCAAGGCCAGCAAAAATGATCAGGGTTATGTCCGTATATCGTACGATATTGCTCGTTGTGTTTACATGCGTGTTTATTTGAATATGAATGTCACCAACATTTTAACCAACATGATGCCAGAATAAACAGCAGGGTGGTACCTACACACAAGACTAGGGCACAACACCTGAGTGTTTCTTTTTCACAGAGCACAAGTCGAATGTTACAGAAAGAAACTATGTTGAGTCTGAAACATGTTTTGCTGTCATTTCTCATTGCGCTGCTTCTGTCCTCTCATCGTCTGCTTTCTGTGTCTGAGTTTCACCATGGGCGGGGCTCAGACAGCTTAAAAGTTCATTGCTCTTTGAAAGGGTGTACTTGCATTATTATGCTATTATATTATCATTATATCGGTGGCGTAAAAGGGTCTTAAAATGACAATGATATAGTTTATTGTAATTTTTTCTGGTACAATTTTTTTTTTCTGGGTCCATCAAAAGTAG
This sequence comes from Siniperca scherzeri, assembly GCA_027580175.1. Lineage (NCBI taxonomy): Eukaryota > Metazoa > Chordata > Actinopteri > Centrarchiformes > Sinipercidae > Siniperca > Siniperca scherzeri. Next base: position 4,614,188 of record CM050843.1, on the reverse strand, counting down.
CTATCGTGACAGGCCTAGGGATGAGCCAGCCTCAGATGGCCCTAATTATCCCGCTGACCTTTCTAGCAGACTTAGAGCGGAAGGAGGAGAGAAGGAGGAATGTGAGCAGCTCTTCATGTGATAGCATGCAGGGGCTCTCTGCTGTAATAATAAGTGGGATGGAGTAACCACTTCGAAGTGTCAAATACCAAACAGCTTCAACGAGACTGTCTTCACAAGAAAATCAACAGCATTAGTTGTTTGTTCAAATGACCTTTGTTTATATTTACCTAACAAGGACCTGTTACTAATACTGACATTATTTTCCCTATAGCTGTCATTCCTATTATTACTAATTTAATAATATTAACACTACAATTATTATTCTACTATTTAAAAAAAATTATAATAATTCTACATGGTATTTGCATTGTGCCACCCCCCCTCCCCCCAAAACCTAACACAGCAGCATGACCGCCCACCACTGAGTCTGGTTCTGTCCAAGGTTTCTGCCTCTTAAAGGAAGTTTTTCCTTGCCACTGTTGCCAAATGCTTGCTCATGGTGGGATTTGTTGGGTCTCTGTAATTAATATTATAAAGAGTACGGTCTAGACCTGCTCTATAGGAAAAGTGCAATGAGATAACTTCTGTTATAAATAAAATTTTATTGAATTGAACTCTACTGGCTCTTGTCTGTCCTACCAGCTGTCAACATTGTTTTTTTCATCAAACTTTCATCAGCGCAAGACTGGATGTATCAGGTAACGCTATGTATAGTTTTAACTTAAGCTAAGCTATAAAGAAAAAACAGCAGGGATACAGTAGTGCACAGAAGCCATTTCCATGGTTACCATGCACTGAAAATCAGTGAATAAAGTTATAAAAGTTATGTGTTTTTGTACAGTAATTTGTGAGGCTCGGCCCCTAGAAACACTGCGGCATCTATCGTTTTTCAAATCTAATTCTTGTCTCTCATTTGTGGTCTGATGAATAGTAAATTCATCAAATTCAGTGCACCATATCGCTAGTTTCACCAAAATCAGTAAATACAGTTATAAAGTTGTGTTTTTGTACAGTAATCCAGTAGTCAGTGAGGCCCGGCTGTCTTCTTGCCTTTCTGCCACAAGTGGACCACGCACATGAGCAAAGCAGCAGATGTTCAAGCAAGTGACGCCCTGATCCGCCTTGATGAGAGCACTGACAGATTACATTTTCATTTTGACCCTAAAAGAGCATGGTGACATGTAAATGTAATAGACTAGGGGTGCTGTTTTGCTTATTGCATATTAATATTGTCCACTCTATAGCAGGTTAAGTCTTTGAAAATTAAATGTCAAATGCAGTTTTCATTTTCAAATTGTCTTAAATATTGCTTGCATAAATGGAAAATCAGGTTACAGTGTTTATATTTCATTTTCAAATTTGAATTAACATTTGAATATTGTCCACTATTGTCCAGCAGGTTACAACTTTGAAAATTAAATGTCAAACAGCTTTTTAATTTTCATTTTAATATAGTCATAAAACGCCCATACAAGTATCTGAAAATGAAAATTGGATTATTGCATATTGGAATATATTCCCATATACGCTTTCATAATCACACAATAAAAAGTGTAAAATACTGTAAAAAGTTTTTAAACTTTAAAAGTAATATAGTAATAATAAGATTTACAGTTGTATGCAAAAGTTTAGGAACCCCTGACAATTTCCATGATTTTCATTTATAAATATTTGGGTGTTTGGATCAGCAATTTCATTTTGATCTATCAAATAACTGAAGGACAAAGTAATATTTCAGTAGTGAAATGAGATTTATTGGATTAACAGAAAATGTGCAATATGCATCAAAACAAAATTAGACAGGTGCATAAATTTGGGCACCCCAACAGAAAAATCACATCAATATTTAGTAGAGCCTCCTTTAGCAGAAATAACAGCATCTAGACGCTTCCTATAGCCTGTAATGAGTGGCTGGATTCTGGATGAATGTATTTTGGACCATTGCTCCTTACAAAACATCTCCAGTTCAGTTAGGTTTGATGGTTGCCGAGCATGGACAGCCCGCTTCAAATCACCCCACAGATGTTCAATGATATTCAGGTCTGGGGACTGGGATGGCCATTCCAGAACATTGTACTTGTTCCTCTGCATAAAGGCCAGAGTAGATTTTGAGCAGTGTTTTGGGTCGTTGTCTTGTTGAAATATCCAGCCCCGGCGTAACTTCAACTTTGTGACTGATTCCTCAACATTATTCTCAAGAATCTGCTGATATTGAGTGGAATCCATGCGACCCTCAACTTTAACTAGATTCCCAGTACCGGCACTGGCCACACAACCCCACAGCATGATGGAACCTCCACCAAATTTTACTGTGGGTAGCAAGTGTTTTTCTTGGAACGTTGTGTTCTTTTGCCGCCATGCATAACGCCCCTTGTTATGACCAAATAACTCATAACTTTGCATCACTCTCCCATACAGCTTCTCCTTGTGCAAAGTGCGCTGAATTGTTGAACGATGCACAGTGACAACATCTGCAGCAAGTTGATGTTGTAGGTCTTTGGAGGTGGTCTGTGGGCTGTTTTTGACCGTTCTCACCATCCTTCGCCTTTGCCTCTCCAATATTTTATGTGGCCTGCCACTTCTGGCCTTAACAAGAACTGTGCCTGTGGTCCTCCATTTCCTCACTATGTTCCTCACAGTGGACACTGACAGCTTATATTTCTGCGATAACTTTTTGTAGCCTCCCCCTAAACCATAATGTAGAACAATCTTTTTTTTCAGGTCATTTGAGAGTTGTTTTGAGGCCCCCATGTTGCCACTCTTCAGAGGAGAGTCAAAGAGAACAACAACTTTCAATTGGCCACCTTAACTACCTTTTATCATGATTGGATGCACCTGTCTATGAAGTTCAAGGCTTAATGAGCTCACCAAACCAATTGTGTGTTCCAATTAATCAGTGCTAAGTAGTTACAGGTATTCAAATCAACAAAATGACAAGGTTGCCCAAATTTATGCACCTGTCTAATTTCGTTTTGATGCATATTGCACATTTTCTGTTAATCCAATAAATGTCATTTCACTACTGAAATATTACTGTGTCCTTCAGTTATTTTATAGATCAAAATGAAATTGCTGATCCAAACACCCAAATATTTATAAATGAAAATCATGGAAATTGTCAGGGGTTCCTAAACTTTTGCATACAACTGTAGTAGTAGCATGTTGTATTTATCTTTTGTTAGAATTTACATTTAAAGATTTTGTTAAGTCCATTGCTCAATGTAGGGACTGTAGCTGCTTCACTTTAAATGTTTGCATTCAGTTTTTTGTATGCACAAATTCAACATGTGCATCAAATCAGGTAGATTGAATTGTTGACAAGTGTGGTTATGTTAAGTGACATTTTTCTGGCTTTCGCTGTTGTGGGTGCAACCACACAGTCCCCACTGAGTTATGTAAAGCTCTTTCATGTATAAGTTTACATACACATCAAGAATAGATTTTGAATGGTGACTGCTATTTTCATCATGCACCACTGATTCACATTTTGAAAAATCCTCTTTGTGTTTTGCTCAAGAATGCGTAAGCAGTGTGGTTGAGGGACAGTCTCTTCAACTCTAACCAACTGAATAATCTCTCTGTATTCTTGTCTCTCATTGTCTCTGTCTGAGACCAATGTATCCGAGTGAGATGCTCATTGTGTGTGTGTGACATGTATTTCATTGCCAATCTTACATGACCTGCACACAGAACCTGTGGACATGGCCTCACTAAAGAGAAGATAAAATGGAGGAAAGGCTGAGGAGATGTAACCAAGTCACATATGCTAAGTGCAGATTAATTTAAACATGTAGCCTAAATGACCTCTCCTCCAACCCAACTATGTGTGTACGTACGTGTGTCTCTCTGTGTGTGCGCTTGTCAGTTCTCAGATCAGTTCCTTATGGCAAGACATTGCACTTGCTCACCAAAGTCAGTTAATCTTTGATCTTTTACTTTACATTGTTACTGTATGAAAGTGAGTAGCGATCAAGCAAAAATGATCACAAATGTATTTGAAAGCCTTTGTGAGTTGGAAGATTATGTGAGGTGATAACATTTTAATGTTGCGTTGAAAGTTGTTCTGCTGTCTCTAAGTGGGCAAAAAAAAAGTTATTGCTGCTTTAAAGGCCCAGTGTATAACATTTAGGAGGAGCTATTGGCAGAAATGGAATATAATATTTATAAGTATATTTTAATTAGTGTATAATCACCTGAAAATAAAAATCACGTTTTCATTACTTTAGAATAAGCCATTTAGGGAGCAGGTCCCCTTCCATGGAGGTCGCATGTTGCACCACCATGTTTCTACAGTAGCCCAGTATGGACAAACCGAACACTGGCTCTAGATAGGGCCGTTCACGTTTTTCGCGAGTTTCACGGCCACTGTAGTTTCTTCTACACGCTTGGAAGGGGAGGGTGATGCGAGCGGTATTCAGATTGGTTGCAAACTGCAATTTCACTGCTAGATGCCACTAAATCCTACACACTGGACCTATTAAGGAGTTGGATTGGGATCAGGAGCACATAAATGTGATCGGGAAATCCCTATTCTTTAATGATCCCTCTGACTTCCCAACATGAAATGTTTAAAACAGTCATTTAAAACCTGCAACCTGACTCAGTCATGTCAATCGAAGCATCAATTCCACCTTCACGTCCTATTGATAAACATCCCCAATAGACTAGGTTGTGATTTGATTAAGCTAATTACACTCACTTAAAATTTGATTACAATCACCTCTCATTTAATTAAGATTAAATTTGGATGCCCTTTCTTTTTTCTGTGTGGTATGAATCTCTTCTTATGAGCATCTTTCTCTCCACCTCCCTTAGCCTCCAGCTCTTTTTTCTCAAACCAGTTTCTTCCAATTAGCAGTAGAAAGGACACACTCCATTAAATGAGTACATATTTGATCTTATAGCCGCCACCCACCCACCATCTATCATTGTCACTATAGGACACCCCCTTTTGTTGTTGTTGCATAAGAGTACAAACTGTCAGTTGTGTAACAGCACTTTGTAAAGGTGGGAGGAGATTATATTAACATATGTAGATGCTGCAATGTTATCTTTTCTTATTTTCTTCTTTTTTGTCATCACCACTTTTAATTACCCATAATATGTTGGAAGCACTGTTTGTGTGTGTGTGTGTGTGTATTTGTCTTGTACAGTAGAGAATTTTATTTTTTAAAAACTGAGGTTGTTACAGCGATCATCTTGGTTTCAGTGCAGGGGATTTTTGCAAAGCGCTGGTGAAGCCAGAGACATATGCATTGTGGGTGGGTGGCAGCAGGGAGAACGGGGCTGGGGGTCCCTGGGATAGAGCCCTGAGGCCCCTGGAGATAAGAGGCGGGGAACCCCGTGCAGCTAATTAATGTAGACCCTGGTTAAAGAAAAGCTCTCCTCCATCCAGCACAATGGAGTTACAGCTAGTCAGACCTGCATGTGTGTGTGTGTGTGTGTGTGTGTGTGTGTATGTTCTGTATATTGTATGTGTGTGTATGTGTGCACGTACTGTGTTCTCAGCAGCAGTAGTGCTTCAGAGAATAAATTACAGCTTCTCCTTGAGGGTCTGAAGGGGACTGCATGAATTTCACAGCTGAACAATCATCAGTTCCCCCTCGACACACATCCACACATTTACTTGCACATTATACGCTTATACACACACCAACAGCCCACCGCCATGCTTTTTGATGTGTCAGGAATGGTGTAAACTGTAAACACCCAGGCTACAACAATCCACGACAAGTTAGAATTTTTTTTAATTTCACCAGAAAACTAATGTGGCTGATATGTTTTTGTTTTGTTTTTTTTGTTGTTTTTTCAGCTCAAGTTAAACACACCTATACACTTCAGCCTAGCATCTTACACAACATTGTAACTCCATTGTCAGAGAGGTAATAAATTGTTTTGTAGGGCATGTGTGTTTGTGTCAAGGAGAAAGAGAAAGAAGAGACTGTTAATAAGTATAGAAATCTCTTTTCTGCTCTCACAGTTGGATGTGTACATGTTTACATGCAAGTTACTTCCAACATTTAGGAAATATCCTTGTTTTCAAATATACCCCAGGTCACATTGCTATCAGTTTAATTTCTGTATATCCAGAACAGATATGGGTCAAGGATATGTTTGGCCTAGCTTAACACAAAAAAATGGAAGCAGTGAGATCCAGCTACCTCAGCGCTGTCAAAAGATAGGCGCAGAGGGAGACTGCTAGCCTAGGTCTGTCAAAATAAAACTCCATAAAACAGGTAGTTAATAGCATTACCATAAAACGTAGGTTAGCTGCATTAACAAAAAGAAAATATTTAAGTAGTCTAAGCGACAGATTAGCTTCATTATTTTATGTCATCTTTGCTTTCATGTTTGAGAAGGGTAGCTATTGGAGAGTAGAAGAATTAAAGGGAGACTCATAGATGATCTGATGAAAAAAAATGATAATCATCATTCTCATCAGTAATGGCATCGTAAGCGTTAGGTTAAACAGGATAAATGATAGAGATGATAGTGATTGGTAAGAGGAGAGAATGAAAGGTCTTTCACTTTATCAAATATTGGATTTTTCTCTTCAAACAAAGTGGAGAAAAAAAGCCATGCCTCCATATGCATGTACCCAAGTTGTAATTGCGACCTGAAAGCTCCAGTATATCTGATCTGATGAAGTGCATGAATCCCTCACATCTGCCAAAGTCTGTAATACCTTTAATTAAATACAAATGTAATGGATACAGTGTTATATTTTCAATGCACAGTATTTGTAACCAACTCTGGTATACAACCATTTTGAGTTTATGAGATTATGAGTCAGTTTTAAATAATTAAGCTAGTATGGCACAGTGTTCTGTTCACAATTGCAATGACGAAGCTACAGCTCTAACTCACACCTTCTGTCTTCTGAGCCAGCTGAGGTTCATGAGTTCCTTAGTATTTGGAGCCATCTGCCATAACAAAATGAGAGACAAATGTGATTTATTTCTGTAACAAAGTTGAAATAATTAAAATGGAAAGCCATAACATAAACGGATATGACTAAATAAAAAACTAGAATGCATTTGAAAATTTAATTTTACAGTGGACAAAAAAAATCCAGAAAAACGTCTCGGACATCTAGTAGCTATCAGAGGAACTGCAGCTTAAACCATTTCAACAGTGGCTTCACTCTTCAGCCATAGTGGTTACTACATAATTTAGAACAGCAAGTGTAAAGCCTTTCGTGAATCACTTTAATGAGAGTTTGAGAGTTTCTGTTAATATGAGGTTAGGAAAAACTTTTTCACGTCTGTAATATCAGCCAGTTAGATCACTGTAATGCCCTCTTAGCTGGAGTGAACTATCTGTTGTTGTCGCAGCAGAGCTGAGAGGAGCAACTACATCACAGTCATTTAACAATAAATAAATAAAGTTTGACATTGGTATGAGAAACGTGTGGACAATTTAGTGGCCCAGAAGTCTCCCTAAATTTTCATGCTATCTAAAAAGCCAAATAAAAACAATAAAAATGTGGCTCATTCTTTATTATAATGATTACCATAATTGTTATCACTGTTCATGATATTACAATAACTATGCTTTTTCAACATACCTAAAACTTCAGTCCTCAGGTGTGGCTGCAGTATGACAGTACACAAAGAGATGAGTTGTTTTTTCCTCTATAAATACACAAAGGAACACATAAACACACATTAAAGTACAGGGGCATGCAGAAACACATACACACACAAATATTTTAACACACGCTTTGTTCCTCCTCAGACACCCTGCTGTCTCCAGGCCGTCCTCCATGCCCTCGGGTCCGGATGCTGCCCTACTTTCCCTGTTGACACACCCACACAAACACACACACACATCCTCAGCCCTGTCCCCAAAGCGCAGGCCTTCAATTGGCAGGTGCACACAGCGTGAAATAACAGGAGGGGGGCAAAAGACAGCCACACCATTGCACTGTATGTATGTGTGTGAATGTCTGTTTTAGTATATGTGCTGTGTGTGTAAATGGGCAGAGGTGAAGGGACAGAAAGGAGACGGGGGGTGAGGCAGTCAAACAGAAAGGCCCAGTGTGATTAATACAGTATTTACACCCAGGGTGCCAGCATCACCCGTCCTGTTAATCCCACTGACGATTTGCAGAGCCTATGTGGAATGAGGCATGGAGCCGAGTCGTTTATCATCTGGGCTGATGAGAGAGGGCCAGGCAGATGGGAGCATCAGCCAATAGGACGCCATTCAGGATCTACAGCAAATTACTGGGCATCCACAGGAACTCATAAAGTCTGAAAAATGTAAACCCATAGAGTGCATTAAATACTGGAGGTTTTATTTTTCCATTTAATGTCAATAATTAGCACACCCCTTTGAAATCATATCTCACTCTTGGCAGAATGCTTATGTGTATATTTAGAAAAATGCATGCAGGTTTAATAAACAGCAGGACAGGTTAGAGGAACATTACTGTGTTTTTGTGTGTTTTAGCCCATTTTATACAAGTCAGATATACATTACTGTTTACCATTGCTGAGCAAAGTAGATCATACGGGCATAGACTGTTGAATTTGTTTTCCTGGATTCCATTAGTTTCAGTTTATTTACATATTGTATGAAAGTCGTGAACAACGTGTTATTTTATAATATCCTCAAGGAACAGTTTTAAGTTCACATTTATTTGCAGTGCTTGAAATGTTTTACAATACAATAATATAACTTTCTTAAGTCTCATCCAGGTGAGGTTTATTACATAGTAAAATAAATGGAAACCAATGCATGGAAGTAAATAAAAATACAAAATAATGAATCCAAAATCTAATATCTTGTCAAATGTAGCAAATTGCAATTTGTTAGATAATTTTTACCACTAAAGCTGTTTCTGTATTATTACCTGATGCTATGGCCTTGTCTTGTCATGGGGTCCTGTGTCAAAATGTAGTTTTATGAACTTTAGTTTTTTAGTATTTTAGTTTATAGTGCTCATATGCTCCATATTCCTACAAAAGCTTATCAGAATTACCACAAACTGACTGACTCTCAAAAAACCTTAAGCATTTCATTCCAACATCGGTGTGTCTTTGGGCAAATAATGAAACTGCCACGTATACTCCACTGTGTAAACTGCCATGGCCATTAACCATGCCAGCCATGATCCGCTTATCCTTAGAGGGTCACGGGGGGGCTGGAGCAGATCCAAGATGACATTGGGGCAGGTCGCCAGTCATTCACAGGAGACAAACAACCATTTACGCTAACACTTACGGGTAATTTAGAGCCGCGAGTGTTGTCTGTCTTTGGACTATGGGAGGAGAAAACTCAAGCCTGTAGGTTTGAACCCAGAACCCTCTAGCACCACGGCCCAACAGCAAATGTTTGCCCCGGGGCCCCCAAACACATTAATCTGTCCATTATGATAAAATAATCCAGTAATATAAAAGTGTACATGATTTTTAATAAATGATCTAACACATACAAAACAGCATAGTCCTTTACACCAGCGCCGTGGCGGGTTCCTGCCCACCTCTCTGACCACCTTCCTCCACCATCCACGCTCATTGTTGAAGAATCAATCGTGAGGAATGTTAAGAAAAAATTTGCTGCGACTTTTTGCGTTCCAGGCGTTAAGGTAACTGATATTATAGAAAAGATTCCCAGCATCCTGGCCAATCATCCACTCGATGTTGTAATAATATTCCCAGTCAACATGACTTCACCAAACTCCTCGACTTTCTAACGGTCCACAATAAACGGATCTTTGTCTCTGGTGCCCTCCCCCCAATTCAATTTAATTAAATTCAATGCAAAGACCACATAGAATTTTTTTTCCCCACTCAACCGTGGCATGGGTCACTTTAGCCGCACTCTCAGCTTCCACACCTGGCTGCAGTTAACCTGTGCTGCCCGCAACGTAGCTTTTGTGGACAATTTTAATCTCCTCTGGAAATGCCCAGCTTTCTTCCATCATAATGGCATTCACCCCAATGGCCTGGGCTCACGCACTCTAACCGATAATTTATTTTACACAGTCTCCCTCACCCTGCTATGCACTCCTGGTCACGTCTGGGCTACACCAGCAAACCCCTCCCTCGGCAAACCACACTAGCTCCCCCCGTGGTTAGGACTGCTTACTACAGGGGAGAGAACAACTGCCTTCTTAAATACAATAGCCACAGGTGTCCTGACAAAGATTAAGTTTAATCTTTGTCAGTATCTTTGTCAATAAGTGGGTCACAGTAAAATCCTACAAATCTAATTCACATTTCCTGTAAACCAAGTATCTCAGGCCCTGCTCCAGCAAACCTCAAAATAGCCCTATTAAATATTAGGTCCCTGTGTAGAAAATCACTTTTAATAAATGATTTTATAACTTTTTACAAGCTTTGTTTTATGTTTTTAACAGAGATGTGGTTGGACGCTAATACTGGGAATGCGGTCCTTATTGAATCCGTCCCACCAAACTTCATGTTTGAGTCTGGCGGCAACACAAAAAGGAGGGGGTGTTTGTGCCTTTTTTAGGATATGTATGTATGTATTATACAGGCCACCAAAATACTCACCCCATTTCCTTGAGGATTTTACTGAGATGCTTTGACTGTCTAGTCATTACAGTGATTTTAATATACACATAGATAATGTTAATGACAAAAATGCCATTGAGCTATCTGCCATACTTGAAATGTTTGATCTGATTCAACCTGACCCATAATAGAGGATACACTCTAGATCTAGTTATTACTAAGGGCGTTAACATGTCAAATGTCACTGTGTTTGATGTCACTCTGTCAGATCATTTTTGTGTAGTCTTTGATTTGTCTATTACACCAAAAATCTACATTACATCTGAAACTGTCAAAAAAAGGTACATTAATGAGAATACCAGGACACTACTGTATACCATTAACTCTAAAATATCAAATGTAATTGATGCCATTGCTCCTGCTAAAATTAAACTGATCGCTAGTAAGCAAAAGGCACCTTGGCCTATATCAAACCTGCCGTTTTTAGGTAAAGTCATTGAAAAAGTTGTTCACCAACAACTTATTAATTTTTTAACGTTGAACAATTGCTACAATAACTTTCAATCAGGATTTCGCCCCATCATAGCACCGAGACTGTACTCATAAAGGTGCTAAATGACATTCACCTGAACCATGACTCTATTTTAGTATTGTTGGACCTTAGTGCCACTTTTGACACTGTCGACCATACAATTCTACTGCAAAGGCTAGAAAATTGGGTGGGACTCTCTGGGACTGTCCTTAAGTGGTTCATGTCTTTCCTTTTAAGACAGAAAGTATTTTGTCTCAATTGGAAACTGTGTGTTCGAGCAGAAGGCCATGACCTGTGGGGAGGCACAATGCAAATACCACCTAGACTTTTTAAAATAGTAACAATATAATTGTAGTGGTAACATTAATATTCATAAATTAATAATAATAGGAATGACAGCTATAGGAATAATAATGACAGTAATAGTAACAGAGCCAATAACAACAACATTAGCTAACTGGTTAGTTTCATTTGGCTTTATCTATAGATATAATTGGGTATCATCCGCATAACAATGAACGTTTATGGAGTGTTTCCTAATAATATTGCCTAAAGGAAGCATATATAAGGTGAATAGAATCGGTCCAAGCACAGAACCTTGTGGAACTCCGTGACTAACTTTGGTGTGCACGGAGGACTCACCGTTAACATGTACAAACTGAGATTGATCTGATAGATATAATTCAAACCAGCTTAGTGTGGTTCCTGTAATGCCAATTACATGTTCCAGTCTCTGTAATAGGATGTGATGGTCAATGGTGTCGAACGCAGCACTAAGATCTAACAAGACAAGTACAGAGACAAGTTTTAAGTTTTAGTTTTAGGTTTTTATGTAGAACTCCTCTTCTGTTAACTTTTGGTTTTATTAATTTAAGTGGTTGGTGGGCAGACACTGTCACTAAGGAGTTTTGGGTGGGTAACTGCTCTGGAAGCACAGAGAAGCGTGTAGGACTGCAACTCTGCCTCCTGGTCTCAACTCTGGGTTGTCATGGTTTAGGTCCACTAATAAAATCAGTCAGCTGCTCCATCCAAAGTGGGATGAATCCTGTCTCTCCTAATCAGACCAGGTCTTCCCCAGAAAGTCCGATTTCAATTATTATTAGAACTTGTTAGAAACGTGAACAGGTTGGTGGTGAACCGTGGGCTTCTGCTTAGGCTTATGCTTCCTTCGTCACCCAGCCTCCCTGATTTGATGGAGATGGCTAACAGGAGCTACCTCTGGTTGGTCCGCACCGGCTACTGGGGGCTGGCTAACTACAGCAGCTAATGATTGGGTTCCCATGGTGCGGAACCGCGTTTCCAATTCACTAAGCCTCGCCTCCAATGCTACAATTAAACTACATTTATTACATGTACCATTATCACTAAGGGAGGCAGAGGAATAGCTAAACATTTGACACACCAAGCAGGAGAGAGCTGGAGAGTGAGAGGGAGAAAGAGAAGCCATTGCTAGCTGCTAAGATAAAGAACGGTAGCCAGCATAGCGGGTAAACTGTGAGATTAGCAAGAAAGTTTTTAAAAGAAGGAGAGAGCTATGAGTGCTTGAGCTAAACTGGTGTACATTTAAATGTATAGCAGATAGTTAGTCACTATAATGAAGAATCAAACAAAATTAACTGTGAAGAGCTAGAGCAGCAAATATACGCTACTAGTAAAACACAAACACCGGTGACCGGAAATGAGACAATACGCTTACCGCAGCATGTCTATCTTGGACTCAGATTTAAATTTCAGTAGGCACATCAAATTGGTCACTTCATCTTCTTACTACCATCTAAAAAATATCTCTAGAATCAGAGGAGTAATCTCCAAGCAAGACATAGAAAAGCTTACCCACACCTTTATTTCTAGCAGACTGGATTACTGCAATGGTCTGTTCACAGGGCTTTTAAAAAAAAACTCTTCAGCAACTCCAACAAATTCAGAACGCCGCAGCTAGTGTCCTCATGAAAACTAGGAAATATGAACATATTACACCAGTTCTAAAATCCTGCTCCAGAGCAGGTTATGTTGGAGATAAATGTGTATAAAAGCACTGCCTATATTGACTACTGACCAACCAATTCTCTTGGAAAATGGCATCACCGTTCATAGCAGATCCTGTGAAACTTGGTGGTAGAATAAGAAATATAACTTGGTGCACGGATTGTGAGAGGATCTCTTAGGAGGGCAAGAATGTTCAGAGATGACAAAACCCTTGTGTTTTAGTAAACTGATGTCATCCTACAACAGAAACTGATTGAAGCACTACAGCCTTGTACTTATTGTACTCATAAAATGTGAAAGTAAGCCTACTTACCGCTTTGAATTATGTTTTTATATTTATCTTTTATTTGCTCCCAAGTCCGAGCTACAACTGCTTGGGTTGTAGCTCAAAGAATGAGGTTAAAATGATCATACACACCATAACAATACATCTAAGCAAAACATTAATTTATGGAATACACAAATCTGCCTACCTTTCTATATTTTCTTATTACAATTTTTAAGTTTATTTTAATTCTTAACTATTGAGTTGCATTATTATTTATTCTTGACACTGCACTTAAGTCTTGCACTGCTCTATTTTTCATCCTTGGTGTTTTATTTTGTGGTTTTTAATCATACATTTTATTGTTGTGTTTTATGTGTAAAGCACTTTGTAACGCTGATTTTGATAAGTGCTATACAAATAAACTTTATTATTATTATTATAAATGTAATTATAGTCAGATCTCATGCCCTGATGATGGGGCAGTGATATTGTAAGCCTATTAATTAATTTACACATTCACAGCAATTTTTTTGCTAGCTGTCCTTCCTGCATTTGAAGATGATATTAGACAAGCCCCGACCCTGACTTTTAAGTCAAAGTTAAAAACCATTCTCTTTTACACTGACTACTCTGTAATGGCTTCTTAGCTTAGGTTTTAAATAGCCTTCATTTTAATTGTTTTTAATTTGTTTTTAATGTAACTGTGCTTCTACATGTGCAAGTATTTGCTGTGCTCTTTTATGTTTTTATTTTTACTTGATTTAAAATGCACTAGTTTACTTTAAATTATCCCTTGTATCACGCCTGTACTTTTGTTCTTTTTCAAATTGTAAATCTTCTTACCTTTGCTTTATTTTTAGTACACTGTAAAGCACATTGAATTGCCCTGGTGTATGAAATGTGCTATACAAATAAAGTTGCGTTGCCTTTATATGTGAAAAATACTCTGCTGTCATTTCACCTGCTTTACTTTGCACACTTGGGCATAATTTCTACAAAGAACTGAGTGTCCATCTTCTGATTATGCCTATGTCGTATTAAACCATTCTCAGACCTCCATGCAAAATAGCTTGAAAGAAATATTTAAAAGACAGTTTAGATGTCAAATATATGACTAGTTTTAGAACATGAAAGTTAAAAAGATTTTTTTTTGTTTTTATTTTGTTACCAGGATGGATATTACATATTATAACAAATTCAAGGAATTATTTCAAGAAATATCCAAGCATCTGTGAACACAAAACCAAATGCATTTACAAGATAAAGTTGAGGTGATGGATGAGATGGATAAAACTGGTGTGTATTTTAGGCTAAAGTTAAAACAAAATCATCAAGCTTCAACGTACAGTACAAGCTTTGAACTACTATAATTTGGGGCTTCAAGATGATTACAACAATAGCTTGGTTGGATAGATTATGTTTTATTGGAAATGCTGATTTTCTAAGATTATTTCTTTAATTTGTTTTTTCCATGGTATTTACTTCAACCCCATAAAGTAGATATAAATCAGCAAATTTATATTAATATCTAGCTAAAAAATTCCCTGTGGTATTAATCAGCCTGGAAATTATCCCCTTGTTATAAGCGCACATTTTTGCATTCATTGTATTAAATATGACAGGTAAAGGGAGAATTCAGTCTGAGTTGTGATGTGAGACGTGAGACGTGACTGTGACGGATCAGAGTATGTGAACGGCGTGTCAACAAAGCTGTGGTGTTGGAGAGACAAAAGTTGCAAATGGTATTTTTAGCCCAGAGTTTCTGATGTATATTCCATGCAGTCTGGCCTGTCACTTCACTCTGCTGAATCTCAGCACTTCCCAGCAGAGCCGGGGTGGAAACAAGCTAAATGGATTATAGCGAGGATACGGCTACACTGATTTGGTACACAATACACTGTACTCTGTCTGTTCAACACCCTGCAGACTTGGCACCTATACTGCAAAGGAGCTAACTTAAGTGTATGCATTTTTTTGTTTCTCTGTGTTTTGGATGGACGTGTGTGCAAACATAAAAGAAAAAAAAACTCACTGCTGTTAAAAACACCTTTTAGCAATGTACCTCACATTACTGGTTCCATTGTGAGGTTTGCTGGTGTAATCAATGTTTTTCTTCACTATATATCGGTATGTCACATCATGTTGCCCTGTGCATGTATGTCCTGTGCATCTACAATAGAGTTTGAGAGCAAAGTGTTCATTGATCCTAAATGTCAACTGTCAACAGAAAAGGAGGTAAAGCTTATACACCTGTTATCATTTAATAACTCTTTGAATACATGGATAATGGCAGACTGATGCCATGAAGAAAATCCAAAGATGGAATTTATCTTAAGAACGAGAGCAAGTCTTGTTCTATCACTTGATTGATAGAACAATGACTTGTGGGAGTGAAAAAGCATCAAACAACTCCCACAAAATGCTTTCTAGTGACTAGAAGGTTTGATTAGCATGAAATTCTTTCCAGGGCACTATTGTAATCACAAGATGCTTTGTCATGAGCACAATATATTTATCTAGTGCACACAATTTTAATGTGCATAGTATAGTTTATGTTAGACTACTCAAAAAAATGGTGCATACTATAAAGTGCACTGTTGTGCACACTAACTTGTGCACAACAGAAATTATTTGTGTAAATTAGTTTTTATTGGGTATAACAAACTTTCTATTGTACCTTAGATGGTTTTTAATGTGCTTCAGATAGTTTGTAGTGGTTGTTGTTTTAGAGTTTGTTGAGCACATTAGAATGTTCGTTGAAGAAAAGAAATATTTTTGCTAATTTCTATTCCTGATACTTGGGTACGATAATGGATGCATCTGTGGTTGATCCTTTAAGGGACACACCACTTAATTTCTAGACATGTTTGTTATTCTTCTGGCTAGGTTGGATAAATCTATATTTGTGAAAGGTAACAACCCTCTCCTACAAGCCATGAAAGGCAAACTTCCACTCTGTGGTGCCACTGTGATGAACAACCTGGATCTGCTCCAATAATGAATAATGAATGGGAGACCGTCTTTGTGGACTCATTTGCTGCCATTTTTACACCCAAACGAGCTTCATTTAATTACAAGTCATATTCAGTCTGAGCTGTGAAATGTACTCATATTTTTAGACAGTTCACCTTGGTGTTCTCATAGATCCATAATCACTTCTTTTCAAGTTCACTCTGAGTGGGAATGTACACCGTGTAGTTGGGTCATCACAGGTTTGAGGGCAAGATTGATTTATCACACATTTTTCTTTGCAAATGTTTACTCATACAAAACAAACAGTCCTACGGCTTCAGAGAAAAACAGATTTGTGTGCTGCAATTCAGCTGTAACCCTGTCTTAACATAATAATACAGTGATGTTGTGTATAATCCACTGTGTGAATGCACAAAAATGCATAGATGATCCTAATGCAGTGATAGGATGTGTGGCCTGATGAGTGTGAGTGTGAATAAGCAGATACAGCAGAGAAATGGATAAAGATGAGTGAGTCTGTAGGTTGGGGGGGGGGGCTACAGTACATTACTTTATACTGTATGTGTTCTGCTATATATGCCAACATCTAACACCCCCTGTGTTCAGACTGTGTTTTCATCATACCACATTTTGATGTTTTTTTTATTATATCTCATCATATTTGCTTAAATCCTTCAGGTTCATAGTGCCTTTCAAAACCATAGTTACACGGTGCTTCACAGGTGCACAGACCTGTTTCTCTTCCGAAACAGAACAATGAAATGGAACCTGACAAAGTTTCTGATAAAACACAGATTCATCTCTATTTAAAAATGGTGGAATCCAGGCCAGTTAGTTGCATCTGTAGCCATCATTGGTCAATTTCTAAAATGTATGTTTCTTTCGTATTTTAATTTTCCATTTACCTGAGTTAAGTAAATTATCTGGCTTAAATGATTTATCTATGATTTGAGAATTTCAGTCAGATAGAATTTCAATCAGAAGATCAAATAGACAAAGTGGTATGCCATATATCTTACTCATGATGTGACAGCATAACAGACATGATCAGGTACAATTGTACATATGTAGGCTACAATTGTTTCATATGAGTTAATTTTGTTTGCTTTAGATCAGTGCTTTTTGTAACTGCATTAAACAAATTCTATTCTGTTACTTTTATTTAGCATTTCAACGCTGTCCTGTGAAAACTACGTATTTCCAAAATGTTAACTTTTGATGAGTTCATAAAAACATACTTGTTTTCAGCTTTGTGATAATTAATTTTTCAGATAATCCAATGTTTTTTTTTTTAATGGTTCATTAATTAATCATGGTTTTCACTGGACAGTGACAATGCACTCTGTTTTATAAAAATCAAACACCAAAAGAACTTGTTATTTCTCAATAGCTGTTTTCGTCTGAAAAAAAGAATTTTAACAACTTTGCTGTAAGAATAAGAATGAGTGATTCATGTATAAAAATGACACAAATGGGACAAACTGAAAAGAGTAGATCATGATCCAGCTATATTAACTGCCTGAAGCTGGCTTGTGTTCGTGCATGGATCCATGCGTGGTTATATTGTCCTCTGTCAGTCACAGCCTTCTGCTGATGTGTCAAAATGTCGATTGCCTCCTCTGTCGATATTATTTGCTGCTCTGAGCCGGGAAAGGAGAGCGCAATAACTGTGACTGAGGGAAGCAATAACTCTGTTGGCTCCCTCATCAAATCAGAGCCGACTGATGCGGAATAATCAGCAATTGAAATCAGAGGGAGGAAAAAAGCTGTACTGACAAAATGGGAAATGTCATCATGAGAAGGGCAATAATAAAGGAATCAATGTGATGCAGTTGCTTTTGCACTTCTTGGAGGCAATAAGACAATTGGGGCAGAGCTCTTCTTTTACACTGTTTTCAGAGTCATGAAGGAAGACAAGTGACAGTATTAGAATTTAGAAATCATTGGAGTGGCTGTCCTGTGTGTGGTCGGTATGAAACCATGAAGTTACACACCCTGGACAACCGTGAGGAATGTTTCAATACAAAACTTTAGTTTAAAAGAATAAGCCATCATTTTCCATATGTTGTAATTGAATTGATGTTTTGCAGTTACTACTGAATCTACATGCAGTTCATGAAAATATTTACATTTTCAACTTTTAACAACAAATTTTCAACTTAAAGAAGGGAAGAAAATTCTCTTGTTTTGTTTACAGAAGCAATACGAGTCAGTATGTTTATATGCACACTAGAATTTACTTTATTTATTTATACCGGACCATGCATATTAATTAACATTAATGTGATGTAAATTTGACAGATTTTGCTAAATTTACATCTGCGGTGAGTTGATGTTAAGATTTAAAATAAACAAACAATTAAAAGACAAAAAGCTGAAAATCACACATGGCTTGCACATACATTTTTCAACTGCATTCAGCAGGTCCTGACCATACAACACTCTAGTAGATTAACTACTGATACGGGGAAAACTTTTCTGAGAACCTGAGTGAACTTACTCTCTCTGCACTTAACCAAGAAAGAAGACTCTGTGAAGTATAAACCTGAGCCTCAGTTTACATTCCTTTTTATAAATACAGCATGACAAATACTAAATTGGGTGCAAAACAACCATAGTGGCATAAATCTCTTAAAAACATTTTTTATTTTTTTTTTAAACACCTGGCCACCCACATTTTAATACTTTATTCAAACTCCAATAATTACATTATAAGTTTACAGTATTCAAATAGTTCAGAAGTTTGGTAATTATTTTTTACACTTATGTGTGGAAAAACACCAATTGTGCCACACAGCCAGCATACCTGTTACAACTGAGATGGATCAACATTTGATCAATCAATTCAATTCAATAAAATTTTATTTATATGGCGCCAATTCATAACAGAAGTTATCTCATTGCACTTTTCCTATAGAGAAGGTCTAGACCGTACTCTTTATAATATTATTTACAGAGACCCAACAAATCCCACCATGAGCAAGCATTTGGCGACAGTGGCAAGAAAAAAACTTCCTTTTAAGAGGCAGAAACCTTGAGCAGATCCAGACTCAATGGTGGGCGGCCATCCGCCGTTGCCGTGTTAGGTTTTGAGAGAGAGAGAGAGGAGGGGAGAGGGAAGCACAATGCAAATACCACCTAGAATTTTTAAATAGTAATAATGTAATGGTAGTGGTAATATTAATATGAATAAATTAATAATAATAGGAATGCCAGTCATAATATAATAATAATAATAATGACAATAATAGTAACAGAGCCAATAACAACAACTGTAGTAGCTAGCAGTTGTCAAGCAGGAACACGGGGGCAGCAGGTGGCCCACAACCACAGATCCACACTCTGCACCTCCAGGGGTAGAAATACCTGCTGAAAGCAACATAAGGAGAGAGGAGAGAAACGAGAAAGCACAAAACTACGGGAGAGAGAAGACGTTGAGTTAGTAACATGCAGTAATGGGATAAAAATGCATACAGACGGAGAGGGAGAGAAGGAGAGAGGTGCATCATGGGAAGTCTCCCGGCAGTCTAGGCCTATAGCAGCATAACTAAGGGATGGTTCAGGACACACCCAAGCCAGCCCTAACTATAAGCTTTATCAAAGAGGAAAGTCATACGCCTACCCAAACTGGGATCTGATTCCACAGGAGAGGAGCTTGATTTTACCAGCTGTCTTGCCCTCTTTTTTGGTTAGCCTGCTAACTGTATCCTACTAAAAGTCAGATTGTGAACATGGCCAAGGCTTCCAAATATCTAGCTAATCATAGTGGTGTTTTGGAGAATTCGGTTTTATTGTATGTATGCTCACTTCACTAAATGAAGACTGTGAGATGAGGTTGGAGGCTCTAAATCATCAAGTGGACCAGTTTCCTGATTGTGAGAAACTTAGACATGCTAACTGGTTACTCTGGAAGGAAGCAGGAAACTGTGACATGTAAATATTTGATCCAGGTTTCTTATCACTGAAAGTCTGCACAGGAGCGTCTGTCAAACAACTCACACAATGTGAGCAGTAAAAGCTTTTAAAGTGATTAGACTGAAAATTGAATGGATGAGCTGAATGTCTTTGGGAAAGTAATTTAACATTACCTAACACACGTCATGGCTGAAATGGCTGGAAAAGTGTTGCGTGGTTCGGTCCAAGCCAGTTTGTTTGTTTCACATTTACAGAGCCAGGGCTGTGTACAAACACCAGATTTTTTTCAGCGCACACACTGAACGGACAGCTAGCGAACCATGGGGAGATATTTGCTGGATTTGACAAAAAGACCTGCGTTGGATTAGAATCGCATACCCCACTTTTAAGGTTGTCCGGAAATAGATAAAAGCAAATGTGGATAAGCTGAAAAAACATATATTTCTCTCTTGTTAGCTATTTTTTCAAACCCTGATTTTGTTATAATAGCCTCTTGAATGAATGAATTTGAAAACTCCAACAATCACATAGACAGGGATTTTAAAAATGCCAGATGTATGATTGTCAACCTTCCACAGACTCAGTTGAGCACTTCAGAGTGGAGCAATCTTCTGTTGCCTCCAAGTCTCTTTGTCATTGATGTGAATATAGCTGATCTTTTATACTGGTGCAGTCATCTGACACAATGAAATGTCAATGACAACACCTGTGTTACACAGTCACAGACAGTCAGGGGAGACAGAACACAGCTACATCCTGCTGAGACCAAGTTGAGTAGCCAGTTATATTTGTCAAAACACTTTATCCATCTAACCATCCTCCTTAGCAGTTAGTGGAGGTAAAGAAGAGATGAACTGTTTTTCTTTTGACTTGGCATTTCACTTTGGTGGCTCAGGAGGTCCTCGAGCAAGACGTTGCTCCCAATAGTTAGGTGTCTCATACCATAGCTCTGTGTGTGAGTGTGTTTGTGTGTGGTGGTGAATGAGAAGCACACTGAAGCACAAAATGCTATAAAATATTCTAGGGCTGACCCGAATGCTTCGAAGCTTCTACCGTTGCCATGGTAATCAAAGTCCAAATCAGTATTTGAATGCTGCGTTCTGTTTTTATTATTATTTATGCATTACCCCAAAAATCCCACATAACCCAATAAGAAACAGTAATCCAACATTATTAACATTAAACAGCATCTTATAGCGCAAGACGAATGCAGGAGCAATGCAGTTTCCCCTAGGTTGACTGCTTTTAGGGGGCAGATAGACCGCTGGGGCGTATCAGTGGAGCAGAGTAAATAGACTGTACTTGAATGTATGTGAACCCCATTCACACACTTTCCTACATCGACATGCCCCGCCAGGAGAGGACGAAACGGCCTGAAGTGCTGTGCACACCCTGACGGCAACGCCTGCACCGAGCCGCCTTAAATCTTATGTTGAGCTGCCTTAAAGCCACCGTTCGACACGCCCTGCCAGGACAGGACGAAACAGCACTCGTTAAAAAAAACACTCCACGAGATAAGCTGCCGTGGATGTCAGACCAAGAGTTCAGTGGTCCGAACAGCCTGATGCCAGATGCAATGGAAGCGTTTGTCCGGGATCACCTCATCATCTCAAAAGCTGTGATCCGTATCGAAATGCTTTTTTCCACAGTGAGCAACACAAGGCTTCACCATAGAAATTTTCGATATACAGTACGATGTCGAAAAAAACAAAGCAAACCCTTTTTGGAATTATGTGTAATTCATTGATAAAATGTGGTCCAATCTCCAATAAGGTTTAACGAGTTACTAAAACCGAGGGTTCGCTTTCTTTTTCCAACGTGACTCTGAAAGTTCAAGCAAATAATGCAACACACGTACACCAAACAATCAATCAGGAAGACTGATTATCTCATGCTCAACCTTATTTACATTCTCTCACGCCCTCGCTCTCTCTCTCACACTCTGTTTTCCCGCTTCCAACTCATCAGTTGACTTATTTTGGATAAACGAGATCTACACGCCATAAATTCCAAAAATTTGTGTAGAACTTGTAATAATGAGTAGGAATCAAGTCAGTCGAAAGATGTTGCACATCATCTGGTGATAATTTATGCTGATGAACAGTTAAAAAAAGCCTTGCTAGTTTTGTCAGAGAACACCATAATAAGCAGTACAGGTGATAGTATGTGTGACACTCATCAGTGAAAATACTCTCTCAGCTCAAAGTCGTATCAAAACCCTTTTTAAACTATGAGCAGCATGAGGCTTCACTGAAGACGCTTATATATAATAAGTTTATGTTTAAAATGTAGGAGCTGTCGCTGTTAAAAAAACTCCTATCATCTCTGTAGAACTTCTTACACACTTCTGAACAAACACACACACACACTACTGGTTGCTATAGCAACTGCCCCACTTGAGCAAACAGCACCCTGAGTGAGAGGAAGGGGGAGAAGAGGAGCTCAGACAGTTCATTTAATAGGAAAACAACCTCTTAAACTCCTGCTTAGGGTTCCAATATCATAAGTCCAGTCGCTGAAACAAACTTATTATCAGAACCCAAAGAGTCTGCTGAACGCGTTGATGTAGATTTTATGCTTGTGGTGTTAAAAATGTGAGAACTGGAGCAGGGCAGATCTAGAGAAATATTCATGTGGTGGCAAGAGGATGGCATGGAGACTTTAAGGGGTATTACAAATCAATAAATTGTTTTATTTCCAAATCTTCAGATATTTTCCAAATCTTCAGATATTTTTCCATTTAGCCTAAAATGTGGCCATAACAGATCATTAAATTATATGCATTAATTAATGTTTTTATGCGTTCTTCTTAAAATTAATGATGTAAATTAATGCGCTAAATTTGACAGTCCTAATATATATACAAGTACAATATACAGTTTAAACCTCTTGCATGACCCTCAATGTTTCCCAACAGATTTCTGAAATAAGATTCAAAGTGATACTTACTTATGTCAATGCAAGCTTTCTTTAAGAGTGTAAATTGGCTTCTAGGTAGTGACCTAAATATAAAGGCGATATTCACCAACTGTGTCACTTATACTCTGTGAAGCCACACATTAGTGTGAATGATCGAAGAGGGGTAGAACCTAGGAGTCTATGGGGAGTGTCATCTCTTGCTGAATTCACTTGCACTTGGACATCGGAGTTTGTAAATTCACTCTTGTAAATTTCCGACCAGCCACAACTTTTCATATATATATTTTTTATTAGATTGTCCAAAACTTTTTTTGCACATTCTTTTGTGATTTTCGTGAAAACGGTTGGGCCGTTCTCTAAGAAAAGTCATAGCAAACCGATTCTGATCGATCTGAACGATTTAATGTATTTTTTTTACGTATCTGGGACTAGTAGCGGGACAAAAATCCATATGGAAGATGAAGAATAAGAATAAGTCAGAGAAATAGCACTAGAATGCCTAGTGCGCCGCACTTCAGGCACACCAATAAAGAGCGAGAAGAACACTTATAAGCCAGAGGAATAGTAATGTGTACTTGAAGTGCGAAGCACAAGGCACAAAATAGGAAATAACCCTGAGTCCAGTAAGCCCCTGTTAAACTTCTTGAAAAAGCTGTTTTAAACTCAAATTATAGAAATCCAAATAGACTTATTTAAGACTTGTGAGGGTAGTGCTAGGTAAAAAGTACAGTCAGCAGCAAATTTATAGACACAGAGCATACAAAAGATTGCATTTAACCAGGTTTTACTGTACTGCTGGGGACTCTGAGAGCCCAAACAGAAGTAATGTGTCATTTTCTGTAGCAGACGTCTGAAGTATGTCATCAGCTCAAAACCATTTATAATCATTTCTCCTGAAATTAGTAAAAGTCATAAGATATCAAGGTGTTAAAACACTGTTAAGTACTGTATGTTTTTTGAGCTGTTAAAGAACAGAACATTAGGGTTAGATGGAATGATTTTGTTGTATAGTCAATAGGCATTAAGTACAGGGTCCCACTCAGCAAAAAATCTTCACATTTACTAAAGAGCATGAAGCACAGTGTTTTCATCCAGTCTTCATCAGTGTATGTTGACTCATTCTCAATTTAAAGCATTGCTGAATATTTATCACTGCAACCTTTATACTTGTGAAATTATTAACCTCTGTTCTGGTGGTATAAAGCAGCTCTGCCCCCTGCAGTGAGTCATCATTAATCCCATCTCTTTGGCAGTGTTTGTTTTGTATTGGGATTGTTTTTTCAGTCCGTTTTTTTTTTTCAGTGGAGTTTTTTAAAAGCACAACCATGTATTTTCCTCAACTGTCACAGTCATATTGATTGTTTTCTTCTCTAAATTGTTATTGTTCCACCCATGACCCATTTTCTCTCAGCCAGCTACCCCACCACACACCTACACACACGTATACGCACACACGCACACACACCATACAAAAAACAAATCTCTGAATACACACATCACAGGGGACGGAAGCACATTAATTGAGAGACCAAAAATCCAGAGCTGCAGTCACATGCTGGTACACCCACATGCACACGAGCAGGAATA
The DNA here is from genome assembly GCA_027580175.1 of Siniperca scherzeri. NCBI lineage: Eukaryota > Metazoa > Chordata > Actinopteri > Centrarchiformes > Sinipercidae > Siniperca > Siniperca scherzeri. The sequence goes on along the minus strand of CM050843.1, from coordinate 4,589,482 downwards.
TGTGACATACAAACACAACAGGGGACAAAAACAGTCTTTTTTTAGGCACTTTTTATTTAAGTCTTTTGTACAATAAACATGTGTCAAGTAGCAACAAATCGCTCCTCTTTCATTTTAAGGAGGACGCGAAAAAGAATAAGACACGACTAAGCAACAATAAAATTAAGGATGAGAAATATGTAATAGGAGCACAAAAGGTTGAAAATAAATAAAGATAAAAAACATTTCATTAAGTGTGAGTATTGGCATAAAAACTACAGACTAAAAACTGAAACTAAGCTACATGCAAACAGGGTGTGAAGCAGATAAATTAAAGCACAATATGGGTCAAGTGTATACAATTTAATAATGATATAATCACATGAAGACATGGATATGTGGATATTAATACAAACAGACAAAGACAAGATGGACCTATCAGTCTCTACATACATATCTATCTTTAAAAACTATCTCAAATTAAACATGATCTTTATAGTCTTTATTATAGATATTAGTGTTTGGAAAATAACAAAAATAACAATGACAATGAAAGCAGAAGTAACAATCTTCCTCATACAAATGAAAAGTTGAATTCATAAACAATATAACACACACTTGCTCAATTCAATGCACAGGGGGTTTTCTGCTAAACTAAAGCTGTTAGCTAATGTCAGCTAACTTAAGATAGAGATTTCTGTGTAACTGACCTTAATGAGTCAGTTTGCTACTCTTCTTTACTTGTGCTACTGTTCCACTAAAGTTTAGCGTATCACAGGTACACATTTCAATGGTTTTATCACAAATGGAAAAACAAAAAAGTAAACTGAGACATTGTTTTCTATATGTGGTCTAATTCCATGCTTTATGTTGCCTGATCCAGATGTCTTTAAAGTACCAGACTCAAGAGAATCCTGGGAATTCTCAACTCATCATGACAAAACTATCCTACAGTTACAAACATTACTGATGTAAAAAACCCTTCATCAGCATTGGAAACATTAATAGTTTTTAAACATAGTTTTTGTTTGTGTTAGTCTCTGTAATGAAATCAGTCATTTTGGGAGTTGCAGCATGTTCCAATCCTGTGTTTTGAATTTTGTCTGTGGGTCTACCCTTTTGGCTTACATTTTGTGCCTTTAAAATAACTTTTACCAGAACAGTAATTCAAAAAACCCTTCCCTTTGAAAAAAATGCTAGTGCATACACCGTAGCAGTACTTGCATCTTGTCTACACTGGCTGTAGTGAAAACAGCAGCAACTTCTGTCTTCCATCTACACTGGATGCAGTCAGTCACAATATTGCTGTATGCGCGGGAGCATTTTGACAGTGGTCACATCCCAGTACACAATCAATGCTGTTACAAGCGTAAGTTAGAAGAAAATAGACTTGAAGCCTAAAGAGATGTATTTGTTTGCAGTTATTTGCCTAAAGTGAAACACAACATATTGCATAGCTGTACTAATGAAAATGTAAGTGCATCTGTTCTGTAAGCCATGTGTAAGGCTGAAAAACATTTGATTTAAACAGGGTGTTGAACTGGCATTGTCTTTATTACAGCAATTGTGTTGCTTCCTGTGGGAATATAAAAATTATAAAGTTGACATTAAAGCAAACTTAAACTCTCAGGTTACATTTAAACAGCAACAAGCTACATTAATTGGACAGTTAAAACAACACTGATAATAAAAATCTTCAGCAAAACGTAAGAGCTGGTAGCTGATTCTTTTATTTGACAGATTATTATTTGATGCAGCACATTTCAGATAATGTTTCCACCCCTCTCAACTCGGAATCATCTGTCTGCCCCATGGAATTGGCTCCATCCAATGATTGTGTACTAGCTTCAGCGTGGAGGTTTTTTTTGTGTTTATTTATGCCAGCACAAGTGGGTGGTGGATTATGGTTCACAGGATACTAATGGTTTCAGTGCTCACCTGAGGATATACTGTTCCAGTAGAGATCAAAATGAGCGATCCTAGTATTTGCAAGATAAATGGTTAGAAGGAACATAGTTTATGTGTACTAAAGTTGTTAATGTGTAAACGCTAAGAGGGAGCTGTGTAAACACAATTTTAGAATTTGAAAGGTGGGTAAACAGTATTTACGTGTGCCCTGAAGGTAAGATACAGAAAAATCAAGATAGTGGCTGCTTGATAATCACATGAGGATCATGTGCAACATATCTTCATACCTAAACGACAGAATAGGCTGATTGCCAATGACTCCCAAAATTATATATATGACCGTTCCCCAAAACAGCAACAGGCGTGACATTAAACACGTGGTTAACGTTGTGAAACATTTGGAGTTTGGTTAGGATTAGGCAACAAAACTACTTGGTTACTTGGTTTAGGAAAATATCGTGTTTTGGGTTAAAATAAGTATGTTAGGTTACATAAGTGACGTGATGTGACGTGACGTGACGTGACATAAGTCACATACTTTTGGTTTCCTACGGAACACAAACCCCGGTCTCCTGGGTGAAAGTTCTGTTTGTTTGACCCATCCATCCACCCACCCAAACCGCCCCTGACTGCTCTAGTCATAATTACTACAGCCACTAGAGTACGCCACCTAACAATAAATGTAACTATGGGTTGTATTAAGCTGCTTGCATAGATGACCTATTCGGCCATTTTTCTGGTTAGGACGGGCTGTCATATGGAGCTTTAATACAATTAGACAAGGAGAATCACAACGCATAATCCTACATTGCAATGCCTTTAGGCAGCCATTTATGTCCTTTCCACAATCTTTTTATCAAACAAACGCACCTCCATAGATCTTGCAACACAGTGAGTGGTGAATTCACAAAAGGATTGCATGGCTTTTGCGGCCTCAAAACCTGCATAAATACGACAAGAAGAAACCGTGTAATACTCAAAGCACCCACAAAGGATGAACTGCACCCCTTACTGCACTGCCAAACAAATAGCGTTTTGGTGCTCTAGTGCTATTTGCAGGTATGTAAATTAGGTAATATGCATACATTTGGTCGTGAAATTAGTAAATGAGCCTCATTGAAAAAACACCAGTGCTAATAGCCACATGCAGTTAGAGTGAAATTATTAGCGTTTTCGGAGAGTTTGTGGTAACTGAAGCACATTTATAAGAGGCATCACACCCGGACTTTCCAGTGATCATGGCAGCAGTGATTGTAGCCAGGCGAATGAAACTGTAAAACAACATAAAACCTGCTGCTGTGAGAAACGGAGATGGTGGTTACGCACTGTAACAGTCCAGCATAGAGCAGAGTACGAGAGAAAACAGCTCTCCCAGAGGCAAGAGTGAGAGCGCACAGTCAAGCACCCCAAATAACTATCACTCCATACAGAGTGAGTTATAGAAAAATGAGAGACATCCTGCAGATAGAATGAAGATGAACATTTAACAGATGCAAAATATCCTAATATGCCAAAATCTGCACTCCTCTTGGTCAGGAGAGGATTAGAATATAATAATAAATACAATTAGAATAGAATAAAAATTAAAAAGAATAAAAATAAAAACAATGTATACAGTTACTTATATACATATTTTACAGGTAGTGGTATGGCAATGTGCAAAACCAGCATAAGAGAAATTTGAAACATGAAAACTGACCTAAAAAAACAAGGACAAATCCTCATATATATATATATATATATTCCTCTGGTCTTTTTATCCCCTCCCTGCTGCTTCCTGCTGTTATTACCCAATTTAAAAAATAATTATGACATCCATTATGAGAGGGGACAAACATGACATGGAAATAATTAGCACCACCACAGAGCATTGAAATGCTCTACAGTGGTGTTGGTGGCCATTTTCTCATCCATTTCCCTTACACCTGAGAGAGAGCGAGGGAGAGAGGTTGAGTGCTGTAGTAGAGGCTAAGCTGTGTGTTAAGGTGCTCAGAAAGTCATTATGTTGGTCCAGGTAATGGGAAGGCCTGGGGAAAGTGTGCAATAAGAGGGACTCGGCTTATCTCCCACCTAGACTGGCCTGAATACCATTAATTACCTGTTCCCTGTGCCTGCCTCATCTCGCTCTGTGTCTCTATGTAGAGGCCTTTCCTCCCCACTCTGAATGGAAATTAATTTTTCTTTTTCAACCTACCCCTCTGCAACACCACATCCATCACTATCACACTGTCCTTCCTCTACCCTACACTTATCTAAGCTCATTTGCTTCAATGAGGCTTTGGATTCTTACTGATAATGGACAATGTTCCACTCCAATGATTTGTGTGGATTTTTAACCAGATATGAGAAGGCCCTAGCGTAGAAATACTGGTCAGTTGTTCAGTCAGTCAGATGAACAAGTCCTTATACCTAAATAACAAAATAGGTTGATGTCACTACCTTTCAAAATGGCCCATATGACTGTTACAGAAACAGTTCATATAAACTTTCTCTTATCTGCCACCTCTATTGTTAAGATTTCGTTAAAACTACTTGGTTAAGATTAGGGAAATGTCATGGTGATGGTTAAAAGAAACCACGACGTTGGTAGGTGATGGGATGTGAATAGCGGATATCAAATCAAACACTTTGTATTGCTGTAGAGGTGGAAAATGAGAAAATCCTCATAGAAATAAATAACCATATTGCGGTTACAAATTGTGGTTAAATAAAAAGGCGGAAGTTAATTTCAGGTCTGTGACAGGACAAGATCTCAAGTCTCTGATGTGCTGCTCGCCCATCCACCACCCCGACCTTCACACTTTTCACCTTGCTACTTATAGGGCACACTACTTCTTAGATTGGCACTGAACGTTGGCATGGGACATAAATCATGAAACAAGGAATTGGCATGATCAAGAGCATAATTTCTAGGCATACTGGGCTGGAAAAGTACTTGGTTAAAAATAGGGGAAGATGTGGTCATAGTTAAAAGAAACCGGTGTTGACTGTTGGTAGGAGATGAGATGCCAACAGAAGTCTCTAGTGTCAAAGTCAGACTTCTTGAACATCCAGCCATCCACCCACTACACAGCAATTGGGATGCCTCACGATGTCCTGGAAAAAAGACTAGCATGTCAGAACATGGCGAGGCGAAGAGGAATGATGTTGTTGGTGCTGTCAGTTGGAGGAGTAAAGTTGATCCCTGGCACCTCCTTTGCAATCACCTCAGTACGTCACACAGGTGGCAAAGATGGCAAGCTATGATTTGTTTGGTTCCAATGTGTAGTCCGCATGTCTCTTGGACAAGGCACAGCAATAATTTTTAACTCTATAATTGCCTAATCTGACTCAGTGACCATACTGAAAGACAAAAATATTGTGTAGTCTGATCCTGGCATAAGAGGTAGTGTTAGTGCTATAACACAATTACACTACTTCTTCCTTTGTTTCTGAGAGAAGGCTTTCATTATTCACACCACCATAAGACTTCTCTTGTCAGAAAACCATAAACATACACATATTTTAAGTCTTGAACAAATGGCCGATGCTGTGTATCTGATGAGGACGAAGTCTCCAGGCAGTCCACAGTTAGTCCAGAGCAGGATCTCTTGACAACTAATTTCCAGTTTGCCATGACATTTGGTTTAGATATTCATGATCCCCTGAGGCTGCATCTTAAAGTTTTTAGTGACACCTTGAGCTTTCTTATAGTGGCAAAATCAGGTCAAAATATTGACTTGTACCCAAGCAATACTGCATTAAAATATAATTTGCACATTGCAATGAAAAACATATTTATGCTCCACAGAGGATAAACCCTTTCTATTTTGGACATTCTATGAACTTTTCACTGTGGCCAGCCTCAGGTCAAAATGCTAACGTTGCACACAAAATATTGTATTTTATAATCTAATAGATTATTGGATACATGCAGATTGCCATGAAGTTTTCTGAGCACATTCATGCTCCCAAAGGGATGAACCGTGGGATTTTAATTACTCTTTTACCTTTATTTTAGTGCAAGCCAGGGAGTAAACATTTTAGCCACATACTGGCAAGGCTCGGAAAGCAAAATCATCATGTTGATCATTCTGAGACATTTCCAAGACATTTGTATTTTGATGTGTAATGAACATTGTACCCTCTATGGGATGCCAGCAGGGCCTTAGATTAAAAGTATCTATTATCTTACTGTCAATACCACACCTCTCTTATTCTTAAAGAATTGTTTTACAAGGTAGGTCTTGTCTCCTACTCCTAAATATTGTAGCTTGTGTTAGCCTCTGAATACTGTGGCATCAGAGGAAGGCTTCCACATCGCCTGCATATTTCAAGACAGCAGAGAGTGAGCTATGGGCTAACTGCTGCCTGTATCACAGAATGCATATCCTCTTCTCAGCAGGAGTTTTGATGCCCTTCAGTCAACCACTTCTGCTTCAGCTCCATGCCTGTCAAAGCCCATATGCAAACATTTATTATTATTATTATGCCTCTGATAGAAAAAGGGCCCGCTGTGGGTTAAACTTATGGTGCAGTTAATGTATGTGAATATCATTACTCTCCTGTTTTGTACCATCCAGTAGATTTCTTGCCAGTGGCAATGTAAAATATAAAATGCAGTGTGGAGGCCAGCAGGGCTGCCAGTCTTTCTGTTGCCACATAGTATTATCCTCTAAAACATACCTGTCTTTAATATAGAGACAGTTTTTGAATGTATTTGTAATGTAACATAACATTAATGATCCCATGTTTATCATAAATTCTTAAATAATAGTGATAGTAATCCTTTGAAATGATGAAGTCATCAAAAAGTGCATCCGTTTTCTCATTCATAATTAAGTCAGATCAAAACACACGGCGATTATACAAACTCCTGAAAGTGCTTTACTCTGCAAAATGCTAACACTCAACATGCTCACAATGACAATGCTACCATGGAAATGTTTAGCAGGTATAATGTTTGCCATGGTCACCATCTTAGTTTAACATTTGCCAATTAGCATTACACACAACATGCAGCTGAGTTGTCATTAGTTTTGCAGGCTGTTGGTCATAAAAACTATTTGGACAAATTTGGACAAATTGGAATTTTGATTTGATGATGGAACTAGAGGAAATGTCAGGGGCTCACCGATGTCATTGGGAGCTATCCTAGGGGGAACATGAATGTCTGTACCAAATTACATGGCAATCCATCCAATATTTGTCAAAATATTTCAGTCTTGACCAGTCTTGGTGAACCGAAAGACCAACTGTCCGACTGACATCGTCATTCCTAGAAAAAAGCAATGTTTTTCATAAAATGACAGACTTATTTTTGTGATTGTTTTCGTGCTTTGTCAGTGATTTAATAAACTAATATATCTAACTAATATTTTAGGGCAACATCCTGTCAAAACAGCTGATAAATGTGTCCCATCTATTTTCATATCCATTTTGTATGGTCAATACCAATACTTTTACACCACATCTCTGTCCTTGTGACTTTTAAAATAAATACTATAAATATCTATTCTTTTCAACTCATAGTTTCCTTGAACCCAAAACTGTAAATTCAGTAAGAAATTCAAGCTGCGGTTTATTAAAAGTAGAGTAGCTCTTTGGATACTCCTGTTACAAACACACATTTGCTCAAAATAATTACACTGGCTTTTTCCTGAATTCTGGTGGCTGTCACTGCACTAATTGCTGGAACACACGTCATTCTTTTTCCTATTTTAGCTTTGTATTTATGGGACACTTGCCTCTAAAATTAGCCGATCAATTCTCGTGTCAGAAATGTTGTTGTCAATATGCTGTTGCCAATTACCTGAAACTATAGTTCAAATCAATCTCTCTATCCTCTGCTCTTGTATATGAACAAACAGCAAACTCATTTAGCATTTCTACAGAATGCGGGCATGTTTTGACATAGTTTCTGTGCAAAAGTAAATTGTGATAATGTTCTAATTCCTTTTCTCTGTTCTTTTTTCTTGCATGTGCTGTGATGCTGTCTTCACAACAGGTAATACGCATTTTTATATATTTATGTATGACTGAATGTGTTAAGTTGAATAGTAAACAGCCAGTTGCTGGCTGTATTTTAAGGCTCACATTTATTAGTGTAATTTAACAAGACTGTTTGGTGTGGCAGGCTGGGAATATTCTATATTTTTTAACAAATCTCAACAATGAATGTACCAACTAGTGTATATATATATATATATATATATATATATATATATATATATATATATATATATATATATATATACTATAAAAACAATAGTTTTAATCAATTACCATGAGCACACATACTAATATATTTTGACTCAATTCCACATACACCATTCTGCAGCTGGAAATACTCACTAGAGTACGAAATGTGGATTAATCTGCTGCTGAAAATAGTCACCAACAAATGCACTATTTTGTCCTGTTTGAGTAACGTTTGTTAAACTACAGATACCAGTTTTTTTAGGAAAGAATTTAAAAAAAATCTAATTCTTCACAATGGCTCACAGATAATTAAAAATAAAATAAATAAATATATTTATTTTATTTTTAATTATCTGTGAGCCATTGTTAAGAACAAGCCAAAAAGACAACAATGACATACTACTTCATCAGCTAGAAAAATGGGTTGGGACATCTGGTGTAGCACTAAACTGGTTTCCCTCTTATTTATCCAAATTTGTATTTTGTATCTACTGATGACAAGGTGTCCACCTGTGCTCCTTTGACTTGTAGGGTGCCTCAGGGGTCAATTCTAGGACCCATTTTATTTTCACTATATATGCTCCCCTCAGGGCACTTGATCCGTCAATTCAGCTGTGTTTTATCAGTGCTATGCTGATGATACACAAGTCTACTTATCTGTTAGGCCCAGTGATCTCTCAAATTTAAATACTCTGCACAAGTGTCTGGCCAAGATTAGTAACTGGATGTCTCCTAATTTTCTTCAACTAAATCACAATAAAACTGAAGTTCTGGTTTTCGCCCCAGATCAGGTCTCTTTTTAACATCCTCCAACACCTTGGTTCATTGGCTACTAATAGAAAACCTTTCACTAAAAACCTAGGTGTCATTTTTTAGTCACAACTGAAGACCCATCTCTTTTTGTGTTTTTGTGCTTGAGTCATTTACACTATTTTTTTTGTTTTTGTTTTAACACTTAGCAAAAATACACTAAAACGCTTTATAGTGCTTAGGGGAGCTGCATATCTGTGTGATAATTCTCTGTGGATTTGTCCCTATGAGCAACAACTTTCAAATTAGTGCAGTTTTAAATATTTAAAAATCAGAGGAAAAAATGGGATTTGTTGAAAATAAGAAAAATATAGAAAATGGCATCTTTATTCTTTAATATGGGTTAAACGTGTACCAGTGTGTTCTGTACATAGCAGTTGGTGCTTTATGGAAATATTTGTGATGATGTTGACTTAAGTTAAAAGTTGTAGTAATTTATTTGGTTTAAAACTAGATCAGCAGGGAAAATATAGATGGGCAGGGTTGACGAGTGCTCTGGAGCAAGACTCTTAGCTCCCCAAACTCTACAAGTAGAAGAATGTAGACAGTAGAGTCGAACCAATACTGAAAGTTGCAATGGAAACACAGTTTCTAAACTACCTCAACTATATCTTTATATTTTTTTTACTGTAATTTCCTGAAACTTGTTAGCCAAAATATTAATTGATACCACTGTATCTTTGATCATCTAAAATTGGCCAATAATATCAACCATGCAGATGTATGGCTCCACTGGATAGGTATGAATATGAAGCTAGCTTTAATGGGCTACTCTAAACTCCAAAACACTACACTTTGTTATCCACATTCTTCTGGATTTAATTTCTTAAATCAGCCTCAGCAAAAATGTTTACTCGTACTCAAGTTTTACAAACCCCCATTAGTCCAAGTGACATAAACCAGATTGTTCAGATTTGCAGTGAAAGCACCAGTGCAATGCATGTAGAGTTAGACACCCATAGGAAATTGTGCCAAAAGTGGTAGCAATCAGCCATGGTGTTCATTGTTTTTTATGCCTTTACTATATCTACTGTTTGATTAGGATAAGACTGAAATAATAATTTCTTTATCTACATTTACGTACTTCCAGAGATAATTGTTCTGATTCTGCTCGGATTACAGACTTTCAATGTGGTAGCCTTTTGAGGGTTTTGTTTGTGTCTCATTCATTATGTTAGTGGATTAAATTGAGAAGTGATAACTCAAAATAAAATAGTAATGAAAGTGGTGTTCATGTCACACAGAATAATGCACAAGTGTTTGGCATCTGGAGAGCAGCAGTCTACATTGCTAAACACATCTTTCATTGGATCTTGTACAGTAGTTTGTCAAAAAAAGCCTGTCACTGACTCAAATGCCACCTCTGCTTAGTGGTGCTCACAAGCAAATTGACCATGACAAGGCTGACAGAACTTAACAAGACTTTTAGTTCTTCTTTCAAAGGGCCCTGACGTAATAACCTAGTTTCCCAAGGTTAAATCTCTATTTGTATCTAATTTGATTTTCCAAAGTGTAGACCTGCACTGTTCCAAGACAGAATAAATGATATTCTAGCCTCCACACACAGCTGCTCTTTGCTATTATAATAATTTTTTTCTTTGTATATTTCAATGAAGCACTTGATTCCTTTCATAAACACACTCACACTAATACACACCAAGTTGCTGTCGGCTGTTTTTTTTTTTTTTTTTCTGTGTATGTTTTAATTAAAAAGAATATGTTTCTATTTCTGTGCCTCATTATCTTGACTCTCAGTTCTGGTTTGCCTCTCTGGACCTCACCATACCTTCTAGACTTAAACATTCATAACTACAGCACCTGAGCAGCCAATTAGCCTTTAATGTCACCTACCTGTAAGTGCTTTTGTCAGCCTGAGTGATATTTCACTCTGACTTTCACTGAATATAGCACAACCCCCCATTTCCTTTCTCCAGCATTTCTTGGGAGCAGACTGCCGAGAACATTAAGGACCATAACCATATTATGACATGTTTGAGCTCTTTTGCTACAAATTACATGTACATGAATGCCATCCAGGTGCAAATCTGGGTGAGGGAAACCTTGAATGATTCTGTGGTAGAAAGGGGACATGAATGCCAGCGATTAGATATTTACTGGGCTGAGTTGTTTTCTATGGCACCCCTAAGGGGACATGGGCAAAAAAATTTATCTTTACATTTCTGATGTGCACGAGAAACTATCTGGTGCAGTTTCCCATGCTCGCAAGAAAGTTTCCCATGTGCGATTTTCCAACATACTTTAGATGAAACCATGCCCACTTAGTATGACTAAAGCCTCGACAGCATATAACAGCTACAGTAGCTTGTAAAATAGTGATATGGGGCGCTGAATTTGATGAATTTACTGAGTGTCTGAATAATGGGAAACGTTAATTCTTAAGGACTATGAGTTAACAGTTTCCCTGGTAAACACGCCAAACTGCGGACCCAGCTCCAGACCGGACCAGGACTGATACCTGCCGGCGACAGTGAGCTGGCTGGAGCTCTGTCAAGTGACCAGTCTCATAGAAAACAGGCTTTTATTTCCCTGTTGACGGATGGTTTAGATAGGCTTAGATGTATGTTTGTATATATATATATAGATATATATACGCCAAGAACACAAACTGAACACTATTGCTAATAACAGGTGCATTGTGCTGTCATCTTTGTAATACAGTCTTCAAATGTGCCAAAACCCAAGGTTTGTACACTGTAAACTGTAAGATGAAGAAAATTTCATAAAGCATTTCCCACACCAGCTAACTACAACACTAAGAACTACATGGAGATCACACTGTGTAATGTGTAAAACACATCTTCACAATCTTCTAGCCTGATATACCCTTTCATACCCATTAAGCATGTCTGCCATGCTTAAGATGTTTTACCTTACTGAAGCACTTATTACTTATGACAGTAATACACTCATCAACATTGGAAAAGGAAGTGCAGGGATTGGATTAAGTGCAGTGGACCTTGAGACGATCACTGCTCACGGCATCTCCCATCCTGACAGCCAGACCAGCCGGGCCAAACGTCACTACAAGCGGTGTGACCGAAACAGGAAGAGAGGAAAGAGAGGCGGCATACAAGCTAAGCTAACCCAGGTCGGATCTAAGGCTATTCCACAACCCAGTCTACTCCTGTCTAATGTCCGGTCGAAGGAAAATAAAATGGATGACATAAGACTTAGGCTAACTCAACAACGGGAAATCAGAGACTGCTGTGCCCTCATCTTTACTGAGGCCTGGCTGCATCACAACATCCTGAATGAGGCTAATTGCACTCAATGGGCGGAGCTTGTTCATGCTGTCAGAACACAAGACTCCGGGAAGACGAGAGGTGGCGGTCTCTGTGTTTACATCAATAATGCTTGGTGCTCAAATGCAGTTAAAGTGGATGGACATTGTTCTCCAGATGTGGAATTTTTATTGTTAAGATGTTGACCATATTATCTGCCCAGAGAATTCACCAGTGTTTTTGTTGCTACTGTTTACATTCCTCCAAAAAACGCACTTCAGGAATTATATGAGCAGTCACATGACAAAACAACCAGATGGTGTTTTTTATTGCAACAGACCTCAGAACTATTTTACCTAAATTCCACCAGCATGTCCACATCCCCACCAGGGGAACACATACACTGGACCGTGTGTACACGAACATTTCTGGCAGCGACAAAGCCCTCCCTCGCCCCCATTATGGTCAATCAGACAATATTTCCCTGCTTCTCCCGCCTACTTAAACCCAGCTGATAAAAAGGGTCAAACCATCAGTAAAAACAATGTGGACAGATGAAGCTGCATCAGCACTACAGGACTGTTTTGAGCACACAGACTGGTTCAGAGATGCCGCCACCCAGGAGAACCACATCAACCTTGAGCAATATCTTTCATCAATGACATCATACATGCAGCAGCAAATGTGTTGATGATGTGGTGATCACAAAGACAATAAAAACATTCCCCAACCAGAAAGCCTGGATGAATGGAGAGGTGAGGGCTCTATTCAGAGCCAAAAAAGCTGCTCCTGTGACCCGTGATGTCACCTGGTTAATAAAAGGGTCAGCGGCCATTGTTCCTTCTCTCTTCTCCAGGAACTCTTAAAGCAGCAGACAGCTGTTGCTGTCTCCCTCTCATCTGTTTGGAGCAGAAACAGTAGAATTAAACTCTCTCTTATAGCAGCAACATGAGGGCCTGCATAAGATTTCTGCAACAATACTTAGTTAGCACCAACAGCTACTACACAAAGTCTGCCAGCTAACTTTAAGAATTAACTTTGAGGAGAACAACAGACAGAGCGACTGGGTCCTCCATCTGTACAAAAGGACAGCCCTGCAAGGACTTTGCTTCAATCAGAAACATCATTCTTCCCTGCCTGGCTAATCCAATGGAACCGCCAGATAATATCAGCAACTTCAAAGCAACCTTTCTTTCTTTACGGACTGGTAACGTAACCACTGAACCTATAACTGGGCATAACATAGAGTACACGGCTAAGCACAGGACTGTGTTTCTTTTGTGAATGTATAGTTTGGTTCATTGAGTTTTATTGTTGTGATGTGCTTTCACTGATTATTTTGGTAGCCACATGCTAAGTTGATGTTAGTTGCATGCAAGACTCTGTGTCTGTGTGAACATCACTAACTATCCTCTTTTCTAACCTGGCACAGGTTACATCCTACACAGTTCACAATACACTTCAATTTGGCCCTTTAACAGAGCCACACTCTTTAACATACATGGCCTTGCTGCCATTTTGAATTTCTTTTCTTTGACTAACCATGCGGCTGTTGCTCAGCTGCCATTTTAAATTTTTTTTTTTTTTTTACGCCATTTTGAACCCAAGCAGCCATTTTGGATCACGCACACACACACACACACACACACACACACACACACACACACCCTTTGTTTTGTAGTTTATGGCATTTAGAGTTAGACTTCATATTGTGTTTTTGCTTTTTGTTTTATCTTTTAATAAATGTTTGTGTATAATTATGCTGGCTTCTTTAATGTTACACAAGAGTGAGTAATTTGCCAACCTTCTATGTTGAACTCCAAATCCTTCAACCTACTAGCTATTAATGGTCATTTTGGTTATAGTTATTCATTTAGAGATTTTGAGTTAAAAATTGATAGTTTTGTGTATTTTATGAGACTGAATCAAATAAATTGTCTATCCTTTCCCTTGTTTAAGTGGTGCCCCCAAGGATTATTTAAAGTTATTCATTATTATTTATTTTTATTAATGTAAGCTGAAGCACTGAGTTTGTGTTACCCTATCACGCAATTGTTGTTACCATGGTTACAGCTTACCTGTTTACCTTGATTGCACCTTGTAAATTACCGTCAAAAGGCACTGTTTTATATAGGTTATAGGTAGATTGTTTTCACACACACACACACACACACACACATTACACAATGTCATCAGCAGTTATAAATATGTCAAGTAGGCTAGCCAAGCCAACATGACTGAACCCGACCCGAACCCGAACATCATTTCTAAAATTTTGCCCGAACCCGGCTGTACCCACCGTCTAATGCACACACCACACATGTTAGAATCTTTACATAATGTGTGAATGCACCTTTACATATTACTTGTAAACTGCGAAAGCTGTACTTCAGGCGTGACCAATTCTGCATCAGCTCTTTTTTTTTTTTTCAAAGTACCAGTTTGAGAAAGCCTTTCAGTGTTTGTAACACTTGCTCCATGCTTGTGCACGTGTGAATTCTCTCATTATTTAGCATGTGCCAGGCGGTGATAGCCAGCCCTGCTGGGAGGGCCACACTGGGAGTCTTGGCCTTCTTCGTGATCACTCTCTTGCTCACCTCATTAAGTTTCCACCTCCAGCTCAATTATTCACACCATTTAGCACTTCAGTCAGTCCTCCATTCTGTCTGTCTCTCTCTCTTTCTCTCCATCTCTTTCCTTCTGTCTCTCTTTCTTACCTTTTTCTCACCTTGCTCTTTATTTTACCCTGCTTTCGTATTCATTTTTAGTCATCATTTCAGTGGCACTGGAAGTTATTTTAAATAGTTATTTAACTTACCACTGAATTATATAAATCTTGCATTTTCAGACAGAACATCTTTTTCTGATGTCATTAGCCCTCATAAGTATTTTCTAGTAATACCTGATTGTAACTGCAGAAAGTGGCCTACAGTGGCCTTGCTATTCTTGGTGCAGGCATGTTGCCGCAGGGCACTGGTAAAAAAAAAAGAAAAACAAAACAGCAAGTCCAGTTTGAGGACCTGAGACTCTGCAGGTTTCTGTCCTTCCACTCATTTGAGGATCTGAGGTGACATTACAACTCTGAAAATGTTTTTCATCATAGTATCAATTTTTCCTCCTTCTTGATCTGGTTATGTATAAAGCAAATTAGCACAATGCTATAAGCTGGAGCTACAAGCTATCTACTCTTTACACAATTCAATGAGGTAGTATAGTGCGTTGCTGGGTGACGTGGCATTGCACAAAGTACAGCGACTTTTCTTGCTGCACAATACCATGTTTCTTTTTGATGTTTTTTTGTTTGTTTTTTACTGCAAAGTTCTTGCACACTACAAAGTCCAACATGTACTCATACCTAAACAACAGAATAGGTGGTTTGCCGTTGGAGAGCACCAGCGACAGGTCTTCATCATGGTAACAATAATAAATATGTGGTTAATGTTGTGAAACGGTCGAAGTTTGGTTAGGTTTAGGCACCAAAACTACTAGGTTAGGTTAGGAAAAGATCATGGCTTGGGTTAAAATAAGTACTTTAGTTACGTAAGTGAAGTTACATATGTAAGTTATGTCACATTACTTACTAATGTGATTCACTAACGTTACTTAACTTACCTAAGTTAAAATAAGTCAACGTTGACTTTTGATTTCACACGGGATACAAACAGTGGTCTCCTGGGTGAAAGTCCTGTGCTTGACCCATTCATCCTCCTCATGCAGACTTTGTTGCGCTTCATACTACTTTACCTGACTTCTAACAATAAACGTAAATATGGTTGTAATAGGCTGCTTGCAAAGACGACCTATACGGCCATATTTTTGGGGAGGACGGTCTGACAATGTCCTATAGACAGCTGTATCGGATTAATTTCCGTATAGACTGTGACAGAACCAAAAAATCCCACACACTGCCCATCACTTGTACTCACTTTATTAATGACACATCAATCCTCCGATCCTCATCAGCTAAATAATTTTACCTACACACTGATGAAGGTTTGAAGCTCTAAAGAGGGGTCTTTTGGTTCCTCTATCTGCTGGAGTCCTTTGCAACAGGACCACAAACTGTACCAGTGCAGTTCTCTTATTGAAATGAAGGACACCTGTATGTTTTTGCCATAGCACTGTTGTCACTCTGAATGAATACATGATATAGCTGATTTACTGGGTTGTGGCAGTCATCTGGATGATGTTGTAGTGTGTCAGGGTTCAGGACTTTAAGATTTTACCTGAGCATCATTATTTCACACATGTTCACACAGTATTCAGAGGCTGACTTCTGATAAAGTTATTTTTCTTTTATTCACTACAGTTTCAAATGTTTTTACCATTTCAGCAAATCTTTCAATTTCTTGCATTTTTACAGACTTTTGAAAGAAAGTCAATTCAATTCAATTAAATTCAATTTTATTTATATAGCGCCAATTCATAACAGAAGTTATTGCATTGCAATTTTCCTATAGAGCAGGTCCCACCATGAGCAAGCATTTGGCAACAGTGGCAAGAAAAAACTTCCTTTAAGAGGCAGAAACCTTGGACAGAACCAGACTCAATGGTGGGCGGCCATCCGCCGCTGCCGTGTTAGGTTTTGAGAGAGGGGGGGGGCACAATGCAAATACCACCTAGAATATATATATATTTTAAATAGTAGAATAGTAATTGTAGTGATAATATTAATAAATTAGTAATAATAGGAATGACAGCTATAGGAAAAATAATGTCAGTATTAGTAACAGAGCCAATAACAACAACTGTAGTAGCAGTTGTCGAGCAGGAACACGGGGACTGCAGGTGGCCCACAACCACAGATCCAGTCTCTGCAGCTCCGGAGGCAGAAATACCTGCTGAAAGCGACAGAAGGAGAGAGGAGAGAAACGAGAAAGCACACAGTTACGGGAGAGAGAAGATGTTGAGTTAGTAACATTTAGTAATGGGATAAAAATGCATACAGATGGAGAGGGAGAGAAGGAGAGAATAAAGAGGTGCATCATGGGAAGTCTCCCGGCAGTCTAGACCTATAGCAGCATAACTAAGGGATGGTTCAGGACTCACCCAAGCCAGCCCTAACTATAAGCTTTATCAAAGAGGAAAGTCTTAAGCGTACTCTTAAATGTGGAGATGGTGTCTGCCTCCTGAACCCAATCTGGGATCTGATTCCACAGGAGAGGAGCTTGATAACTGAAGGCTCTGGCTCCCATTCTACTTTTGGAGACAGGGTTCTAGTCGGATAATAAGGTATTATGAGATCTTTAAGATATGATGGTGCCAGACTATTACTAGCTTTGTAGGTGAGGAGAAGGATTTTAAATTCTATTCTGGATTTTACATGGAGCCAGTGCAGAGAAGCTAATATTAGAGAAATATGATCTCTTTTCCTTGTTCTTGTCATTACACGTGCCGCAGCAATCTGGATCAACTGGAGAGTCTTAAGGGACTTATTCGGGCATCCGGAAAATAAGTAATTGCAGTAGTCCAGCCTAGAAGTAACAAATGCATGCATTAATTTCATCATTTACAAAAGGCAAGTCATACAAAAAATACAGTGAGCTCTTTTTGGGTGAGGCCAAATCTGTGTAATGCAATTGATTAATGGTGTGCTTCACGAGTGCAAATGGTCATGGATTCCCCAAACAAATTTTGTCAGTATGGGGTTTATGTCATTGTTGCCAAATTTGTGTTACCTTAATGACCCAACCTGATGAATCTCAGAATACCCATCAGGTACTGTGTGATGTCCAGGTTAATATAAGAAAACTGAGAACAGAATTTTCTCTCCAAACAGAGCACAATAGATGGCAGCTCAGAGATTTCTGTGTGCCATCACCATCAGCCCTGGCCTTAGCAATTGTCAGAAGTCGGCTGATCAAGCATGGTGCATGGTGGACACACTGACACGGATGTTGACCAAGCTCATTACGTAAATGGGCCTATAATTGATTTCAGTCAATACCCTATCCTTAGCGAGGGTGTGCATCTACAGATCGGAAGCAGGCGCCAGGGGACTGGGGCTAACAGCTTGAATAAATGCAGTGTGTGGGGTTTCAGATAATGCCAGTCTTTGCAAATGTTTATGGGGATTAGTTTGACTTGAGTTTAGCTATTTAGGGAGCTAATGTCGATTCCCAGCAGAGGGTTACCTCCAGATGAAAACAATTGATTAGATGTAGACAGTAGACGATTTGAGGGGGGACAAGAGGGGATGCCATCCCACTTGTTAGCAAAATGACCAAAATCTGTCCCCCTTGTTAACCTGCTCAAAAGATGCTCTGTGCTTTGTCTCGTAGTGGAGCTTCACTTAATAATCGCCACAGCCTCAGAACATATGAGACATACTGGTTTTGAACTGCCTGTAGAAAGATTGAACATGTAAGAGTCTGACCATTCTTGATTAAAAGCTCTATTTTCACTGTCTACTTTTATCTTTTTAGAGCACGCCATGTGAAATTATTTCTCCTAATCATCTCTACCTCTCCTGTATGTGTGTGTGTGTGTTTGTGTATCTCACTCAGTGACTTGAGTCGCAGTGCTTATCGCAGGCCTGGAATTAAGTAATTTTTAGGGCAAGGCCATTTTGGCCTTTGATAAATACAAATTTATTGGGGCATTGTGGCCAAAATGTAGGGCATCAAGGCCAAAACCAATGATGCAATAACAATAAGTGAAAATTACATTGAACATTGACAACAGGATACAATCAATAATTAGGAGTCAGTATGTTGAAACACAGTACTGAGTTTATTGATTTTTTAAAATGTGAACAATTGTTAATTGTTATTGTTGTATTTTAAAAGTAAAGGCTATAAATAGACTAAGGGTGATCAAAATTAATCTGAACAAGTTTCAACACCCATGCAACTATTAGCATTTGAGTCTGAGATCATAGGAGCAGTCACAAAAATGACTCAACTCACTACCAGCCTCCGTTGGTTAGCTGCACTTTTTTAGTGGGAGAAGAAGACCGTGGGAACTAACAAATCGCCTACTGGATGTAGACGGCTGGCTGCCACAGATGCCAACATCTACCAGGTTACTCTGTATGTCTGCTGTCCCTATATCTCTGTGTAGTTCTTTCCATTCAGCATCATCTCTATATAGTCAAGCATTGCACTTAGTATACCTTAGTGGCAAGAAAAAACTTCCTTCAAGAGGAAGAAACCTTGGACAGAACCAGACTCAATGGTGGGCTGCCATGTTAAGTTGTGTGTGTGTGTGTGTGTGTGTGTGTGAGAGAGAGAGAGAGAGAGAGAGAGAGAGAGAGAGGTTTTGGGAAAGGGGGGGGGTGTGCCCACAACCACAGATCCAGTCTCTGCAGCTCCGGACGCAAAAATACCTGCTGAAAGTGATAGAAGGAGAGAGGAGAGAAACGAGAAAGCACAAAACTACGGGAGAGAGAAGATGTCGAGTTAGTAACACGCAGTGTGAGCTACAATGCATTTCCATCAAAATTAAAACACATCGCACAGCTCTTCTCCAGTACACCATGCTTTATTGACTGTACTGGAGAAGAGTTGTGCGATGTGTTTTAATTTTGATGATATGAATATGTAGGCAACATACAGTCTGTTGGTTTTGTAAGTTTTGATAGTAAATAATGCCCCTTTCCTTTCCTTTGTTTTGCTCTGCTCCTTTTGCTCTCCAGTCCAGCAGAGCTCCTTAGAGCACCAATGTAATGATTAATTAAGTCACGTTATCAGCTGGCCTAATTGGCCATGATACTGTCAGCGTAATCTCTATAAACAGATATCTACATATGAATGCAGAATCTGTAGGCAAGGGACAAGATTTTGGTATCTGAAGCGTTCTGGTTTCTTTTTGTAGTTCAAGTAGTATTGACCAATGACGTTTGTGTGGGCTTTGGTTGCATCTCGGAACCCACTGGCTATCGTCTGACGAGGATGTAGATTTTTATCAATCTCAGAACCCTTGAGATTAGCTTTTTATTAGCATTTTATTGAAATTAATCTGCATTCAAATCGACATCCGGCAGTAGCCGATAGGTATATATGTATGTTTATATATATATATATATATATATATATATATATATATATATATATATATA